>CAUYUJ010002741.1:15000-72500 GCA_963575745.1 Prorocentrum cordatum
CCATCCATCCATCCATCCATCCTCCCCTCCTCCTGCTCCTCCTCCTCCTCCTCCTCCTCCTCCTCCTCCTCCTCATCCTCCTCATCCTCCTCCTCCTCCTCCTCCTGGCACCCGTGCCACTGAGTGCAATCGTGCGCCTCGGAAAACAAAACAACAAAAACAAGCGGGTAGCAGCCCGTTCGTCACTCCTGCTTGCCCGTAGCGGGCGAGGGGGGGAAACAACATATCTTCTCGTTGCCACGTTGCGTCCCTTTTTCGGTGGCCCACCTGGTGCCCCGCCAGAGCTCGTGCGGGGACGCGGGTCGCCTGCGGGCGCTTCACCGGGGGATCCCCACTCGTTCTTCTCACGGCCTGGGTGCCCCGCCTGGTGCGTACGTGGGGGCGGGAGTCGGCCGGGAGAGTGGGGGACTGGCGCCCCTCGGCTGGCTTGGGGCGGCGTTGGGTGTGTCGTTATCTGAGCCCTACAGGGCGGGCGCGGTTCGAACAATGGTTTGGCGCTGTGCCTTGGGGTGGGCTCGCCGCTGTAAAGCCCGAGCCGAGCGAACGCTAGGCTGGCGTGCGAAAGGAGCGCGCGCACGGGCTCAGCCGCCGTGGGCGAACGCTGCCCGTTCGGCCACTTCTCTGCCCTTTCTGTGGGCGTGTGTTGTAATCGATCTTGTGATCGCGGAACACCGTGGGACCTCGTCGTCCTCCTCCTCTTCCTCCTCCTCCTCCTCCTCCTCCCCGCCCTCAATCATCCAGTGACCCCTCCTCCTCCTCACCTTCTCATGCATCCCCGCGCGCGTTCGTCTCGCTCAGTTCCTGCCATGCCATGATATACCCCTTCCCCTTCGGCGGCCCCCCTTCCCGCCCGCTTCCCCTTCCTACCCCTCACGACGCGGGCGGGGGCTTCAGGGGCGCGGTGCCAACGGTGGGGCGGCAGGCGGTCCAGCGGCACATGCCGCTGGGCGTGTGTCGCTCTGTCGTTGCGCGTGCGCGTTGCGCGTTGCTCGCACGGTCGTTGTGCACATGCCGTCGGGCGGTGCCCGGGCGCTGCTCGCATCGATCCCTTCTGAGGGCCGCCCTCCGCCGGCTGCCCCCGCGGTCGTGCCCGACGTCGCGGGTGCTGACGTGGAAGCCCAAGGCGTCTTCGTCAGCTTCGTCGGCGTTTGGGGCTGCGCGTTCGTCGGCGCTGCCGAGGGGTCGGCCGCGCCGATCGCGAGAGGTCCATGCTCCCCCGGTGGGCTTGCGCAGCAGTGCGTGAGTGCCGTGCACGTCCAACGACGGGGCGGAGGATCTCGAGCGGCGAGGCAGCTGCGTCGCAGTGGCAGGTGGTAGAATGACCGACGACACCATGAATGGCTGTGTGCCTCAGGTAGCAAAAGAGAGCTCCATAGCATTTTTGGATAAAACAGCGACCCACCCCGCGACCCATCCGCGACCCATCCGTGACCCACCCGCGACCCACCCCGCGACCCACCCGCGGCCCACCCCGCGATCCACCCTCAAGGGAGGAAAGCCACCTGGACCCGACAATTGACGTTTACTAAACGGCCCTGGGCGTTTACTAAACAGCCCTGCCCTGTTCGAGTCATTCTTTGTGTGCATTTACTACACGGTTTCGCTTGCCAGGGTGATTGTCATGGGGTGGATCGCTTTCTACACCCGTGACCCACCCGCGACCCAACCGCGACCCAACAGCGAACCACCCGCGACCTCCCCACATTGGTTTAACGAAAAAATCGGCGCCTGCGGCGGGCTCGTTGCGTAATTTGTGAAACTTTGGCGCCTGCGGCGGGTTTCTCCAGAGTCTCACAAACTGCCGACGTCCCCACCGCCCCCTCACTCTTATCCGCATCCGCGGGGTGCTACGCGTGTGTGTATGTATATTTATATTAATATATATATATATATATATATGTTTATGTTCACGTACACCTTGTATCAGTACACGCACACCTGTAATATATATATATAGAGGTAAACGTAGGTATACATATATATTTATAGTCAGATGCTCACATGTACATTTATGAAATGTTGCTTATGTCTCTTTCTCTCTCCTTCTCCCTCTCTCCTGCTCGTTTGTGTCTTTTTTCATTTCGCTCTTTCTCCCGCCCATTAGTGATACGGATAGATGAACAACCCCTCCCTCCCCGAACACCCAGTGATCGTCTTCGCTTCTTTTGATGGTTCTCTTTTCTCCTCTTCATCGCCGTTCGTTCCCTCATTTCCTCCTCCACCTCATCCTCCTCTTCCTCCTCTGATGAGTCAGACAATCAAAGAGTCTGAGAGAGGCTCGAGGGAGTTGCGACCCCTGTGAAGTCGCATGGTTTTGCGAAGTGAGGTGGCACCAGGGACTGAGATGTCACTCGGATGTTTCTGATTTCTGGTTTGAGAATTCCAGAAACCATGGGATGCCATTTGGATTGCGAAGGTCTTGCGGCCGGTGCCGCCGACCCTAAAGGGGCGCAACGACGACAACGGCGACGTCGACGACGACGGCGGCGGCGGCGACGACGACGCTGACATGAGTCAGAGTCCTCAGGGATGCTGTTTGGGGTCTCTTCGGAGCGCTCTCGGAGGCCTCTGGGGGGGCAGTTTTTGGGCCTCTTGGGAGCATCTTGGTGGCCTCTCGGCTGAGAATCCCAGAGACCATGGGATGTCCTTTGGACTTGTTCGGGTGCTTGGGGGGTGCCAGGGTACAGAGTTCTGGAGGGCTGCAGCGTGGCGCTTCGTCGCAGGATGTGAAGTCACACAAACCAGATAAATTTAGCTCCTCCTCCTCAACCTCCTCTCTCCTCCTCCTCCTCCTCTTCCTCCTCATCCTCTCCCTTCGTCCTCTTCCTCCTCCTCCTCCGCCTTCTCCGCCTTTTCCTCTTCCTCCTCCTCCTCCTCCTCCTCCTCCTCCTCCTCTTCCTCCTCCTCCTCCTCCTCCTCTTTCTCCACTGGCATCACAGGGTGCCTGGGTTCGCATTCCAGAAATCCCACGCATCCCAGTGACACCACAGGGCTTGGCGCCCCCTTCCTTCGCAGAACTGCCAGTGCCCATGTGCATGCAACACATGTGCAGCATGTGTTTGTGTTGTGTATAAGGTGTGTGTGTGTGTGTGTGTTAGTTGTGTGGTGTGTGCGTGTGTTGTGCGTTGCGTGTGTGTTATGTGCGAGTGGTGCGCGTTATATGTGTTGGTTGTGTTGTGTGTGTGTGTTTGTACGCGTGTGTGTGTGTGCGTTGTGTGTGTGTGCGTTCGTTGTGTGTGTGTTGCTTGTGTCGGTTGTTGTGTGCGCCATGTGTGTCCGTGTATGTGTGTGTGTGTTGTCTGTGTGTGTTCTTTGTGTTTGTGTGTGTTGTAGGCGCTGTCTGTGTGTTCTGTGTGTGTGTTGTGTGCGGCGTGTTTTCTTTGATGGGGGCGATTTAGGGAGGATGTCTCAGGCGGAACTGCCTGGTCTAAGAATGTTGCATAGAATACAGGTTCGGTTGTTGCAGGATGTCTCAGGCGAAATTGCATTGATCTAAGCATCCGGTGCGCAATCCTTGAATTCACATGGTGATTTGAACTTTGTCTGTTAACATGTTGAACACCCTATGTTTACGTTGACGTCGCGATCTGCGTGAAGGGTGCCACCGATGTTCAGATGTTTGAGGATGTCCCAATCGAAACGGCCAGAACAATCTCGAACTTGTCGGGAATGAATCGCCTCTGAGCTCCGCTTCCTCGGAGAGGTGCGCATGCTAATATCTGTATAGACATATATATATATATGTGTATATATGTATGTGTATATATTTTTATATGTGTGTGCACGTATGAACACAATATACATGCTCGTATACATACACATGGTTACACCGTGTGCATGCTTCACCCATGTTCTTCCTCCCCTCCACTCCCTCCTTTCTTCCTTTTCCTCCCCCTGCTGCTGGCCCTCCATCTTCCAAGGTCATCTGCCCCCTCAGAGATAGTTCCAAACCCTCATGGACACATCAACACAACTTTAAAAGCTTAGGGTAGTCACGGACGTCTTCGAACTCCGTCGTTGGGCGTGGTCGTCGTCGTCGTCGTCGCCCCGTCGGCCGTTGCTGACGAGCCCGTGCCTAATTTCCCTGTGCAGCGCCGGATGGTCAAGTTCGTGGAGCTGCGCGACCTGAGCCAGACGTCTCCTGCGCTGCTGCTCAGAAGCGGGCGCCCGGTTTTCAAGAGGCTCAAGACCTTCTTCTCGATCCTGCAGGAGGGAGGGGAGGGGAGGGGGAGGAGGGCAGATGGAGAATATTATCTTGGTCTCTAGGCTCCAGATGGTTCTAGAAGATAGGGGGGTTACGATGAGGGCGTCGGAGGAGGGAGAGGAAGAGTCAGGAGGGATGAGGCAACGATTTTCTTTTGGCACGGATCGCTGCAGCAACGCCAAGCCAGCCAGGATCGAAATGTATTGATCCAGGCCTCTTTACATCGGCGATGCGGCGCGATCTTCCGACCCCATCTACTCGGACCCCACCTAGGAGGGCTCTAATTGATGCACTCGCACCGCCGAGGGCTGGCCGCGGGCGACGCTGTGTGCGAGTGGTGATCCCAGGGACTCACGCCCTCCAGAGGGGAGCCAAAAGCGCACGCGCTCGGCCGGCCCTCCAGAGCCAGCGAGGCGCAGCTCCCGAGGCACTTTCGGGCGAAGGCCTCTGCTCACACGAGCCCACGAATCGGGTGTGCGTGGGGATCGACATGTGATGAGCCTGGAGGAGGAGCAGGAGGAGTAGGAGGGAGGGAGGGAGGGAGGGCGGAGGGAGGGAGGGAGGGAGGGGGGAGGAGGGAGTGGAGAGAGGAGGGGGGGAGGAGGGAGGAGGGGGAGAGAGGAGCCCGATGAGGAGGAGGGAAGACGGAGTGGGAGGACTGCTACCCCGAGCTCGTGCACCAGGTGCTCTTCTTCAACGCCCCGGCGGGCGCCGCCAGGCTTACCGCCCGACGCTGGCGTAGCTCACATGCAGGGCGAGGATGGGGGGGGAGAAGAGGGGGCAGTGAGGGGGGGCGGGCGGGGGGAACCGGACGTGTGGGGGATGAGGGGAGGGGTGGGGGAGGGGAGGGGTGGGGGTAATGAGGGATCATGAGGGACGAGGGAGGGAAGAGAGGGTGGTGGGCCGGTGGCATGAGCGCGGACGCTGTGCTCTGACGGAGGAAGAAGGGAGAGGTGTGGAATGAGGAAGGGGAAGGGAATATGGGAGAAGAGCCAGGGGGAGACGAGGTATGGGAAGGGGGAGGGGAAGGGAATAGGACGGAGGAGGAGGAGGAGGCGGGGCGGGGGGAGGGAGGTGGGAGGATTGAGGCTTTCGTGGTGGCCGACGTTTTAGAGGAGACGGGAGGGTCGAGGAGGAAGAGGACAAGGGGGACGAGGAATGGCTCAAGAGGGACCCTGGTAGGGGCGCAGGAGGTGGTGAGGGTAAGGCAGTGGACGGATGAGCAGAGGCCGACTATCGAGGTTCCATGGCCAGGGCCTTGGGCGTGCTTGGCCTGTCTCGGGCATCCCAAGGCCTCCGCGGACCGTCAAAGGTTTCTGTTTATGTTTTTTTTTGCTCGTCTATCTCGGGCATCGGGAGGCCTCCAAGGACCTGGGGACTTCGGAGACCCCCTCCCCCCACCCTGAAAGCCACCTGTGGTTCTCCTGGCCCCCCCCCTGAAGGCCAGAGCTCTGGGGCCATGTTGGAGGCCAGCGATTACGAGAGGCCTCCCTCCGGTTTTGGGGGCCCGAAGCGTTGCTTCTTATGGTCCTCTTCTGGGCTGTTTGAGTTTTTTCAGGCCCTCTTGGGCCTTCTGGCCCCCTGTGACAGCCCTCTTCGACAAGGTGGGGGCAATTGGACGGCCAATATCGCTGAAACACGTAGTCGGATCGTCATCGTGAAGCATGGGGGCCATGTCGGAGCAATCTTGGCACAGTGTCCGGTGAATGTACAGATGGGAATGCGAAATGATTCTTAGGCTTACGCCACACCGCCGACCCCTTGTTTATGCCAATCTGGGGGTAGTAGAAGCCGCGAAGGGGTGAAAAGCGAGTTTTGGAGCCACTTGGGGGCCGTTTCGGAGCCTCTGGGGTGCTTCTTGGGGGTTCCTTTTGGCGTCTGGGCGGCCTCGTGAGGGCCTCTGGGGGCCTCTTGGGGCACTCTTGGGGCCCCCTGGGGCTCCTGGGGGCAGAAAGCTAGAGTTTCAACATGTTTGGTCGCCCTCTTGGGCCCCTCTTGGTGCCGTCTTGGAGCCCTCTTGGGCCGTCTTGGGGACCTCTTGGGCCGTGTTGGGGCCGTCTTGGGCCGTCTGGAGGCCGTCTTGGGGGCCTCTTGGGCCATCTTGGGGCTTTCTTGGGGGCCTCTTTGGCCGTCTTGGAGCGTCGGGAAGCCGAAAAGGCGGAAAAGCAAAAAACATCGAAAAACACTATGGAAAATCAACAATTTTAGACTCTTGGGGCCCTCTTGGGAGGCTTGTTTGGGACCTCGGGGGCCGTCTTGGAGACCTCTTGGCCCGTCTTGGGGCCATCTTGGGCGTCTTGGAGCGGTCGTTTGGCGTCTCGGGGCCTTCGTGGGCCGTCTTGGAGGCCTCTTGGGGGCTTCTTGGCCCGTCTTGAGGCCCTCTTGGGCCCGGAAAAGCCCCGTGAACCGCTCGTCCCGGCCGTGCTGCGCTCGTCCCGGCCGTGCTGCGCTCGTCCCGGACCCCCCCCCCCCTCCAAATCGACCTGACCGGGCTCCCGGGGGAGGGGTTTGGGGAGGGGGAAGCATCTCACACGCCGATGATCCCCAAGGGGTCGGCGGATTGGGCTCAACGCAAGGCTCAAACTTACAGAGCGCGATGGTTTGGGTCTGTGCGAAGTACAACGGAGCATAGGAAGTAGCGACGTCTTGGGACAGCGGGCGCTTACGTTCCATTCACCCCCCTCCCCATCACTTCTCCCATTCCTCCCCGTGATTCTTTCCTCCCTGTCTTCCTCTCTCCATCCCTCCCTGCTTCTAACGCTTCCCCCTTCTCATTCCTCTCTCCCCTTCTCCCCCCCTTCTCCTGCATCCTCGGCAGCTGGACGTGCTGCTTGTTGTGCTCCGGTCTCGGAGACCCCCGAGGAATCTGCGCCGTAGCAGCATGTGCCGAATGATGTCGGCCACGCGCAGGGGTAGGGCGAGGGGGGAAGGCTTCTTTGAAGCACCCCCTGCTTCTTGGACGGCGCGGGCCTTCTCTGCAGACGGAAGGCCGGCGGCTTCTAAGACCCTCCCTAATTACCCCCTCTGCTCGCCTCCAAGTGTGGGGGATGAGGGGAGGGGAGGGGTGGAGGAGGGGTCGGGTGGGGTAGTGAGGAATGAGGAAAGAGGGCGTGGTGGGACGGTGGTATGAGCGCGGACGCTGTGCCCTGATGGAGGAAGAAGGGAGAGGTGTGGGAAGGGGAAGGGGGAATTGGAACAGTGGAGATCCGCTCCCCCCTCCCCCTTGCCCCTTTTGTGCGCGCCGCCGATGATGGTGTCAGAGCAGCTCCGCCCCGAGACGGGCTTCTCGGCGCTGCCCGTGCCTCTCCTCCGTCTCCGCGCCGTGAAGCAACCGGGTGTCCCGAGGGGTGTGTTTCGGGCTCATGCGGGGGCCCTCTTTGGCGGCCATGGGGGCCGTGATAAAACAAAGGTCAGGATGGCGAGCTGGCCTGAGAGAGTTCTGCAGCTCCTGTTTCGAAACGGTCACGACGATTCCGATTTTCGTGAAAAGCGGGTCCCCCTTGTCGAAGAAGAGAGAACGCCATGAGCATTTTTTGGGCGCTCCGCGCGGATTTCTTCGATCCGCGTTGGCCCCCCCCCCGGCGGCGCCTCCGGCGAACTGGTCGTGGCCCGCGGTCTCCGGTCGCGGCCCGTGGTCTCGGGCCGTGCGGTCTTTGGTCGTGGTCTGTGGCATCTCTCCCTCTCTCTCTCTGCACACTGGAGGCCCATGCCACGAAGCACCCTGCTCGCCTCCAGGGTGCCCCGGGAACTGACTCGGGGACCAGGCCCAGAACTCGTTTGCTTCATGCCTCCTCCTCCTCCTCCTCCCCCTCCTCCCCCTCCTCCTCCTCCTCCTCCTCCTCCTCCTCCTCCTCCTCCTTCCCCTCCCCCTCCCCTTCTCCTCCCCTTCTTCCTCCTCCTCCTCCTCCTCCTCCTCCTCCTCCTCCTCCTCCTCCTCCTCTTCGTCCGCAACCTGGCCTTCCCGCTCACTTTCCATGTCTCCCAACCTGTCTAGGGGCGAGCCACAACACGCCTTGGAGCGGTCTCCCAGGCTCGTCCCGGCGGCCGCGTGTCAGGAGGAGGAGGAGGAGGAGGAGGAGGAGGAGGAGGAGGAAGAAGGGGAGGGGAGGAGGAGGAGGAGGAGGAGGAGGAGGAGGAGGAGGAGGAGGAGGAGGAGGAGGAGGGGGAGGGGAAGGAGGAGAAGAGGAGGAGGAGGGCGGCGTCACCAACGATGCTGGAGTAAACCCTCCCTCCAAGCTCTCTCTTCAGAGGCTCCTGCAACGGTTCATTTCCATTGAGGCATTTGCCTCGTTGGAAGACAACCGTTTGAAGATCCTGAATCATCCAATGGCATTGTTCTCGGGATTTCAACACCACGGATCAACCTGCATGCTGCGTCTTTAAGATCTGGAATCGTGCCAGAACGCCATTTTGGGACTTCAACACCGCGAATCAACATAATCGTTGCACCCGCATAATCCGGAATCAGTTATGTTATGTTGATCATGGGAATTCGTGAAACTATTGCAGCTTTTTAAAACGAATGTGCGCGGTGCTAAGGCGAGAGCCACATGTTGAAAAGGAACCGCCCTCAATCCGCGAAGCTCTTGCAGATGTTTCAAAAGAATGTGCGCGTCGCTACGGCGAGAGCCACATATTGAAAACCACCCGCTCTCAAGCCGTGAAGCTCTTGCAAATGTTTAAAACGAATGTGCGCGGCGCTAATGCGAGAGCCACATTTTGAAAACCACCCGCACCCAATCCGTGAAACTCTTTCAAATGTTTAAAACGAATGTGCGCGGCGCTAAGGTGAGAGCCACATTCAAAGAACGACCCGCTCTCAATACGTGAAACTCTTGCACATGTTTAAAAGGAATGCGCGCGACGAGGCGAGAGTCACATTTTGAAAACGACCCGTTCGCAATACGTGAAGCTGTTGTTATTTTTAAGCTTCAGAGCAACAAGTGAAGAGGAAGTCTCAGGCGAAACGCTTGGCCCGCCCTAAAAACTGGCCTCGGGGTGCGACAGGGAGAAGTTGTTTATAAGGAAAAGGAATGGAGGAGGAGGAGGAGGAGGAGAGGAGGAGGAGGAGGAGGAGGTGGAGGAGGAGGAGGAGGAGGAGGAGGTCCACAGCAGCGGGGCGCACGTGGAGCTATGCGATGCCTCCCTGGTGCGGCGAGCCCCTCCTCCACCCGAGGCGGCCGCGCGGAGGCGCGGCAGACCTCCCGCGGCGCGCCCGCCCGCGGGGAGCGACGGGCAGTGCGCGCGCGGCGAAGCGCGGCGAAGCGCCTGATGCGGGGGGGCTCCGCCGGCAGGACCGCCCACGGCGGGCTGGCGGCGGAAGGCTTCGTCGGTTCGCCGAGCGCTCGCACGGCTTCGAAGAAGTCGGAGATTGATAGACCTCCTACCCTGACACGTCGATTAGTGAATTGGCCGTGTTTGGTTCGCGAGAGGGCGTCGCGGCCGTCATTTTTGCGGGTCCAGGCCCGTCGATTTTGGTCCCAGGCCGATTTCGCTAAAGGATGGTTTACTACAGGGAGGTTTGTCCACCGCCGAAGAAGGGACAAAACCACAAACATAAATTTGTAGCGCTCCGCGCGGTTTTCTTGGATCCGCGCGGACATGATGACCTGGGGTGCGGGCGATCGAAGGAGAGACAAACGGCACAAACAAACTTGTGGCGCTCCGACCGGGTTTCTTGGATCCGCGCTGGCCCCCCCCCCAGGTGGCGCCTCCGGCGCAGCCCGTAGCGCGCTCAGCGTGCTCCGGGGGAGGGGGCCCCCAGCGCGGATCCAAGAAATCCGCGCGGAGCGCCCAGACTTAACATTTATGCAGCTTTTTCTTTTTCTAGGTTCGCCGAGCGTGCGCACGCATGGTTGCCAGATCAGCCCGCCGCCTCGGACCCGCCGCGTCTACTGCGCCCCCCCTATCATCCTGCTTCTCCTCCCCCTCCTCCTCCTCCTCCTCCTCCTCCTCCTCCTCCTCAAGAAGCGGCCATCTTTTCAGTGGATTCCAGCTCACCAGAATCTGGAAAATGCGATGCTCTCAGGTTACCCGTTTGAGTTCTACCTCGGCAGTGCGTGGTCGGATTGGTTCGCGAAGCGTGGGTCCCTGGAGCATGCCTATCCAGAAACGATTATTAAGTACTACGAGGGGCTCTTGTCGGAGGCAAAGCTCAAGGCCAGGTTTTTCGGGCCGGCCGCGGCGAAGACTGCTTATCGTGATTGTGAGAGTGACCGCCCCGCACGTTCTTTTAGGCAATCAACTGCGGCCCCGAAGTTGGGCCTCACTCAGCATTGTATGGTGCATATGTCTCGGGACGGGGCCAAGGTGCTCCAGTGTCGTATGTGTATGCCTGTTGTTAGGACCCCTGCTAGCTTGGCCAAGCTCCTTGGGACCCCGTGCAACCCAACCCCTCAGCAGAGGTTGATGGCGTCTCAGGACAAGGGCTTGCAGGAGGCTCCATGTATGCGTAGTCAGGCTGTAGGAGTGGCCCTGCAGTTTACCCAAGAGGAGGGTGCTGCCAGCTCCCAAGAGGCGGCACCCGTGCTCAGTGAATTGTCTGCTCCGCCGCCTGACGAGATTGTTGAGCTCCGTGGGCACCGCATCTGGGTGACCCAAGGGGCTATGGTTTGTACATTGTGCGGTTCTTATCAGGTGCCTGCCAAGGCTGCCAAATGTAATCTTGATGTGGCTTGTTCAGGCCCCGCAGAGGACAAGCAGGCCAGAGCCAGGCAAAGATCCAGGATCGATACCGTAAAGGCTGGCAAGCACCCCAAGACGGGTAAGAAACTCGTATAATGTTGTGTGCCCTAGCAGGGCCCATATGTTTGCCTGTGCTCCTGGTTCAGCTGCACGACGGGTCATCGGCGTGGTCCTCCTTCTCCTCCTCCTCCTCCTCCTCCTCCTCCTCCTCCTCCTCTTCCTCCACTTCCCTCCCCCTCTTCTGCATCATCCTCCTGTTTCCTCCTCTTCCTCCTCCTTTCCTCAATCCTCCGAGTGTCCTCGTCCTCGAACTTTTCCTGCTCTCCCGATCCTCCCCTCCGAGGCGCCCGGGCTGCCAGGTGCCCGCAGGTGCCCCTGCTGTCCAGGAGCCTGCCCGCGTGCCCCGCCGTTCGGGTGATTGGCCCTTGGTTCCGGTTGTTCCTGCGACTCGCCCCCCCCCAGGGCTCTTTTCGATTCCTCCGATCCGATTCGATTCGATTTTGATTGCTTCCGATTCAATTCGACTTCGGATTCCAATCTGGGATCTGACTTTGCAATGGAGGCCTACTAGCCTGCGGATGTCTGCCGGTTCGACTTTTCCCGACTCGGCAGCTGATTTCCGTCGATCCGATTCATGCCGACTTCCGACCAGACTTGCCGATTCGATCCTGGACTCTCCCGCCCCCCCCGGGGGCAGCTCCGACCCAATTGCCCCTCGGCTTCCGCGCGCTCGCTGGCTCCCTCGCTGCCCTCTCCCCTCCTCGCCTCTCTGCCAGCAGGCTGGTGGCGATGCTCTCGTCGATATTGAACGCCCGCATGATGGCCAAGATCCGCCTGCTGCCCGTTGCCCAGGCTGGGGAGCGGCGAGGGGGCGCCGATGGGCAAGGGTTGGGGGCGCGCCGCAGCCTTGCGTGCGCATGGCACGCAACGCCAGGGGAGGAGGAGGAGCTGATTGAGAAGCATGACCTTGAGGAAGATGAGGGGAAAGGAGGAGGAGGAGGCTGGAGGCTGGGGAGCGGGAGGAGAAGGCGGAGGAGTACGATTGGCAGCCTTGGAGAGCTTGAGGGGGGTGGGGAGGACTGCAGCGGCACGCGCATCCGCAGGCCCGAGCATGCACGGAAAGGATGCGTGAGTTGCAGTCGCAGGGGTGAGCGCCGCAGGCCTACACAGAGATGACGTGGCGGTTGAACGCCATGGCCATCTCGTCCTGGATGGAGCAGGCGGCGCCATCGAACTTGGGCCTCCCATGCCATGTATTGGAATCAAGAAAGAGTTCGTTCCGCGTTCGGGCCCCCTGACCGTTGTCATTTTTTGTTGTGGATGAAACAGAAATCCCCGGAGAGGTCTGCAGACCCTGTGTTGAAAGGCAATGCTCCAAGACGCTGCAAAGAGGCCTCCAGCAACACGCACAAGAGGGAGGGCTTTTTGCTGCCCCGAAGAGACCATGACATCGCACAATCCCCGAGTCCTCCCCGACAACTCAGACCGCTCAAATAAAAAGAAGGCAACGTCGGGGATACATCCCACGGGGGGGGCTATTCGGACGCAGCCTTGTCGAGGACGGGTTGTACACCCCCCGAGTTTGGCCCGCAATGACTGGTCTGCCCCGCAGCATAATAAAGTCAGAGAGATTCAGGCCGCTATGCCACCCCTGAGAAGAGGCCTCGAACAACAGAAAAACGGGGCCTCAGATCGACAACGAACCCATCCCGAAAGGCACGCAGCCACCTTCTTCGCATGGCTGCGCAGGCTACTCTAACATAAAACGACGCCTGAGATCGACAGCTGATCCATCCCGAAAGGCATGCAGCCACCTTCTTCGCTTGGCCACGTACGTAGGCCAAGGGGGAAGTCTTGCGGCGCTGGGGCGAGGGAAGGGGTACGCCCCTCCGCGAAGGGGAAGAACGAGGCTGACAGAGATGACGCGTCCAGCCACCTACGCCCAGAGGGCTGAAACGACTACCGTTGACCCTTTGGAAGCCGAGACATCGTTGCTATGAAGGGGCCCTCTCGGGACTCTTGGTGTGCTCTGTGGAGCCGAATGGGGGACCCGCCGGGTCCTTTCTGAGCTCCTTCGCTTGCGGGGTCATCCGGAGGCCCACCGGAAGCCATCACGGCGAGGGCGAAAACAGCGTTGTCCAACGATGCTAGCCTCTCGGGGGCATCCTTGGTAGGCTCGGGGGCCGTCCTGTAGCCATCTTAAGGCGTTTTGGGGGGCATCTTGGAGACACGTTGGAGGCCACATGGGCCAACTCGGGCAACCTTGCGCCATTCTGGAGGCCATTTCTGGTTCTCCCCGGTCAAATCTCTGGAGGCATCCTTGTGCCATCCTGCGTCAGACCAGAGTTTCCCACACACCGCGACCTAGGGGATCCATGCCCTTGGGGAGAGCATGAGGGGGAGTAGACCTGACCTCGTCACTCCCAGACCACGTCTGCCCAGATGGTGGGTGGGATTGTCTTGACAAGTCAAACGCCACCCGCCCTCTCTTCCTCTCCTCCTCCTCTTCCTCCTCCTCCTCCTCCAGCTCCT
Organism: Prorocentrum cordatum; assembly: GCA_963575745.1. Classification (NCBI taxonomy): domain Eukaryota; class Dinophyceae; order Prorocentrales; family Prorocentraceae; genus Prorocentrum; species Prorocentrum cordatum. The sequence continues at coordinate 28,421 of CAUYUJ010002741.1, forward strand.
TCTCCACCTCCTCCTCCTCTTCCCGCCACCCGCCCTCGCCTCCCCTCCTCCTCCTCCTCCTCCTCCTCCTCCTCCTCCTCCTCCCCTCCTCCTCCTCCTCCTCCTCCTCCTCCTCCTCTCTCCTCCTCCTCCTCCTCCTCCTTCTCCTCATTCTCCTCCTCATTGCTGCGCCTTGGCCGCCCCCCGCTCTCTCGTCCCCTCCTCCTCATCCTGCTCCTTCTCTCCTCCTCCTCCTTCTCCATCTCCTCCTCCTCCTCCTTATCCTCATCCTCCTCCCCTCCTCCTCCTCCTCCTCCTCCTCCTCCTCCTCCTCCCTCTCCCTCCTCCTCCTCCTCCTCCTCCTTCCTTCTCCTCCTCCCCTCCTCCTCCTACTCCTCCTCCTCCTCCTCCTCCTCCTCCTCCTACTCTAACCTCCTCCCTCCTCCCTCCTCCTCGTCCTCCTCCTGCTCCTCCTCCCTCCTCCCTCCTCCTCCTCTCCTCCTCCTCCTCCTCCTCCCCTCCTCCCTTCTCCTCCTCCTCCTCCTCCTCCTCCTCCTCCTCCTCTCCTCCCTCCTCCTCCTCCTCCTCCTCCTCCTCCTCCTCCTCCTACTCTCCTCCTCCCTCCTCCTCCTCCTTCTACTCTACCTCCTCCCTCCTCCCTCCTCCTTCTCCTCCTCCTCCTCCTCCTCCTCCTCCTCCTCCTTCTCCTCCTCCTCCTCTGCCTTGCTGCGCCGTGGCCGCCTCGGCCGCGGCGCGGGGCATGTGCTCCTGCCCGGGCGCGCGGCTCTCTCGCGTGCGTTGTTGTGCCCCACGCGCGCATCCCCCTCGGAGACGGTTTCGGTTCCTCTCATTTGATTCGAGTTCGTTTTCGATGGGTTTCGATTTGGATGTTTGCTTCGATTCGGCTTCGGATGCCGATCTGGGCTTCGATGTCTCGACGGGGGCCTATTATCCTGTCGGGTTCTGCCGATTCGACTCCTTCCGACTGGGCTGCCGATATCCGCGGATCCGATTCATTTCCGTCGCCAGCTCGACTTATCGGTTCGATTCTGGGCTCTCCTTCCTCCTCCGCGAAAGCCCCCCCAAGAGGTAGAGATGAGGAGGGGGAGTGGGTGGTGGACGGGGAGGAGCGCGGAAGACGTGCAGGAGAGCGGGCGTGGGAGAGTTCCATCCTTCTCACTCCCTTCTTCTTCCTCCTCCTCCTCCTCCTCCTCCTACTCATTCTCCACCTCCTCCTCCTACTCCTCCTCTCCTCCTCCGTAGCCATTTGGGTTAAGTTCGTATCGCTTCGGCCCAGGACCTGACCAGACTGGCGCGGGGGATGAGCGGCCTCAGATAGCAACCCTCGACCGCCAGGTCGGACGAACTTTCCCTTTTGTGAGCACCTGGTGGTGGAACTTCATGTTTGAGCTCTTGTTGGAGCGTGTGAAGGGCGCGACCAATGGTTACATCTCGCGCGCGGCCTGCAACTACAGGTGGAGTTTCCGCTCGAAGTCGTTTTGCTTTCAGTCTAATGCGGCGCTCGGGCCGCTACCATCGTGGACGAATCCACCAACCGCAGGGAGTATGTGCCGACGGGGAGCCCTGGTGCTGGGCGCTACCCCGACGCTCCTGCTGGAAACGTGGCGGCGGCAGCTGCAGCCATCCGAGCTGCGAGCGGGCGCGCCTCCCCCGAGTGGGCAGGCACCGCAGCAACGGAACTTCGCCACAGCGGACCTCCTCGATGTCTTGCGCGCTCTCGCCGGCACGGCGGGCCCACGGGCGACGGAGTTGGCTGTGCTGCAGGCCGCCATGAGGGCCATGTTGAAAGAAACGCGTTTCTCGCTCGTGTATTTGGCTTGTGGCGTCAGATTCGTCCCCTGTCCAAGCTTGCCCCTGCTCATCCCCTCTCCCCACACGCGCGTTATCTTAATGTTCTCGCCCGCTGCCATTTCGGATGCGAGCTGGCTTGAGGTTTGTTGTGCTGCGCTGCTGGCTGCCGACAAAAGAGCGCAATTCCTCCCTCTTCGCTGCCGCGCTCGCCGCCAGATCCCGCTGTGGAGCTGGGGGCCTGAACCCATCACTGCAACGCTGAGGCGCCCCAGATCTATTGTGTGCAGGCTGCTGGCTGGGATTTCGATTTCGCGAAGTAGTTGGCAATCTCGACGCTTTCTACCACGATTTCGTGATCGCGATCTGGACGATGGTGCTTGGCGGAGCGACGCCGTCTACGGAGGTTATTGGCCCGCCAATAGCCTAGGTTCAGTCGAGATGCGTTGCCTCCGAGAAACTATGGCGGCCCCCACGTACACGGCGGGTGACGTCGCTCGTCGACGACGCATACGGCGGCCAGGCCGAAGTGGAGCCGAGCCCTCGAGGGCATCCTCTCGTGGGATGGCAGCGCGGATCGCTGGGGAAGGTATCGTAAGGGCGTCACCCTGTGGATCGAGGATATCAATTCGGACTTGGGCTGGTCCTGGGTGGCGCGCACGGTGCGGTACTTGCCTGGAGCGGCGAAGACTCTAAGGTGAATCGTTCCCGATGGAGGAGCTGCGCGCCAAGCTCTGGGCGCGGGTGGAGGACGCGGCTCGGGCAGAGCGCGGCGACGGCGAGGATGGCGCCGACGAGGAGGAGGAGCATGGCCACTGGCATTCGCCCGACCACATGGCGGGCATCAGTCGTCCGATGGAGATGCTGCCGACGGTGGGGGTAGACCAACCAACTCGACGTGGCCAGGTGATGACGGATTTCTGCAAGACCCCGCGCAGTCGCGCAGGAGAGGACATGAGAGCGAGGCGGAGAGGCGCGAAGCCAGCTCGACGAAGACGGCGTGGCCCTACCTCCGAGGACGGCGGGCCGCATGGTCGGGGGCTGGGGGTCGAGCGGAACATCGCTGAGGAGCAGTGGGCGGTTTGCCGGTTTGGCAGCGGCGAGAAGCAAGTGTCGACGGTGAAGTGGCGGTCTTTGTCATTGTTTGTGGCGTTGTTCGCGTTCTCGGTGATCAAGAGATCGGCTGTGCAGTTGATCGTCGGCAAGGAGGTTTTGAGAGCCATTGGCGTGGCGATTGATTTCTGATCCGGCTCGATCGCGTCTCTGAAGCTCGGCGTCCCGACGTCTCCGTCGGGCGAGACCGACGGTGGCCATTGCGCCGCGTTTCCGCGCGCAGGCTGGAAGCAAACCGCGGGAGCCGCGTCAATGATAAACGAGGTGGCATCCCGAGTTCTTTCTAAGATCAGGCCACGCGAATCGGGCGCTCGTCGCGACGCTGGAAGCCGCCCCGCTTCGGACAACGACGACGACGGGGTCTGGGGCGCGCCGGGCGAACGAGATGATGGCGGCTCTTAAGATATCGACGCGTCTAGATTGGAAGTTGAGGCGCCGGCGCGACTGCGCCCGGGCGCCCCTGACTTCGAACCGCGATGGGCTAACGCGAATCGCAGCGCGGTCGCGCGAGACTCTGTGCGCCGACACGGGAGACGTCATCGAAGAGTTGCGCTGGGTCGATGGGGCCGACGAATGACGACCCGCGCGCCTTTAGACCCGCAGAGGAACTTCAGCACGAGGCTGCACTTCGAGCCCTTGCGGCCCGATCTTTGTGAATTACCTCGCCCGCTGCTGTGCGATTGAGAGCATTTGCGGTTTGTCCCCGGGGAAGTCTCGGGCGACGCGGGCGAGGCCCTGGACATTTAAAAGGCCCCGCATCTGGGCCTAGGGGCGCTGCTGCATCGACCGATGGACGCAGCGGCTCAGCAGATCAGGGCGTCCTAAGAGGAAGGTGACGCCCTGATCGACGTGACCGTCGAAGTCTCACCCTCGCCGAGCGCGCCCGGGTCGCCCGGTCCGGCCGCGCGCCCGGCGCTCCGAGTTGGACGGGAACGGGGGTGCCCGCGAGAAGGCGGGCGCGGATCCTGCCGCCAGAACAGGGGGGCACGCGTCAGCTGGTGGGTTGCATTCGAGTGCCCCCGGCGCCGACGGAGGCGAGCCCAGACCTCAGGACCGCTCGTGGGCCGAGGACGGCGGCGCGCGCGCGTGACGAGGTGCCCCGCGGGAACACAGGGGCGCCATGTTGGTTTGGCCCCCCGACTGCCGCCTTGCGACATTCGGAGCGCGTCAGCTCGTGGACCCTTAGCGCTTTCTAAGTGGGCGTTTGGAGCCACGCTGCGCATGGGGGCCCCCCTCGAGGTCGAGATGGAGGTGGATTTCGCGGGTCGCATCGAGCCGTTGCCGACGGTGGAGAAGATGAAGGAGGGGGCGAGGATACTTGCGAACGATCAGTTGCAATGTCGGCGGAAGGACATGGCGACGCTGAGCGTTGAGCCGCGCGCCTACCTCGCGGCGTTCGGACCGACTCGGAACGCGCGGGGCCGGATGCGAGGCCAGCGTCGCGGAGCAGCCCGACAGTCCGCCCTGGGGCTGTGCGACACGTGGCTGTTCGGCTATGAGGATCTATTCGCCGGAGTTTGGCGACGACGTGGGGTCGCCGAAGCGCCAGGAGGAGGCGCTGCGGAAAGTAGAGCTTTAAGAAGCCAGGGCTGCTGGTGATGGCGCCCCCCTGCAGCCCCTGGAGCAACATCTAGTCAGAAGGATCAACATCTAGTTCGAGAGCGACAGCGGTGGGATCGAAGTGGGCTTCGGTTCGTGAGGGCCGCCGCCAAGGCGCAATAACGCCACGGTGGAATTCGGCTGCTCGAGAACCCGAAGTCACATCGAGCCCGGGGCCAACCGAGCCCCCAAGGGCTCCTTGCGACGGGGACACGTGGCCGAACGGGATCAGCGCATGGCCTCGAGTCGAAGGCTCCATCGGATGTCTGCGAGGTTTGTGGGGTCGCATCCCGAGTTGATGATCGGGCTGCGGCGGAGGCGCGTTCATTCGCGCGTTCATGGCGCCATCTTCGGCGGCGCCCACCCGACGAATCGCGCTGGTCACCGCGCTGCGAAGTTGGCAAAGGACATGATCGAAGGACTGATGACGTTACGCGATTCACAGGAAGTGCTCAATGTCGACGAGGTTGCCGAGGGCGATCCAGGGGACATCGACGATCTCGGCCCTCGTGGGCCACCCCAGCGACGACATGGGCGAGGACTGCAGGGATGATTCGAAGGGGATGACCATCTCGAAAGAGGTTCGGAAAGCCCTCCTTGCCGACATCTCTCGAGGGAGCAGCTTTTCGCGGGCATTCCGTGCCTGCGGGGAGATCGGCGAGGCCGTCGAAGCGGCGAAGCAGCTGCAGTGCCCGGCGCACCACGAGATGAATCAACCGGCCGTGGGGCACTCGCGATTGCCAGCGAGATATTCAAGGAGGTGAAAGAGTCCGGGGACCAGATCGCAACATACCTAATCACGGTCCACGCGAGTTCGGGCAGGGCGCAGGAGATGCTGGACATTGGATGCCAAGACGCGTGTCCAGGTGGTCTGCCCGGTCAGGAGCAAGCGCCCTGGGGTCGTGGCCCAGGCGCCGGAGATGACATGGTTCAGCGGGGCAGGAGCGCCTATCTCGATCGTGGCGGACAAGCGCGGTGGGTTCCACAAGGAAGCTTGCCGCCTGCATGAAGGATGCGGCGTTCAAGCATGGCGCACTGCTTCGGAGGCGCCGCGACGGAATTGAACGCGCGAGAGGACAGGAGGTGACCGCGAAGTACTTTGGCGAGCCAGTGCCGCCGAGGCGGAGATCGAGGCGGAGCTGGAGGCGACTTCGGCGAGCGCGATGATCACGTTGGTCAAAAAACATCGCATCAACGAGTCGGGTTCTTTCGCCAGTTCAACGTGCACTTGGACGATCCCAGTATCCACGGGGCCGGCCGAGTGATCTTGCCCGCTCTCACTTGGCCGCCTGCGACGCGGCGGATAGTGGCCCGCGCATGGCCCGCCGCATGGCGAGGCGCCTGCAAGTCTACAGCGCTGCTCGAGTGGCGCCAGAGAAGCTCGGCGCCAGTAAGAGACTCCGGAGGCTTCTACTGGCTCGGACCCGACGTGCGCCGCCGAGCACCAACATCAAGTTGGGCGATTTGATTAAATTCCACCGCGGTGGGAACCTAAATAATCGCCTTCGAAAGGGGCCATCTTGGCTGTTTAGAACGTGGCACGGACCAGGTGACTATTGAAGTGGAGCCGGCAGCTCTCTACGCGCCCAACGAGGGCTCATCGACGAAGCGCGACCCAGCTGCGGCGAGACGCGCATCCCCAGACGCGAGGCTTTCGGGGATCAGCGCCAGGGTGCAGCTGGACATCATGGGGCAGGTTCAGAGCACCATGGAGGGCGACGGGGGCACGCAGACGGAGGACGCCACCAATGATCAGGAGGAGGACGCCGAATTGCGCCAAGCCGAGGAGAGGTTTCCTGCAGAAGCAGCAGAAAAACGGCCCGATATTCTCGAGAGGGCCGAGGAACCGCAGCCCGCCCAGGCGGGGCGGCGGAGGCGGGCGCGGCGGCGGCTGTCGCCGGCGGCGAAGAAGTGTTTCACGGAGCTGATCGACGAGAAGTTCCGCGCAAGACGAGCTCCCGGCAGAGTGGGCGGACGGGCCCCCCGGGGGAAGTGGCGAACCGACTGCGCGCGCAGGGCGAGGGCGCGGAGAGATCGAGGGCCGCGCGAGTTGCCAGGGCCATCCGAAAGAAGGCCAGGGCCATGCAGGAGCGATTTGCATGACCCTCGACTGTTCGTCCACGTGGATTGCCAGTGCCTGACTGGCGTGGATCAAGCGGTGCCAGAATCAGGCTGATCCACCCGCGCCCGAAGGAGTTTTTTTTTTGCCGGGCGCGGCCTGGACATTTTGGTCGCGCGGCGCCGCGGGCGCCCCCCCCTTTCGAGAAGCAGAGCGCCCACCGGCGCCTCTCGCGGAGAGACCTCGAGCGGCGAAGAGAGACCTCAGGAAGCGTAACAACCAGAAGCGCCATCGTTTGGAGGAAGAGAGTCGCCGCCTGAGCTTCGACGTCCTGACGACGTGCTCTGGGGTCAAGAACGCGGCGCAGCGGGCGGCCAGTTGGCTCGAGGAGGCGCCGGAAGTCGACGGGGGGGGGGTCCTGGATAATCTGGGGACAGCGACGAATCGGTCGGGCCCGACGATCGAGGCGTTACTCGCGCAGGGTCAGGCTCGAAAGGAGACAGTGCGGAGCAGAATGGGCACCCCCGACCAAGTTGGAGTTCGCGAGGCCGCAGCTTCTCAGAGGGCCATGTGGTTTGACACCTAGTCTGTCGAGGTTCCCGGGGAAACGGGCCCCCCGAATGTGGGAGAAACCACGATGCGCGAGGGCAGGGGCGATTATTTCTTGAGCACGCGCTGGCAATGGCCGTCAAGAATGACCCGCCGAGGACGGAAGGTAACAACTTGCCCCTGAAGACGAGCGCAAGGCTCGTGGTCAACAGCGGGGATCCGGGGCGATCCGACGAGAAGTCCAACGTGCGCGTCGGCGCCCCTTGCGCGACGACCAAGTCAGAGATGGTCATGGCGCAAGTAGCGGCCTCGCATCCCGATTGGGGCGTTTGGGTCCAAGGACGTGAGCGCATTCCTGAAGCGGTGAAGTTGATGTCAGAGGCCTTGGGGTTCGTGCTTCGCATCATGGCCCGACGCTCGCTGAGTTTCCACGTGGACCATCGGCTCGAGTTCGCAGGGGGGGCCCTTGGACTACCGACGGCGTCGTGATTCTTGCTGCGCGAGAGTTCGGCTTGGAGGCCCCGCGGTCCGCCCCGGCGTTCATGGCGTTGCAGCGCGACCCGAAGGCGCGTGAGCGATGTCCAGACAGTCTTTGGGGATGCGTGCTTGCGCGTGGACGATCTCCTCTGAACCAGGACCAAGGAGATGTCGCGGGTGGTGGGTACGCCGTGTCGGGACTTCGTTTCCGGTTCCGAGCTGCACGACGATGTTGCGTTATGTGGCAGGAGGTTTCAACGACAGGCTGGAGGGGCCATCCATCCACGTCGACATGATGGAGTACGCTGTTTGATTGGAACCAATCACGGTACCGAAGGTCAGGAGAGCGCCCCCCCCCCCCACGTGCCCATGGACGACATGGAGTGGAAGCAGCGCCAGCAAGTCGCGGGGCCGGTGGCGAAGCTACGCGTGGACCATTAGCATGACTTGGCGGTGCTGCGGCGTGAGAAGGGTCGGAAAATGGGGCCCGCGGATTGCAGCATTGATCAAGGCGAGTCAGGTGTTGCATGAGTCGAAGCGGGTTTCCACTTTCAATGTTTTTTTTCGGCCGATTGACATGAAGCGACATGGACCAGTGGCGATGTCGGACAGTTCGCTCGGCAATGTGATGAGCGACGGCGCGCCGTTGCAGCCGGGTCCGTCCACGGAGATGATTGGTTCGCAAGGGGGCTACCTGATCTCGTTCGCGGACACGGAGCTCGTGGGCGACGGCGCGGGCAGGTTCTCGCTGCTGCAGGGGCGGAGTCACATGCTGAAGCGCGCTGCGAGGAGCTCCTGCGCGGCGGAGGTCATCGCGATTGGAGATGCAGTTGGCGGCGGAGGTTATCGCGATTGGAGGTAAAGGCTCAAGGTGCACGTGATCTGTTGGCGGAGATGCTCTACGGACCAGCGCCGCGAGGTGCTGGAATACGATTCTCGGGCGGGCAGATTCCGATGACGGTCGTCCCGGACTCGCAGGGCGGACGCGACAGGCCCATCTCGGGTGAACCGCGAGTTTGCCAGCACCCGTGAGATACTGGATCGACCCCGGACGACGGTGCGATGGATAGACGGCGCGAACGTGCTGAGCGACGTGCTGACCGAGGATATGCCAGCTGACCATCTTCGTGACACGCTGGCTCGAGGCGCGCGGAGCATCGAGCTTCGAGAAGAAATGGTGAAGACGGCGAGGCGCGTTGCACGTGAGCGCTGGTAAGCGAGGATGAAGGAGTTGGCTCAGAACGGAGTTTTCACCCCTTGTGCGTTGGCACCATAATCGTCCATATTGGACCTTCTTGTTTGTTTATTTTAATTCTCTTGCTCTCTCAACCCCGCAAGTGCAGTGCCGAGGCCGTTGCAGATTGTTCGCGCGCTCGAGCTTTAGTGCGTGGATCTTTATTTTTAGTGTCCAAGTCCTCGGAGTGCTGATATCCGATGGGCGGACGAGCCCGATGATCAAGACAGTGCCATCTACCCATGACGCCGGCTGCTGACGGCGTTCATACTTCATAATTGCTACCAGCACGCGTTATTCACGATGCTTGCCCCCTGACGAGACTTGGATTTGAGCTAGCGACGGGCTCGAATCTGCAGAGTTGAAGATCCGCGTTGAAAGAAACGCGTGTCTTGCCTGTGTATTTGGCCAGTGGCGTCAGATGCGTTCCGTGTCCTTGTTTGCTCTTGCTCATCCGTTGTCCCCGCGCGCGCTGTGTCTTAATGTTGCCGACCGCTGCCATTTGGGGCTTCTTGCGACACATTGGTCGACGCCTACAGAAGAGCGCAATCCCCCCTCAAGCGCTGCCGCGCTCGCCGCCATATCCCGCTGTGGAGCTGGGGGGGAAGGGTCGCCTGGGCCCGTCGGTCCCGCGGCGCGCCCCGGCGCCGCCGCCCTAGCGCACGCCCCTCCTCGAGGCTCTATTAGGGGGTGGCGCGACGCAGGGCCGAGGCGGCGCTGCAGCAGCGCGCGGCGCGGGAGGCGGGGGCCAAGAAGTGGTGCGATGAGTTTGTGGAGGGTGCTGCGTCGGCAGCGCGGTGGAAATTTGACCAGAAGAAGGAGTGGCTGCACGAGCTCGCGTCGGAGCTCCCGCGCGCTGGTAGCGGCGGAGTCCGGCCCCCCGTGGCGGAGGGTTGTTTGGGCAGCAACGGCCAACAAGTCCAAATCATGTGTCCCCAGCTGGAGGGGAGCGAGGGCTTTGCCGAAGTGGAAATCATCGAGGGAGACGGGTTCAGTCTAGACGACGTGGACGTCGAAGAGGCGGGCCGCCATCGCTGGGAAGAGCTCGAAACCACGCGCAGACGCTCGGCCAAGATATCAGCAGGCGGCCGCGGCAGCAGTGGGCCTCGCGGCCTAGAACACCCAGAGGCTTCGCGAGGAGACCGCCGCGCTCCAGAAGCAGATGCACGCCAAGAAGCGGCGCGTCGCCTCCGCGGACGTCGAGGTCCCAGGCAGGCCCCGAGAAGGCGAAGCGGGCCCACCCTTGGATCGGGCCACGGCGCCGGGCCTGAGTCGGGCCTGGTGGCGCCAGCAGCCGCCGCGGCCAGCGGCGCCCCAGCTGCGGGCTCGGGCGGCCCTCGAGGGGCTACGAACGGCGGCCCTCTCCTGCAGAAGCTGCCGCGGCTTCAGCTGGCCACGGCGACCCCGCTGGGGTCGCGGCCCTGCTGCGGGGGGCCCGCGAGGCCCATGCAGCTCAGGCGCCGGTCTGAGGGGCGAGATCCGCCGGTGATTTTGGGGGTAAAGTGATATGGAGCGCGCGGGGCTCGTGCGCGCGCCTCTCTCCGCCGGCGCCTGGCCGAGGTGGAACTCGCCAGCTTCGTCGGGGCCGTTGGCTGCTTCGAGGTGGCCTTTGTCTTTTTTTCGCCGCGGGCGTCGACGGGCGCGTCGACGGCGGCATCTTCTTCGCCTTGGACCTGCTCGGCGGCGGCGCGGCGCCCCCATGTGCCCGGCATTCCCGAGGCGGCTGCGGCAGCCCCGGGCAGCGCGTCGTCGCGCGGCCCCCCTCCTTCAACCAGCTCGCCGATTGCAGCGTCCTCGACCGAGCTGCGGATTGCCGCCTGCAATTCGCATGCGTGGGCTGCGGGGAAGGTTTCAGAGTTGGCCACAGACGAGCATGTCAAATCCGACGCCGTGTTTTGCCGAGAACATCGGCTCGCAGAGTTGCAGGTTCCCGCGCCGCGGACTTGGGCGCGCGCGGCCGGCCATGCGTCGACCTTTGTGCAAGGTGCGTCTGCGGGGCAGCGCGCGAAGTCCGACGGCGCAGCGATCTCGGTCAAGTCGCACCTTGCGTCGCAGATTTAATGGGTATCTCTCGGAGCTGATCGCTATTTTTAAGACCGTGTGAGCTTGTGTGGCCGCGGCGGGGATCCTCTTTGCGACGAGCTGAGGATTGGAACGTCGACGCAGAAGATTCACGCACGGCCAGGTGGACATCTGGTTGGGGACTTCGACCGCAAGTCCTCCTGGAATGACTTGCGACGACAAGTGCTACGACTACATTGTCGCGGGCGCTTGCTTCGATCATTGCAAACGCGAGGGTCGCGGCATCATAGTTGCGGCCGCGCCAGGCGCATGGGCCGCGGCTGCGCGGGTGTGCCAGCGGGAGCAAGGTCTGGCATCGCATTGTGCCTGCGATGTCCCCGCTGCCTTGCTCGGAGAAGGGCGACGAGGCCATGGGGGTTGGCGCTCCTGGAGCGGTCCTGACCCTCTAGAGGCCGCCTGCAGATGGTTCGTCGCTGCGAACAGGCCTTGTGAAGTCCACCGAGCGGTGGACTCAGAGCACCTCGGTCGTTCGAAGGGGCGCCAGGTGCAGCGCTGACTACGCGGGCGGCCCGGGGCCAAGGGCTCCGCCGGCGCTGCAACCTCGCCGCGCAGCGCTGGCCGTCGACGCGCGGGCTCGCGCTGACGTTTTAAGACCCCAGGCGAATGGGCCCCGTTTGTTTGCTGCAGCTGCAAAGCTCAACCACCTCTTTGAAGGCGCCCTCGTGGAGGCTCTCCTCGAGCACTCCGTGGCTTTCTTTGTCGCGTCGCTGGGCGTCGAGTCCTCCAGAGCAGCCGCTGCGGAGCGGTGCGAGAGGCTGCCGCGGGCGGTGCAAGTGGCTGCCGCGGGCCGTGGGAAGTGGAGCTCCTGGGCCCAAGCGTCGGTTGAGCGAGGGGCTCGGCCTGCCCCGCAGCGCGCGAACCGCCGCGCGGCGCTGCCCCTGCTGGTCGCCGCTGATCTGGGGGAGGAGTATGCGGAGCGTCTCGCCCTTCGCGCAGCTTCTGGTCGGGCTGCAGGCTTTCGACCAGACTTTGGAGGAGCGGCTTGCAATCGGGGGCAAGCCGCCCTCGGGGTCGGAGCAGCCGCCCGCGGGGCGGATGGTGGATTCGGATCCCCCGCCCATCAACGCTAAGTAGGTTCTCGAGGCGGCGAAGACATTCAGTTCTTCCACGGGGTCCAGTTGAGATTATTTTGCCCTCCGCCCTCAGTTGCAATTGCCGCTGCCGCTTGGCGCGGCCTTTGCCGGCGTCTTGACGGCGTGGGAACGTCGCCCCGCAGGCGCGGCCACATGCGGCGAATGCTTGTGGTCGTTTTAGAGAGCCAGCGGTGGGATCAGGCCCATTTGCTTGCTCCTGCTCTGGACCAGAGTCTGGGACCGCGTCCGCCTCTGGCTGCGCTCGGAATGGGAGCGCTCGGTTGACGCGAAGCTTGTCTGGGGGATGAGCTCAAGCACAGCCCGCGACAAGAGCGCGCGGGCGCGCGACGCCCTGGCGGCGCGCGCGCAGCTTGCACAGCCTGGTCGCCAGCAGTCTATTTTCTGATGCTCGCAAGTCCTATGAACGCATCGGCCACGGAGACTTCCCGGGAGCCGCCCGCCAAGCCGATTCCCCCTTGCCCCTTCTCAGAGCCTCGAGTGTCCTTGTATCGGGTCTCTCGCAGCGTGTCCTGGCAGGGGGCTGTGAGCCGCTTCGTTATCCTTAACGGGGCCTTGATCGCGGGTTGTTCCGTCGCGACTTCCGTCGCGCGCCGACCTTTGTTCGGGCGCCTTCGCAAGGTCGCCTCGACGTGCCGGGCGGCCTGCCTCTAGAGCGCCATCGATGGCGTCTCGTTTCAGGCACTTGGCGGGGCGGCGGCAGCGCGGCGCGACATGGGCTTGCACGTGACCAAGTCTCTGGCGAGTTTCAGGCCAAGAGGGTGCTCATCGCCGGGAAAAAGACGGGGATCAGGCCTTCCTCCCTCGAGGCCGCGGAGGGCCTTCTCGAGGGGTGCGGCCTCCCAGCCTTTGCTTTCTGCCGGGTGCGCCGCGACCTCGTTGGCGACGCGACAGACGGCACTCGTCGTCGTGTCACTACCCGGCAGGAGAGGTGTTCTGATGTCCGGAGGGAATTTTCCAGGGTCGTGGTTGATCTGGCAATTCTTCTAGAGTTGCCCATTTCGCTGGGGCCCTCTGGGTGGCCGGCGCCCTGGTCTTCCAGACGGCAAGTTTGCGAATTTGCGCGTAGCCGCTGCGCGCGCTGAGGGTCGCTTGCCCAGGGGGTGCTCTCTCGGGTTGGCGTCGATGTGCGCGCTCGGGGGCTGAGCGAGGGACGCCCTTGCGCAGGTGACATCCGATGCCGCGAAATCGTGCGCTTATATTGCGGGGCAGTCGCCTCTCCGACGCGGTCTTGCGGGCTTTGTTGAATTCGGGATTTGCCTCGGCAGCAACACCGAAGCCTTGGGTTGTGGTCCAGGATCCCATGCTCTCCCATGTCAGGGGTGGGTCGCCTTTTTCAGTTCCCTGGAGGCTCAGGGAAGCCTCCGATCAGGAGTGGGACCTCCTGTCTCCCCTGGACGCTTAGCCAGGCGGGCAAGGTTCGTTGCGTGTCGCAGCTCCGACGAGGACGCCCGTGCCAAGATCTGGTCAAGGCGAGCCTGGCGCGGAGAGTTTTTTTTCTGGCGGGCACTCAATGAACTCCGGTATCACGGAATCGAGGATTCGAGCGAGGTGGGGGCGGGGGGGGGGCTTGGCGATTCAGACAGCAACGCGCTCTCAGAGGCCGTGTCAGGGGCCTTCACCGGTGCGAATACCGCAAGCATGTGCGCGACCAACAGTCGGCACGATGTGTGCTCGTATGGGTGCCTCCAGGCTTCCGGCTTGAACGAAGGGGAGGCACGGAACCTCGGCCGCAAGTTTCGTGTCAATCAGTAGGCCGTCGACCTGCCAGTAAAGAATAATGACAAGTTGTTTTTCCAAGCGGGGCCCAGTACTTGGCCCCTGGCAAAGATTGACCTCTTGCCAGGGTGTCAGAAAAAGGGTCCTTTCCGATGGGCCCCCACCTGGGGCAATTTAGATTCGTCGGACCATCTCTTTCTTTTTCTCTTTCCCATCAGTGGCGTGTCCCCCTCCTCGTCCTCCTCCTCCTCCTCTTCCTCCCCGTCTTCTTCTTCCTCCTCCTCCTCCTCCTCCTGCTCCTCCTCCTCCTCCTCCTCCTCCCCGATTTCCTCCTCATCATCCCTCGTTCCCCTCCGTCCTCCCCCTTCCTCCGTCTTCCGGAGAAGCCCAGGTGTCGAAGGCCGTTGATCTGAACACGATGCGCTTGGCCAGGGGCACAGAGGAGTACGCGGCGCGTTGGCTGGCCAAAGGCACCCTGTCCGGAGGGCTCCACCAGTGCATTGCCACGACACTTCCTCAGCTTCCTCGCTTCATCATTCCCCTCATCATCGTCCGCTTCTTCCCTTTCCTGCCCCTGCTGTTGCTGCTGTTGCTGCTTGTCGCCTCTTCTTCCGCCCTTTTACTACGTCTGCTCTGATGAATATTGTCTGGGCAAGGGTGGTATGGGGTGTTGGTTTGGGTGTGGGTCCATCTGCTGTAAGATAAGTGCTGCAGGAACGCCGTGCGAATTCTTCTGGGCATGCGATGGGAATCTGGTAAGATATTGTGCACGAGTGGTATTTGCTCACGATATCCGTACTACTGCGGCGTTGAAGTTCAATTCCCAGGAGCCCACTTCCCATGAGTCCACATCTCAGGAGCCCACTTCCCAGGAACCCAGACGAGGCAGGGTCTGGGACTCTCCATCCGCAGCCTTTGGGGGCGCTCCCATGCGGGGGGGGGGGACTGGAGGAGGAGGAGGAGGACGAGGAGGAGGAGGAGGAGGAGGAGAACAAGGAGGAGGAGGGGGAGGAGGAGGAGGAGGAGGGGGAGGAGGAGGAGGAGGAGGAGAAGCGGAGGAGGAGGAGGAGGAGGAGGAGGAGGAGGAGGAGGAGGAGGAGGAGGAGGAGGAGGGGGAGGGGAGGAGGAGGAGGAGGAGGAGGAGGAGGAGGATGAGGAAGAGGAGGAGGAGGAGGAGGGAGGAGGAGGAGGAGGAGGGAGGAGGAGGTGGAGGAGGAGGAGGAGGAGGAGGAGGAGGAGGTGGACCAGCACGCATCCTGAAAGGGGGTTCTGCCGTCTTGGCTGCAATCGCGCAGCGGCACGGAGGCGCGGGACGCGCCTGGGAGATCTGGTTGGCGAGATTGGGCCGCGCGCGGGGGGGTCACTCTCCCCGCGCGCGCTCCCCGCTCCAGCCCTACCTACCCTCCTCCCTCTCCTGCTCCTGCTGCTCCTGGGCTAAATCTGCCAGGAGCTGGGCCAGGGGGATGAAGGGGCGAAGCTGCACTCTGGGCTTCTTAGGGTGCCTTCCTTGACACATCTCATTCCATGCATACTTGGATCCACGCTTCTGGGCGTCCGAAAAGCGCCTTGGACAAAAGCTGGACAAATTACGCGGATTCGAGACCGCATAAGCTCCACAAGTCTGACAAGCAATGATGAAGCTCTCGCCTGTCTCAACATCGGCCACCACCAGCGTGTGGCCGTGACTGCCAGCAGCGAGGGTTTGCCAGTGCACTTCTCGTTGAGCCTGGCTTCTTTCCGCGCCTCAGAAAGCGCCCTCGTCTTGCACAGCTTGCGAGCCCATCCCGAAGGCTCCAAGTCCAATCATGCACCACACGACCCCCAGATACCACAGGGGGGCGGGGAGGAGGGTGCACAAGATTGGAGCCAGGGGCGGATGCAGCCCCAACAGGGGGATTATTCGATTTGTTCGGTTTGGCCAATGCTTTGCCCCCAGGCTTGGAGGCAACCGGAGACCACTTTGGCAAGACCTTACAAGCATAGTGTAGAAAACGTTGCAACACCTTGAAACCCGATTCTGTCTGTTGACCGTCAGCAGGGGAGGGTTGCAACAGCTCGTTGGCCGCCCACTTCGCCCACCGATCGGCCTCGGCGTTTCCCGAAGCATGCCGCTATTTCTCGGTGTGGGGCTCTGAATTGGAGAGCTTATGATGCGACTTGACTTTGATCAGGTCGATGTCCCGGCTCCAGCCGGCACAACCTTCAATGAGCAATTTGAGTCCAGAACAAAAACCTTTAGGGGACAGACCTGGGGCGTGCAGACTGCATGTGCCAGTGTAGTCGAGGCCGAGATGGTACTTCAAAATTTGACCGCGGCGTATGCAGCTAAGAATTCTGCCGCGGGTAAGGTCTGAGGCAAAACTCTACCAACAGGGCCCGCTAACGCAGCTATGGCTTCACCCGTGGCAGGGTCAAAGACTACAACAGGCCATCCCGCTCGGTGGTAACACTTAGGCCCTACTTTAAAGCACGATCCGTCTAGGTACAAGTTGCTCTGCGGGGCTTGGGCTAGAGTGGTGTTCGGGTCAAACGCCCACAAGGTCGCATTTTCGAGACCAAGCCCTGCTGGGGCATTGACATCAAACTTTACCTTGACGTCCAGACCCGCCTGAAGATGAGTCCAGTCCGCATTCTTGAGAGCATCGATATCTTCAAACTGAAATGCTCAGCTCGCTCGGCCGCCGAAAGGACGCATTCGAACAGTCTGATACATGCTGTCATGCTCGTGCCCGCACGGGCACTTGCAGTCCACCTCATAACCCGCCTCTCGAAGACCAACCTTGGTCCATTTACTCCGGGAGAGGAAGGCGAGGAGGATGGAACTCTCCCGAGGGGTACGAGAAGGGGAGTTGAGGACGCTGAGGGCAGCAGAAACGCAGACGTGATCCCCCACCCACCCCAGTCGCTCGCTCGCTTGCTCCACCAGCCTGTCCCGCCATGACTTCTGCAGCGCGGCGGAGAGGAAGGCGGGCGAGACCGAGGTGAGGGGAAAGAGTGAGCCATCCCTGTCCGAAAACTCGAACTAACTAACGGCCTTCCAACCAAGTCTGCTGAGCGAGAGAAGGCATGCTCCGAAGGGGCCCCTGGAGTCCAACCACCTCTTGGGGGGAGCAGCCAAAATGGGGGCAACTAAATCCCTAAGTTCGGGCAGGGTGATTCCTCTGTCTCGCGCAGTGGAAGCTCTCCACACGATCTCTGCCCAGGTTAAACACGGCCCAACTCCCACCCTCCAAGTGGGATCATTGATGAGGAGGAGGAAGAGGAGGAGGAGGAGGAAGAGGAGGAGGAGGCTGAGGGAGCGAGATCTAGTGGAGCATCGCGGGCCCACGGCCTTCAGAAACGTGGATTGGATGCCCCTCACTTCGTTGTCATCAGCTTCTAGAACCTCCGTGCCGTAGTGTCCTGCCTGCTGGAGTCCTCCGGCATACAGCTTGCTGATGTTGGCTCCCCCAGCTCTGAGCGACGAGAGTCGACCTAGTCTTTCGCGAAGGTTTTGGTGCCGTTCAATGGCCTTGGGCCGGTGCTTTTTCATATTGCGCTTCCGGTCAACAAAGTAATCGATGCCAAGATTGGGGGCAGAAACTCCCGGCTGGCCTCCTTGGGGCCCCAAGGCTTTAGCTAGCTTCTGCCTCAGCGTGTCCGACGACGCAAGGACGACAGACTTGTGGTCGGCGATGCTGCATTGCAACTTGTCGACAATCAGATCCCTTAAATCTTGGGCGGGCAGGACCGTGAACATGGATTGGCTCTGGACTTGCTGAAGGAAGTCGTCGATGAAGACGCTTAAGTGGACGTCGCTGTGCCTGGACTGCCAAGCCGAAAGGTCGTCAACACAATAAGCTTGGATGAGAAACATAGCAAAACTGGCCCTAGCAGGCAGCCTCCTTGTGGCATACCCTGCGTGAGCGACAAGCGTAGCATACGATACCAGGCGCTGGAACTTGTGCTGGTTGAGAATCACAGCCAAGATGTGTGTGTGTTGAAGCTGTGTTTCTTGGCCTTGACAAAAAGAACATCTGGAGACACGTGCTCGTAGTAGTGAGACAAGTCCCACATGACAGCGCCCGTGTGCAGCACGGGCTTGACGTACTGTGCTGTCTGGCGCGGGCCCACAGTCTATAGGAGCTGGGGAACATGCCGATTCCTCTGTACTGCGGCTTGTCCCCAACACTCTTATGTTTGGGGGTGAGGACAGTCAGGACAGCTCCGAGAGACGAAGGAAATGTACCCAGCGATTCGACCAGGGCGAAAAGAGAGGCCACAATCTGCAGGCCTTCGTCACCGATCTTGGTAAAATGAACGGGGTGGAAGCCATCCCAAGTCATGCTGGCGCGCTTAGGGAAAGTGCGGGCTGCGGATTTGATCTGCTGGGGCGTTAAATTGTCGAGGACTTTATCTTTCGACTCCCCCTCGAACATCGGGCCCTCGTGTGACTGGGACCGCCAGAGCTCCTGCAGCCGACCGGCTTCGGCCTGCAACATGTGACTGGGCCTCCCCGACCACCTCCCTCCGTGTTTGGCGGCCTGCGGCCGCCATGGGGCGTGGGAGCGGGAGTAGGCGTGTGCTTTACTTGCCCATCCTTGCATCGCCGTGGCGACACAGTCCCTCCACTGCTTGGTGCTGTCCACCATGCTCTGCCTCTCCTCCTTGCTGGTGTTATCCTCCAGCTCCTCCAAGAAGTCTGAAAGCATGCGATCACCTAGATCAGGATTCAGGTTGTCAGCCTGCGCATCGATGCCGACAGCCATGAGGACGTTGCGACACGAGTCGAGAAACTGCTGAAGACTACCTGAGCTGCTGAACTGCTGGTGCGGGTCTTGCACATCCTCCAGGGCCCACTGGACCTCATTTTCGTGAACCCCCGGGCCAGTCCAGGATTGCTCCGAAAACCGTGTGCGAGTGTCTTGAACTTTGCCTCGAAGCCAGATCAACGGCTTTG
This sequence comes from Prorocentrum cordatum, assembly GCA_963575745.1. Classification (NCBI taxonomy): domain Eukaryota; class Dinophyceae; order Prorocentrales; family Prorocentraceae; genus Prorocentrum; species Prorocentrum cordatum. The sequence continues at coordinate 47,071 of CAUYUJ010002741.1, forward strand.
CCAGATTTCTGGTGCTGTTTCTGCACCGTGGTAGTTGGTAACCTTTTGATCCTGGGTGGGAGCCCTCGAAGCGACTGAAGCCTGAGCTGCATGTCTGTGTCCTGGGCCAAAGACCTCTCCATGTCCCGGACCATGGCCTCATAGGCTGCATCCAAGGCTGCCTTCTTGACCGAAGGACTTTGCGCTGAATGCGACCTGTCCTCCAAGAAAAGGATCTCCTCCGCCTGCTTCATCGCTGCTGCTGTTTTTGTCCAGGTTAGCTCCGGAAGCCTGGGACCGTAGGGGAGTGACTTGGGGATCTGCTGAGGCTGCTGCAATATTGGAACGAAGTATTGGCCACTAGTCAACTCCAGCTGCACCACTCGGTGCGGGGTCATAGGGAAATCCAGTATTTCAATGCTCTGCACTCGCTCGTCCATCGACTCAGAGACGAGAAAGTAATCCAAGACAGATCTACGTTTCTTGGCGATGTGAGTGGGCTTCCTAGTGCTATGGACTCTGACCGTGGCGCGGGTCGTAAAATCGGACTGAAGCAACGTAGTGGGAGTGAGATTGGAATCACCTCCAACTGGTAGCGGCATCTGGCATCGCTGCTGTAGCTCTCCCGCTGCTGCTAGCAGCTGGGCGTTTCGCTGAGACATCCCCTCGGAGTTGTACAGGTAAATAGACACCACTGCAACCTGACCAAGCCCTGGTGCTTCTAAGGTGACTGCACTCAAACTATGAGGACTGTCGAGCTGAGGAACAATCATAGACTGAACACCGTAATCAAAGACGGCTCGAATCAAAATGGCCGTGCCCCCTGAAGGCTTGCCGCACTCGGACACAGTCGCCGGTGTAATGACAGCCTGCCAGCCCACTGAGCTGGCCCATGATGTTGCTGTGCTGATAGCCCCTGGTCGACAGAGGCGAATTTCTTGGGCGAGAATGTTGCTGGACGAGGCCGAGAAAGGCGAGGAGTAGGAGGAGGAAGAGGAGGAGGAGGAGGAGGGGGGCGGAGGATGACGACGACCACAACGACAACGACTGCGAGCAGTAAGTGCTCACCGATCGGCCAGGAAGGGGGACAGCGGGGGCGAAGGGGCATGCGGCGGCGGGGTGCTGGAGCGCGCAGGCCAGACGCTGAGATGGACCGTAACTGTGCGTGAGAAGGACGTCAGGTTCCAGTACGTGTTTATCGAGGACGCGGCGACCGGGTAATCCGCGGACGACTGTTGCACCCTCCCGCATTGACGTTTTGAGGCCTCGTCGGGTTTGCACCGAGGAATGGTACAGTGCATAGTTGGTCACCCCAGGGGACGAACAAAACTGTGCATAGTACCGCGTTGGAGTGGGGCCTTCACGGAGTCCAGACATGGTACGGTGTAGGGTATGGTGCATGATCGTCGCAGGGGAAGCACAGTCGGAACGCGCCTCGAGAAATTGCCTGATTGTTGCCAGGGTGTCTTTGTTACCATTCGTCATTTGTTCAAGCATACGCTCGTGCTTGGAACATGTGTTTCTGAACAAGTCATCTGGGCGTCGTGAAGCAAACGCAGCACTGGAACTCTTCTGCCGTAGGCGCGCCTCTACACTTGAATGTTGTGAACGAGCATCACTTCCTCGACCCCGAGCCCACCCGCCCTTCCCCGCTGCCACACCCTGTCCCCCCTGAGGAGAACTGCGGCGCGCGCGAGCTGGAGCCGCTGCGCATGGAGGAGAGCGCGCTGTTTCGCCGCCCCAGGGAGAGAAGAGGGCGAGTGGCAAGCTGGGTCAAGCTGGGTGCGGTCGCGCCATATCTGACATCATACCCTTCCCTCTCAGATGTTGTTTACATCCGCGGACGCGTGCCATAGCCGACCTGGAATTTTAAAACAGACCTCACTGTGCTATGCGCAATCGCAACATCGGAGGAGGAGGAGGAAAAGGGGAGGAGGAGGAGAAGATGACGAGTGTGCCAAATGGTTCGCAGGAGCAGGTAGGGAAATGAGGCGGATGTGGCAGGAGGAGGACGAGGACGAACAGCATCAGCAGCATGCTTTGGGGTGAAAGGAGCGGGAGGAGAAGGAGAACCAGGGGGTGGCAGAGGAGGGGCAACGAGGGGAGCGGCAACGATGAAGAAGGACTCGGATCCAGAGAAGTGCCCTGTATTGGGGCGAGAGCGTCAATCTGAACTACGGGAGCAAAGAGACGATCCGAAAACGAGGCCTACGCTGCAGCGAGAGCACCATTCGAAACGCCGAGAACAATCCGATTTTAGAAAGCCATAAGAATCATCCCCTTTGCCAAATCCTGCGTGCAAGCAATACGCATGACTCGGAGAGAGCCGCCTATCTTCCAGACGGAGCCAGGGGAGAGTGGAGAGTAAAATCTATAATGTGCAGCTGGCAAGAAGGGGGGTGTGACGTGGAGATGGGGAAGAGGATGAGGAGGATGGGGAGGAGGAAACAGTTCTCCTTGACGACGGGACCGCGCTGCACCACCCTGCTCGGTTCCACCATCTGAGAGGGCGAAGGGGGGGGGAGAAAGAGGGAGAGGAACAGAGGATGCGTCCCTGTGAAGCAAACGGGCCGTGGGAAACGGGAAAACGAGGGCGAAGGGGGGGGAATAACGGGAGAGGAACAGAGGGCGAAGAGGGGGGGAATAAGAGGGCGAAGAGGGGGAGGAAGAGGGCGAGGAACAGAGGATGCGCCCCTGTGAAGGAAAAGGGCCGTGGGCAACGAGTCCTGCGCCAGTTTGTCTCTTCCCGGGCCCCTCGCCAGACCCATGGACCGTCAAGCGTCGATGCGGGGTGAAGCGCATGTGGTTCCAGGGGCGAAGCTCTTGCGTACAGGACTCGTTTCCCAAAGGACCTTGTCTTCTCATTCTAAGCAAGGGGAGGGGGAGCAGGAGGAGGAGGAACATCTTTACTCAGGTGTTGTTTGTTGTGTGTTTGCACTGTGGAGGTGGAAGCTATGTGGTGGAAGTTATGTGTTGTAAGCTTTGTGGTGTAAGCTGCGGGGGTGACAGCTATGCGGTGTGATAAGCTATGTGGTGACGGCGGTGTCGTACATGCCAGGCGGTGTGGGTTGAAGGTGGAAGCAGTGGGGTGTAAGTTTTGTGTGGCAGGCTGTGCTGTGTGAATGCACATATGCATGTGCGGTGTAAAGAATGCGGTGCGAGCGATCTGGTGGAAGCCATGTCGTGCAAGCTCAGGGTACCCGGGCGCCCACGAGGCACCCACGAGGCGGCACGGACGGCAGCCCGGCGCAGCCTCGGGACACCCACCCAGCGCACGGGGCGCCCACGAGGCGGCACGGACGGCACCGTGGCGCAGCCTCGGCATATGCACCCCAATCGCGGGGCACCCACGGAGCGCCCACGAGGCAGCATGGACGGCAGCGTGGCGCAGCCTCGGCGTGCATGCCAGGCGCGGGGTGCCCACGAGGCGCCCGCGGCGACGCTGCGAAGAGCCGGAAGGCTTAACCGATTGCTGAACAGAGAGAATGGGAATTTATATTTACAGGCACGGGTTGGAAGAAAACGCGCACTGTTTAGGGTCCATGTTGGCCAGCAGGTGTTCGGGCTTCCTCATGCGTGGTTTCCTCATGAGGGGGATAAGGAGGAGGAGGAGGAGCAGGAGGAGGAGGAGGAGGAGGAGGAGGAGGAGGACGGGGAGGGAAGGAGGAGGAGGAGGCGGAGGAGACGGAGGAGGAGGAGGAGAGGAGGAGGAGGAGGAGGCGGAGGAGGAAAAGGAGGAAACAGGAGATGGGGGAGGAGGGGAGGAGGAGGAGGAGAAGGAGGAGGAGGAGGAGGAGGAGGAGGAGGAGCAGGGGGAGGGGAGGAGGAGGACGGGGAGGAGGAGGAGGAGTCGGAGGAGGAGGAGGGGGAGGAAGAGGAGGAGGAGGAGGAGGAGGAGGAGGAGGCGGAGGAGATAAAGGAGGAGGAGGAGGAGGGGATGGAGAGGAGGAGGAGGAGGAGGAGGAAGAGGAGGAGGAGGAGGAGGAGGGTCGAGGAGGAGGAGGAGGAGAGGAGAGGAGGATGAGGATGATGATGATGAGGAGGAGGAGGAGGAGGAGGAGGAGGATCGAGGAGGAAGAGGATCGAGGATGAGGTGGTATTGCGATGATTTGGAAGGGTCGGAGCGGGCACCTGGCGAAACCTCGGGCGACCCACCCAAGACGAGGCGCCCAGGAGGCGCTCATCAGGCGCCCACCAATGGGGCGCCACTCGAAACCTCGGCCGACGCATCCAGGGCTCGTTTCGATTCCTCCGATTCGATTCGATTCGATTTCGATGGCTTCAGATTCCGATTCGATTCGACTTTAGATTCTAATTTGGATGCCGATTTCTCAATGGAGGCCTGCTAGCCTGTCGATTTCCGCCGGTGCAACTTTTCCCGACTCGTCTGCCGATTTCCGTCGATCGGATGCAGGCCGTTTTCCAATCCGACTTGTCGATTCGATTCTGGACTCTCCTGCACATTCAGCTCCTCAAAACGCCAGGTCAGATCCTCTAATGGCAGCACCATCTCGGTAGGAGAGGAGGAGAAGGGGGCGAGGCGAAGGGAGTGGGGGGGGCACGAAGGGGAAGGGGAGGGAGGGAGGGTGGCAGGAAGGCTTTCCCTTCCCGTGGAGCCCCAGGGCCCACTTCTGCGGTGGGTGGGCGCAGGCCCCGTACCCGAACCGTGTGAGAGATAACGGTGCCGTTGTCGTCGTCGTCGTCGCCGCCGTCTCGGCCGAGGGGCCCCGGCGCACGTCCGCAAGCGAGCGGAGCGAGCGGGGCGGGGCCCGCAGGCAGAGCGGGGGCAGCCACGGGCAGTGGCGCCGAGGGCCGTTGTCGGTCGCCAGAGGGTACCTGTCGCGTCCCCCTCCTCGTCCTCCTCCTCCTCCTCGTCCTCCTCTTCCTCCTCCTCCTCCTCCTCCTCCTCCTCCTGCTCCCCCTCCTCCTCGAAAGGCGCTGACCAAGGGTAGCCACGCTTCAAATGCCAGCGGCGAGAGCACCACGGAGACCGAGGGGACGGCGCCGTGCCAGCGGATAAGTCGCGCAGGTGGCTGGCGAGAGGCAGCCCGAGTGCACTCGGCTCCGAGTTCTGACGGGGCATGCCTTCGAAGGCGTCCACGAGTGCGACGCCCCACCCCTGACTTTCCTCGAGGTCTAAGAAATGGCACCAGGTCCTCGACATCTAAAATCTGGTCGAGGTGTCCAGCAATCCAGATTGGCCTGTATAGGTCTGGAGGGCCACTTTTCTGCACTCTGGAAGGTCAGGCAAGGCCTCTGGGAGCGGCGGAGCTTCGTGGGGCGGGCCCCTGGCCATCCTGGTGGACCCACGCACCATCGGTGGTCCAACGAACAACGGCCCCCTTCCCTTTCCTCCTCCTCCTCCTCCTCCTCCTCCTCCTTTCCCGAGTACATCCTGGAGTCTCTTGGAGGAAGCTAGTTCCGCTCTTTTAGACTTTCCTGATCGTCAGTTTGGACGTGATCGATTCGAGTCCGCTTCGATATGTCTCCCAGCTCGTGATCGCGCTGTCGTAGTGAAACCTAGATGTGGGGCGCTCATGGGAGGTCCGTATGCGGTCGAGAGCTTTGGCAGAGCCTATGAGATCCCAGTCTGTGAGTGGAGTGAGGTATTGTACGCCCAGATGCCGCCTGAGGCGCTTCTTGCAGCTGCTTGTCCGATTACAGGCATGTTTGTGGACCTGTCTCTCACCAAGTATGCCGATGATCTCACAAAGCTGCATATAGGAGGCGGCCCTTCTGCCTCGTACAGTGACGCGGGCTTGGCGGAGCTTTCTGCCGCCAACTTCTATTCCAATAAGGTACTGGATGAAGTGCTCAAGATAGGGGGATGGGCGCAGAACAGGAGTAAGCAGAGCACTGTCGTCTGTCTCACTGGCCAGGGCTCAGTGGCCGCAAATCGCCGTCTTCGAGCTTCTGCATCTGCATTGTTTGAAGGTGGGGTTAGTCCATCTATGAGGGTGCTGGGAGGGGAGATTCATTCCATGGGCTCGATCACTCCAGAGGTCAATAAGCGCTTGAACGCGATCAACAGCTCGTTCCATTCCTTGGGCAGGTTTTGGTCGACTCCTGGGATATCGTATCGTTTGAAAAGGTCGGTTTTACTGGGAATTCAGAATGCAGGGGTCCAGAACTTGGAGGCCTACGTGGTGACGGAGGGATCGTGTAAGGAATTTGATTCTTTTCTGGTAAGATATTGTAGAGTGGCTATGAGGGGGGCGAGCTCCGAAGGCACCGGACATGTTCAGAGTCTCAGCAATGAGCAGGTGCTCAACCATTGGCGGGTTACGCCAGCTTTCCTTGAACTTCGGGTCCGTCGCTTGGAGTGGCTTGCGCAGTTTGTGCGTTATCCGGCGCGACACGCTCAGATTCTGGCAGCAATTTCTGCTGAACTTGAAGTGGGCGATCGTCCACAGTATGACACCATGGGTCGTCTCACCGCCTACGCCAATCCCTGGGCGAGACCGCTCTTTGAGGATGTACAGGCGCTGGAGGAGATCGAGGGCGGTCGTGACTTGCCCGAGCGTCTTCAGGGCTCGTTTCTCGCACTTTGGTGGGACAAGGAGCTCGGAAGCACGTTTTGTAAGATTGACTTCTCTCTCTTACGACGTCGTCGTCACACGGTCGCGATTATTCTCCCTGGGTATGATCAGCAACTTAGCACTATGCTATCTACCGAGGTCGTCCAGGGCGGGGCAGTTAAATGGGTGTGTGGGGTTTATGGGCACAGGTGCGATCCTGGTGATACAGTAGGTCGACGAGCCCGATGCGATGCGAAGCTCCCTGATAAGAAGTCCGCACTGAACCACTTACGATTTCACCATCCTTATCGTTCTTTGGGGGCACGTCTTATGCCGCACTAGCGAATGCCCGAATTGTCTTAGGATCTTCTCGGGGGCTATTACGGCTAGCAGGCACCTCGTGGGCTCCATGAACAGGGGATACTGTCTGGCTGGGTGTGGTAGTTCGCTGGCTGCTCGCGTATATATCATTGATTTGGCATGCCCCCCTCTGCGAGTACCACGCATCGGGCACATACTTTTTTCAGCAGCATATCCGTAGTCATCTCCCTCGAGTTCTTGATAGTGTAGTTTGTACACGATCCAGATACCAGCAATCGAGCAGTCGTGCCGCATCTCGGTTTGTTCCGCCTGGACTGGATCGCCATGCCGAACGCCGCCGTGGCGCCCAAGTGGATGGCGCGCACCACGGGGGAGAAGGACGTCACGGCACGTCGCATCGCGGGCCCGCCTGGAGGCGGAGGGCAAGAAGCTCGGCAGGCGGTGCAGCGTGGCGGCAAGAAGAGTTTGGACGAGCTCGTCATTGTTTTGGCAAAGCTGGTGCTAAACGACGAGGCGGAGCTGAGAGCGCTCATCGGCGCGGTGTCCGGCACGTGGTTGTTGTCGCTGGACAGCCGCACAGTGCAGTTCATGTTCGAGGGGGGTCAGAGCTTCAAAGCGGAGGCTCAACAGCAGCGGGAGTTGCAGAAGGCAGCGGGGAAGGAGGGCAAAGAGTTCGTGAAAGAGAAGATGCATGCACCCCACTTGAGGGCTCTCGCAGCGCTGATCAAGGGAGTCGCCCACGAGGAGGTGGAGGGGTCCATGCCCAAGGAGCAGGTGGCGGCGGCGCAGTATTGGGAATCAGTGGCGATGCCAGCGGAGGACCTCATCGTGCTGAGCGAGGTTGCTCGGTTCTGCAAGGCCAAGCGCCTCAAGACGAAGGGCAAGGGCGACAAGGAAATGGCCGAGGTCCAGTTCCTGCTGGACACCAGCGAGCGCGGCAGTCAGCTGCTCTCGGCAATTCGTCACTGTCTCACGGTGGAGGGCGGCGAGAACGGTGGGGGCGGCTCCCAGAGGGGTCCTGGTGAGGGAGGCTCAGCGTCTTCTGGACCTTTGCAAGTAGGAGGCTCGAGAGGCTTTAGTTGGGCCAACAGTGAGAGAGCTCAGCAACTTCTGAGGGCGGGCCTCTTGAGCGAGGAGGCTAGCAGGAGAGTTTCAGGTTTGACTGAAAGTAGGGCTCCTAGCATTATTTCCCCTTCCTCTATTCCTCCGCCTCCTGGCCTCTCTTTGAATCCCGCTCCTGTCTATTTCCCAACTGCCCCAGAAGTAGGGCCAGCAATCCCCCCCCCCCCCCCCCCCCCCCCCCCCCCCCCCGATCCGATCTCGAAACCGTCGGGGCAGGGTATCAGGATATGAGCGCGGTGCAATTTCAGGCAGAGAAGCCAGCTGTCATCGCCTATGATGGCAGCCGCAGGCTGCGTGCCGTCGGGTCCGCCATCGGGCCTGTCCCCACGCCGTAGGGGTCGCGGGGCTGCGCGGTGGCTGCATGTTCCAGTCCGCCAACATGGCGAACCCAGGCGCCTCTTTTTTTTGCGCGCTCCATGTCTGGCTGCGAGCGAGGGCTTGCATTGCAGTGCAGGGAGGGATCGGCGCCCCAGGATCTCATCTTATCTTATCTTATCCCCTCCCTCCTCCTCCTCCTCCTCACTCCTCCCGGCGCCGCTGCGTGCACTGCGCCGCTGCGCCTGGGAGCGGCTCGGCCTGCTTCTCCGCAGGGAGAGGCAGCCGAGAGAGCGCCGGATGGCCGCGCCGCGTGCCTCCTGGCCGCCCAGGCAAGCGCCCTGGCAAGCAGCTGCGGGCGGGCTGCTCAGGGAAGCGCTCTGGCCGACGCCCTCGGGCGCCTCGGGGGAGCGCGTTCGCAGGCGCCTCCTGGCTGCCCGGGGGAGCGCCCTTCAGGCGCCGAGCCCGGGCCAGGCCGGCGGGGCCGTTGAGCCGCAGCAGGGCCACGTGCTTGGTGCGAGGCCAGGGGGGGCCATCCGAAGAGCTACGGCGGGAATTTATACATGATTACCGCCTGGAGGGTCACTTTTCGGAGCTTGGACAGGCGGTGGATATGGATATATTCGGGCCCCCGGTGTTAGCTCTATATACATTCAGTCCTGTGCTCTACCTGCCCGAAGCCCTTCTTTGTTGTGGCTTTGGCTCAAGGGCGGGGGTTTCACGCATTTACATTTGTTTGGCGTGGCCCAGGGAGCCGCGCCTTTCAGCGCGGCTTGCGAGGCCGTGGCGACTGTTACATTATATGATTCATCGCGCTGTGGTCAGACATATATCGTCGTCGGAACTTCCTGATATTACTGCTGCGCCGATTCCGCCAGCGTGGCAGCGGAGCCATCGTGGAGACCGACAATTAAGTCGACCGCTGGGTGTGAGACTAATGAGCAGGGAGTGCCGACCTGGATCGGAGATCCACTGACGTTCGAGAGTTATGAGAATGCCGTTCTGTGGTACCGAGCTGGCCTGAAGGAGAATGAGAGGCACCTCGCCGCGGCTCGTCTGTGGACTGCGCTACGGGGCGCGGCGAAAGAGGCCGTGAAAGATATGGGGCCGAACGGCTTTGCGGCAGGAGGCGTAGAAGCGTTGCTCGAACACTAGAGAGAAGGTCCTCTAGGTAAGATGCCAATCCCAGACGCGTGCCAGAAGATCCGCAACTACGATCAAGTGATTCGCAGACCCGGTGAGGTGATTGGCGAGTTTGTGATTCGAGAGGACAACTTGTTCAGATATATGCGGTCGGCCTTGGAGCAACTACATTCAGACCGACTGCGACGAGAAGCAGCTCAGGCGAGTGCACGAACGGGGCGAACAGCGACGTCTACAGTCAAGGAGCCGACGACCGAGGAGTTCGAAGAGGCGGCAGAGATTGAGGAAGACGTCGAGGCCGTAGACGCAACGGAGAAGAAGTCGGAGTTTCCGTGGCCAAGTCTGAGACCGACGCGAGTTCCTTCGAGGCAGAGCTTCGTGGGTATAGGCCCCTGCCCAACGCTCGCCTGAGTAGAGAAGAACGCCAGATGATCCTGGCAGGCACTCAGAACGACACTCGTTACGAATCCATCGTCACGCAGCTTCGCGCATCTAGGGGCGATCGAGACCTGCGAGACCGCGACAAACCAGCTCAGCAGCAGGGCCGCGGTTTCGGCGGCAGAGTCTTCGCACTCGAGAGCGTGGAGGAGATGGGCGACATGTGTGCGGCGATCCGCGGTGAAGAATCATCGTGGACAGTCCACTGGAGTTATGATGAGAACGAGGATGTCTGGTGGTGTGCCTTCTACGCAGACGAGGGGGGTCAAACGACATGGGCCACCAGCTCGTGGGATTGGTCCAACAACGACGCTGGATGGAACACTACGCCAGACCAGTGGGGACAGGCAACAGCAGTGACATGGACACCGGACTTGACTACGTATGCGACGGACGACGACTCGAATTTGGACGAGCAGGCGAATGTTGCCGAGATCCTTGCCGCCGAGGCGAATCGGACTCTTTCCGAGGCCAGGGGCGCAGTGGCAGAGGCGAGGAAGAACAGGGGTTCTTTCCGCAGCAGGGCTCTGGCAAGGACGGCAAGAAGGGCGTCTACCAAGTGAATGGGATCATCGGCAGGACCTACAGGACGCGGATGTCTGATCTGTGGTCGGCCAGACCACTACTGGGGGCAGTGCCCCGACCGCTACTCCAGCAAAGGTAAGAGCTTCGCCAAGGGCGGGTCCAAGGGCAAGAGCAAGAAGGGCAAGGTGCATTACATCGGGGGCATCTTCTGCATGGACATGATCCTGTCTCTTTCGTGCCCGTCGTCAACGGAGATTGTCCTTGACTGCGGAGCTACGACGACAGCTGGAGGTGGCGACGCCGTCGAGAAGTTGTTTTCGGCGGTCGCCGAGAAGTTCCCAGATGCGAAGATCGAGGTGAATGCGTCCGACAGGCCCTGGTTCAAGTTTGCGAATGGCCAGTGGGGCCAGGCGCTGTCCAAGGTATGGCTCTTCGCGCCCATCGGCTGGCTGGGCATCTACTTACTAGACGCTGATGAGGTGCCAGTGCTCGCAGGGGTGGACTGGCTGGATCAGCACGACGTCTCCTTTCGCAGGAACGAGCTGGAAATCTACCTCCGCGACGACAAGGCCACGAAGGTTCAGCTCCGGAAGGGCAAGGGCGGCCACCGTTTGCTGGACGTCCTGCGTTCGGCCGGCAGCTAGGGGCAGCGCACCGGAGTTCCGTTCTCCCCGGGACTCACAGGTGACCAGAGAAAAGAGGGAGCACGGTATCAGGGTATCGGCCTGGGTGGTCTGATGATAGGTGTACGGTTCCAGTTACAGAATGTTAAACATCAACGGCTGGAAACATATTACACTCTACCATGCCATGAAATTAATATGGTAAACCATGTGACGGGACACAGTCCAGGACCAGATGAATCGGAACTCAGCAGATATGTTCGGGAAGACTGGTTCTCGAGAATCTTTAGAACCTTCGATCGCCCTGATGATGCCCGACGTTTTGGGATGTGCTGGCGTAGGACGACGTGTTTACACAGTTCAGTGGTTATTGACGACGGTCCAGTGACGATTGCAACCCCTGGGAGGTGGCTTTGCCGCCCACTGTCGGACGGGGTCAGTGCGATTCGTGCCGAAATTTGGTTTCGTCCAGCGCCGACTGCACCATTGGCGTTTCGGCTCCAGGGTATTCCAGATACGCTCGGTGCTTTTCAATCTTCCATGTTTCGTCCTGATGGGCGACAAGAGGCTCTACCCCGATCTGCCATGTGCGGCGGCAGAGCAGACGGACTGCTCTCTCGGCAAGGGGGCCGATCCGAGGGATCCTCGCATGACCAGCTGGCCGTGCCAGGGGACCCACGCCGTGTCGAGCTACACCAACAACCGCTTCGGGGTGTGGCTGACGTGCGAGATGTGTGCTTTCAGGCTGGGCTACGCTCCGAAGAAAGGGTGCAGTGGCAAGTGCCGCAAGGAGCCGAAGACGGCCCTGGTGACGGTGGCCCGCCATCGAGGCGGAGCGCATCATCGAGACGGGGCACTGCATCAAGAGCGAGCCGGACAAGGAGGGCTACTGGATTACTGGGCAGCCCGCAAGACAAAGACCGAGGGCGTCAAGCTCGAGATCAAGACCGATCCAGGGAGACCACCGACGGCAACCAGACCAACTACCGGAGTGCCGACTTCGGCGCGTACCGCGCGCGCGGTCGGAGCGGACCCAAGCTCTGCGGCAACGGATTCAACACCCCGCAGCAGCACGTGGGATGTGGTCTCGAGTGCTGCGGCGGACCCGGGCGAGACGCCCGCGCTCACGACTAAGCAGAAGGACCTATTCATCAGGACCTCTTCATCAAGTGGGCAGTCCTGACCCGGGGAGTCAGGCGCCTGAAGGTGAATCCGGAGGTGAAGCAGGAGGACTTCCTGGCGATGCCGGTGCCGGGAGACATGGGGGATGTCCTCATGAAGTGAAGCGAGTTTCGATCGAGCAGCGCCGCGCGATCCAGAGCGGCGTGACGGCGCTGAGCATGCTCGTGAGGGGCTGATGCTGGGCCTTGTGCAGACAGGCTCGGCAATGCGAGTGGACTTCGCTGAAGTCGCGTGTTCTCCAACTTCGAGGCTGACAGCCGGTCTGTTGAATGAAGGTTCCCATTGTCAGCGCATCGACCTGGAGCAGGGCTACGACCTCAACAAGAAGGACGACACTAGTCGTGCCAAGGAATGGTTCAATACGGCGTGTCCTCGCAAGGCGTGGTTTTCGACGCCATGTTATCTACTTCTCGTCAATGCAGAACCTTACCCCCGAACAAAAACGACGACCTGGCAATCGGGAGAATTGTCTACGATCGCGACTTCGGGCTCGCGCCATGAATGGACACTGTGTGGATATGGCCTTGGGGAACTCTACGACACGACGGTGGTATCTACTGGTAGTGGCCGCACAAGTGCAGCGGTTGGTCTACGCCAGAGCTCAACCGGCTCAGGCGCGAGGCGGAGAAGATCATCGGGCGATCTCTCCGCATGGTCATAGTGGACGCGTGTCAAGTCGGCATGCGCGATGACCATGGCGTGCTCAGGAGCAAGTCTTGGGGCATCCTCGCCAGTGACGAGAATTTTACGCAGTGGACGGCGCCACGCTGTACGAAGGATCATCCTCGCAGCACGCTCCAGGGTCACGACGCTGTGGCGGCGTCGGCCTACTATCCAGACCCGGTGATTCGGAGATTGGTCAAGGGCTTCGCGAAGGACCTGCGTGGTCGGGATTTCGCGGAGGATTTCTGGACAATGAGCGCGCTGCAGGATGACGAGCAGCAGCTGCGCGGAATCGAGTCGGGCATAGATAAGGATTTCAAGAAGATGCCGGAGGACAACGTCACGCTCGACAAGGTTAAATCCTGGCTGAGGGACCTCCACGTTCTGGGTGGACATATGTCCAAGACCAACATGATGGCGATGCTCCAGAGACGCGGGTGTCCAAGTTGGCAGCAGGCGCTCGTGGGCGAGCTGATCTGCGATGCCTGCGCCGAGACACAGGACACGCAGCACCAGGCCGTGGTGTCACTCTCTATGCCACCCAAGCTGTGGCAGACGGTGAAGCTGGACTGCTTCGAGCTGGAGGTGCACCGCAGGAAGTTGTTCGCGGTGCTCTACGTGGGCGCGGCCTGCAAGTTGGCAGTTCGCAGTGTTTTCAAGGAAGTTGATACTAAGGGCAAGAAGGCGTATTTCGAGCCGTCTGGCGCCCAGGTGTTATCGGCGTTCCTGGAGGACCGGTGGCAGCACAAGCCGCGGTGTCAGTTCTTGATTTCGGACCCGGGCGGCGGTTTCGTGAGCAACCAGTTGCGCGAGTGGTGTGGCAAGAACGCCGTGGGCATCGTCCAGAGCGCGGGCGAGTTCCATGGTCTTCCGGCTGACTTGGAGATTCTTATTAGACAGACCAAGAAGACCGCTCGCCGCATCTCCTTAGACGAGACGGCGCTATCGTTAGCTGACTGTGTGTCCTTAGCCTGCGCCGCTCACAACAACCAGCACAAGGCGTCGGGCTACGCACCAGTCCAGTGGGCGCACAGTACTGACCACCAGGGCCACCAGTTTGCAGAAGAGGCTGGTCGCCTGGATGGGGGCGGCTTGGCACGCACTTCATCGTTTTTTGGCAGAGCGGGTCTACCTGGAGGAGCAGGCTCGTTCAGTGGCGACTCGGCTTCGGCACTCCATGAGGTAGAAACTTCTCTCGATCAAGATCGGCGACTGGGTCATATACTTCCGTCGCGGCAAGAACACTGGATCCCGAGGTTCGTGGTTTGGACCTGCGAGAGTTTGGTCATCGAGCCGAAGGTCAACCTCAAGCGTGAACGTGCCGACGAGTCCACTTCGATCGAGGACGAGATTTCGGTGGTGTGGATCGTGTATGGCACGAGACTTATTCGGTGTCATCCGACACAGCTGAGGTCGAGCAGTCAGCGCGAGGTGGTCGTGGCTTCGCTCCAGGGTAACATTGACAAGGATTCACCGACCAACGCCTCCAATGTATTTCAAGGTGCTGGGCGCGGTGAGCATACCGATTTGGCAGGCGACCTACCATCGGAGCGCGAGATTGCCGAGAGCCTTGCAGACCTACCAGAGCAACCAGGACCAGGTGAAGATTTTCTCCATGGGGATCGGCATGAATCTCATGATGGTGCTCAGGCTGGAGACGACGGTGCAAACTTACATCCAGTTCTTCGAGAGGATCCTTCAGATTCGTCTCGAGTACCTGTCCCAGAAGATGAGGATGGAACAGGCCGAGATCTTCGCCACGGGGACCAAATCAAGAATGATCAGGACTGGAAGCCGATCAGGCGGGTCCGGTTGAAGCACAAGGCATCTCCCTACGACGCGTCCTATGGACCAGGAGCGACCTCGGCGGCACCAGAGGAGATCACCAGTGGCCCTGCAGGTGTTCCGATTGGCGACGAAGCCGCGGCAGTTCCCCGAGAGGGTAGCCCGGCAGAGCCATTTGGGGTGGGACCCAACTGTGCGGACGGGCCGGTCGCAGAGGGTTTCGCGGGGCAGGGGAGGCCCCCACTAGTGAAGCAGACGAACGTGACTTAACGGAGCCAGAGGCCGAGCGCATCAAGCTCGGCATGATGGATTTCATGACGTGCGACTTCGTGGACGAGGTCAGGTACTTGGAAGCCTGGGACGACCTACACCATCAGTCCATGGTCTACCTGAAGGACACGACCATCGAGCGTGAAGTTATCGAGGTCGCGACCGATTTCACTCACATTGGAGCTTTCTTTCAAGACTCTACGGTCTGGCTTTCCAAGAGGCTTGGCGACGGCAAGGCGACAGAGGTCACCTATTCCAAGTTGGCGCCTGGGCAGCAGCTCGAGTTTGACGAGGCTACGTGCAAGGAGATCAGCCAAGTCATTGCGACCAAGGTCCTGAAGCGGGTCGCCTAGTCGACGAGTCGCGATTGCTCAAGATGCGCTGGGTTCTCACCTACAAGTACCAGGAGGGTGGCGCACGCAAGCCGAAGGCTCGCTTAGTCATCTTGGGCTACCAGCACCCGAGCCTGACGGATCTCGCTACGGCGGCGCCTACGCTGGGGAAGTTGGCTCGCAATATGCTGTTCCAGGTGTGTGCACAGCACAAGTTCAAGCTTAAGTTCGGCGACGTCAGTTCAGCTGTCCTCCAGACCGATGCGAGCGAGGAGTTCGAGAGTCAATGTGAAGGTTCCTACGGAAGTGGCTCATGCTTTTCCTGATGAACTTGGGCGTCGCTCGCAGATTTTGAAGATGGTCTAGCCCTTCTATGGCTTGACAACGGCTCCGAGAGCATGGTGGCTTGACATATCGCGCAAACTTCGTGGCCGAGGTTGGCGACAACTACGTGCAGACCAATGCGCGTGGATTCTGTTGGACTCCAATAGCCAGTTGAAGGGTATCATTGGCGTCCACGTGGATGACTTCATCATCGGTGGCGGCGAGGCGTCGAAGTTGTACGAGGACGCGGAGAAGGCCATCAGGGACCTCTACCGATGGGGAGCGTGGAGTTCCGGCCAGGCTGAATGCAGTGGATTACGCGCTCGCCAGTTCAAGGATTTTTCGATCACGTTGGACCTCTACGATTACACGAACAAATTCATCACGGAGGCCGAGATCGACGCTGATCGCAAGAAGCAGGCTCATCTACCACTCGAGCCGAAAGAGATGTCACTACTTCGTGGAGTACTGGGTACAGCCAGTTGGAGAGCACAACAAGTGTCTCCACAATCTGCGGTGGATGTTGGGCTGGCTCTGTCTCAAGTCAACAACGCCAAGATCAGCTTGTCAAGGATATGCGTAAATCAGCTTCGCAGGTGATCAAGTTCCACCAGTTCGAGAACTACGACTGGCATGAGTTATGGCTGGTGCAGTGGGCCGATGCTAGTGACAAGCTCAGGCCCGGCGGCAGCAATACTGGCGGGTTGGTGACAGGCCTCTCGACTCCGGACTTTGCGAATGTCAGCATGGCAAATGTTTCGATACTTGGATGGAGATCTTTCAAGCTACCTCGTAAAACTTCGGGTTCCAACAACAACGAGACGCAATCGACCGCGCTCGGTGACGAGATGCTGTGGTTATCCAGATTGATGTGGGCAGAGTTACATGGACTTGAGCCGACTCGTTGGAAGTTGGACGACACAGTCAAGACAGTACCAGGCATGGTAATTACATATTCACGTGGCATTTACGATGCGACTTTGAAGTCAGTGTCTCCTCAGCTGGGTATGCGCAGTTCCAGATCAGGTGAGGAGGCCAGAGGCATTAAGGAGCAGATTTTGCGCACGGACGTTTCTTTTAGATGGGTGAATGGTCTAGCTATGTTAGCAGACAGTTTGACGAAGCCGGGATATCCAGCTCGGCATGTGATGGAATAATTTTTTACCACGCAGCGCTGGAAGTGTATTTTTGATGAGATGCTCCAAAGTGGACGTCGGAGACAGCGCGACGGCAAGGGTGCTTTCGCAGATGCACCCGTGGAGGCCGCCAGGAGTCTTTGTGTGATGATTATTTTCTTTCTGATTCGACTCGCAGTCTCATTCGGTCTCGATGTATGTAGTTTCAGGACTGAGAAGAGTATAGCCGGTGTTAGCTATATACATTCAGTCCTGTGCTCTACCTGCCCGAAGCCCTTCTTTGTTGTGGATTTGGCCCAAGGGCGAGAGTTTCATACACTTATATTTGTTTGACGTGGCCCAGGGAGCCACACCTTTCAGCACGGCTAGCGAGGCCGTGGCGACTGTTACATTATAGGATTCATCGTGTTGTGGTGAAAAGATATATCATCGTCGGAACTTCCTGATATTACTGCTGCGCCGATTCCGCCAACACCCGGGGGCCGAAATATATCCATGTCCACCGCCCGCTGGGGCACCAGGACGTCGTTTCCCAGGGGGTGGATATGGAGAAATCCTCGCCTCGCATACTTAAGCCGAGCTCTGGCCCCCGCCGTACGGGGCAAACTCACGGGCGGGGGGCCTGACCAGTCGCTGCCCACGCACCGACTGCTGCCACAACGCTTCTCCCGGGCGACCACGCCGACAGCACGGCTTCGGAGGTTGCTGGGCACACCGCGCTGGCAGGCGATGCCGACGCCCGCCCAGAAAAAAAAGGCACTGCAGTCGAACCCGACGGTAAGGGTCGTCTTCCCAAGGGTGCCCTGGCATCCTAGCCTCCTCGGTGGCGCGAGGGCGTCGAGGAGGCCCAGCAGGTTGTCGCGCAGTGGTTTCTTATTCTCTGCTCTTTTGCTCCGCCTGCCTCTTCCCTCCTGCCTCGCCTTCCTCGCCTGCCCTTCCGTCCTCGCCCAGTCGCCTCTCCGCTGCGCCGTGACGAAGATGAACATGCAGTTGTTGGACCCGTGCCCCGTGCACCCGTTGGTTGGACACGCTTCCCCAAACGCCCAAACGCTCCGGAAACTGACAAAAACGATGGCCAGCCCCGATCGACAGGCTTCGACATGCGCGTCCAAGGCTCTGGCATCCTTGTCCTGCATTCTTCTTATCATCGGCGGCGAGCGAGGGGGGGGGGAGTGAAAAGGGGCGGGCCTTCTCAGAAGTCTCGGAAGTTCCCCGGCCTTCTTAGAAGTGTTTTTCGCTCTCCCCGAAGACTGACACCTTTTCAGGAGGTGCGAGGGCTTCTGAGAAGTCCCGCCACCTTCTGAGAAGGCCTTCTCCTTCTCATTACCCCCCTCGCTCGCTGCCGACTTACTATCCGTTTGGGCCGTACCATCGCGCTGGGCTGCCCCGACATTGGCGCCGCCGGGTCCGCGTGCTCCTTTCAAAGCTGCGGAGCGCCGAGTGCGCTCGCTGTCGACGTCGGCGGCGGGGCCTCTCCACCTGCGCGGCGGACGCCGGATGGCCGCCAGCGTCTCGGCACAGTGCGGCGTCCCCACGGCGCGGCGCACGCAAGTCACACGTGCGACGGCGAGCAGGACGAGGACAGGGAGGAGGCTGGTGTTGGAGAGAGGGGATGTGGTCAAAGAAGGAGAAGGTACCCATACCTCTACCCTTTCCGTTGTCACCTTTTTGGGGCCTCCTGCGAGTCCCTCGTTTTGCCACCGCTGGATGCGCCTCGAAATCTTGGTCAGAACGCACCCCGGGAGAGGTCCAGTGGGTGCGGTATTGTCGTGTCGACCGGCGGTAACGCCGCCGCAGGCGTTCAACGCTGAACGCCGCCGGCGACCCAGACTCGGTCGATGTTAAACGATCGGACACTTGGGAAACGGCCGATCGTTCAAGGTTTGAGTCGGGCATGTCCCTTTACACGAGGAGTACTCAAACATAGTCAAAAAATAGTACTAGCACAATTTTTGTTACTAATGTTGACTATGTTTGAGCATTGCTCGATCATTTTTTTATTTCGCCTCACAAATCCGACTGTAGGTGGGTCTGCTTGACCTAATTCAAGGTTGAGCGATCCTCGCGGTGTCAGGAACCGACGCTGGGATCGACACGACACGAACCCGCGGCATCGGTACCTTTTTTGGTGCCTCCAGGGAGGCGAGGAAGAGGCAGCGCCAACACACACAGCGTGCGTGGGGGTCTGGCGCGGCTCCAAGACATTCGCTCGGAGCGCCAAAAGTGTATGTTTATGGCGTTTTTGTTTCTTCGAGAGAGAAGGCGGAGGCGGGTCAGTCCGTCCGAGCGAAGCTTGGCTGGGAGCGTGCACCCCCCCCCGGAGGGGCAGCAGCCGGAGGAGCAGGCGGAGAAGTCATTGAATGAGAAGCGGAAAGAGCAGGCGGAGGAGGAGGAGGAGGAGGAGGAGGAGGAGGAGGAGGAGCGGACGAGGAGGAGTATCGGGCTATTTTGTGGCCGTTGTTCTTTCTTTCCCGGGTAACGGGCGTTACCGGGGGGGGGTCGGGCGGGAGGGTAACGGTAACAGCGGCTGCGGCGTGCGCCCGCCAGGGTTTGTCCGCGCTACCGGCGCATCGATCAACCCGTGTGCACCGTACTCCTTGTGTACGCGACAATGCCCAATGCTTGCGTGCAACACGGCGCCACTTGTGTACACACCGCAATGCCTCCGTACACCACAGCAGCCGCGTACGCTGCAGCACCACGTCGCCCATGCACACCGCAGTGCCTGGGCATACTGCAGCAAACGTTGTTTACAATAGGATTCTACAGACAACTAGTGTTTACTATCTGGTTATTTACAGAAGCCCTATGGAAAGTGGAGCGCCTCTGGGTTCCACAGAATCCCACGTTTAATTTGGACTTTGAAAAGGAATCGCTATGGAAAGCGAGGCGCCTCTTGGTTCACCGAAGAACCTATGTTTCATAAAGGAATCCCTCTAGAAATTGGGGTGCCTCTGGATTCCGCAGAAAACGAACGTTTTATATACAAATTTTGAAAGGATCCCTATGAAACTTGGAACGCCTGGGGATTCTGCACGCGTGCACCGCAATGCCTGCGTACATCACAACGCCTGTGTACACCACAGCAGCCGCGTGCAACACAGCATCGGTGTACACCACACTGCCTGCGTGCACCACAGCTCTTGCGTACACCACAGCGCCATTGTAATCTGCAGCAGCCGTGTGCAACGCAGCGCCGGTGTGCACCACGCTGCTTGCGTGAACCACAACGCCTGCGCACACCACAACGTCTGCGGGAGAAGGCGCGGGGCCGCCCAGTCTTCATGTTCTCCATGGCGCTGGGTCTACAATCGATACGTGCATTTAGGACGGGTGGTAAGGACGCAAGAGCCTTGGAAGCCGAAGTTGGAGTTTGTTTGCAAAAGCTGGCCAATGAAAGCGGCAAAGGACAGGCCGCAGAGGCAAGGACACAAGGTTCCCCCGGAGAAGGCGCACGTTCTTATGAGGCGCGTTGACAGTATCGCACTGCAACTAAACACCGGCCAGAACGAAGCGAGAGCCACCGCATTTTGCATTTGCAGAAGAGTGGTCGAACCAGCCTGCGGTAGCTGGAGCTATCGCCAGCTGCATTGGACGACGATGACAAAAACGACGAAGACGACGACGACGTCGACGTCGACGACGACGACGACGACGACGACGACGACGACGACGACTACGAGCGCCACAATACGTTTGTGAGCACCAATGCGTGCCGTTCAAACCACGCCATGCCTGTGAGCACAGCGCCATACCCCTGCGGTGGGTCCGTTCCCAGCATATTGGGGGAGGGCAGCCCCCCCCCACCACAGCAAGATCGTTAGCGTTACCCGGGGGGGGGGGAGGGCGTTACGCTGGAGAGAAGCAACAAGAACGTTCACTTTCGTTCGTGATTATTTTTGCAGCATCGATGTTCTACCCCACCCAACACATTGCCGCCACTGGGCATGAAGCAGATCGTTGGCACACCTGCCACCATGCTCATGCGATTGCGTTCACATCGTCGTTGTGCCGTGCGTGCTTTCGTGTGAAGCGTCATAAGTGTTGCTATGTTTTTTTTGACGTCGAAAGCTTGTCCAGCTCAGCGGCGCGCCTGAAAATCGGACCAGCTCTGGGCTGACCCCGGGGCTGACCGGGGCATTCTGGGGGCGACCCGTGCCGGGCGCCCGAGGGCTTCGCGCCGCGAAGCGAGCGAATTGGCCGGCGCCGAGGGGTCGGACTTGACGGGCCTGTTGTCCCACCAGCACCATCAGTTGGAGAGGGAGGGGGGTCCCCTCCTCCCCCTCCCCCTCCTCCTCCTCCTCCTCCTCTTCGTCCTCCTCCTCCTCTTCGTCCTCCTCTTCGTCCTCCTCCTCCTCCTCCCCCCTCCAACTTGTGGTGGTGGTGGTGGTGGAAGACAGGCCCATCAGGACTCTCGGAGCAGTTGTGAGTCAATTCTGTTCTGGTCACAATCAGATGAGCAAGTGGTAACGGTAATGATACCTTGCAAGAGCTCCAGGGTTTCCAATATCCTACTGATCCGCATGGGCTCAATTAGCGAGGACCGCTTGATACTAGAACTCTTGGCACGCATCTTGAGCCAATATCATCACGACATCCTTCGCGTCCTACACTAGGCTCGCGTCGCATTGACACGCGGTGCCACACCAGTACAGACGAAGACGACGATGACGGCCCGGCGCAGGAGACCGCCGTGGTGGCCGGCGCACCCCTGCGCGGCAGCCTGGTCGCCCCGGGCGGCGGCGTCTTCTGGGCCCGCGTCAGCAACGCGTTCTCCTGGCCGCGCTCCTCTTATTATTCTTCCCTCCTGCTTTGTTATTCCTGTTCCTTTTGCCCTGCTCCTGCTCTATCCTACGGTGGTCGCTGTAAAACATACTTATGTTCCTCCTGCTCTGTTATTCCTTTTCCTCTTGCCCTGCTCCTGCTCTGTCCTAAGGTGGTCGGTGTAACACATATTTTCCTCCTGCTGCTTCCACCTCAGCTCATCCTCGCCGTCCTCCTATCCTTCGTCGCGCCGCCCCGCTTGTCCAGATCCTCATATTGCTGCTGCTCCTCTGGCTGCCCCGCGATATTGTTCCTCCTGCTCCTCCCGCTCCTCCTCCGTCTCAGCCTTGCCGTGTTTCATCTCCCCCATTTGTCGTCGTCGTCGTCCTCAGTATCCTCCCTCCGCCCACCATTATCCTTGTTTTTCAGACAGAACACGGGCGCGCGGGCCCGAGCTGTCAGTGCGGCCTCCTCGACGTGCGATGCAAGCTAATGTACACGCGTCAAGCGTTTGGTGATCAGTTTCTAGAACGGTGCACATAGCAGGATCAGGCAGCGCAAGGCATATCGAGATATATCAGTATCGGTATCAGTATGCGACTAAAAGTTGCCGGTGGTTTCTGAAGCAAACGAACTATAGGTTGTTGTAAGATAGCAGAATGGGTCCTACTCAGTTTGGGCCCTCTGTCGGAAAAAAGGATCGAGGGCGGGCACGAGTCCGAGTGCAGCACAGCACGATGTCGCTGCCACTTCTTCTTCCGGGCCGCCTCCCTCCGATGTTGAATTAACAGACGGAGTTTCTTCGAAAGCTGAGACGCTGGCGGAGGGGGGGATTGGGAGGAGGTCGGGCGGTCTCCACCCCCAGTGCGGCCTCGTCCGCCTCCATGGCGGCAGCGGCATGCATGCCCGTGCTCGCGGAATGAGTCGTCCTCGCAATTAACCGAGTGCGGGCGGTAATAAAAGGTGCCCCCCTGTTAACCCTCTCTATGTTTTATCCCCGCCTGCAGGGATTCATCTGTGGGGAAGGCGCGGGGGCCGAACTTGATAATCACTTAGCAAATTGCGGGGATCGAAGTTGCTATCATGTCGTGCTGATTAGCAACAGCACCAAAAACGCTGAGCATGGCCATGCTGGTCTCGCCACATTAGCTTCCGCAGTCACGGGCGTGTGGCAGGGCTGTCGGATTCTCACCAGTTCAGTTTGCCCACGTTACGACCGTGCGGCATGGCCATGGGGTTCTCATTTTTCGAGCCGTTCCCGAGTCGGGAACGTGTGGCAGGGCCATAGGGACCGATTGGATTTTGATTGCGCATGCGTTTTTTCGAGCAGGCAGAGCATTGGAGTTAGTTAGTTAGTTAAGCGCATTACTTTTTTAGCGCACCCCTCACGGTTCGTGGCCCTTCCTCCTTCTCTTCTTCTTCTCCTGCCCCCCCCCTCTGCCCCCGCAGCTGCCCGGGCCCGAGCTTCTCCGAGTTCCCGAGACTCCAAGCTTTCGGGCCTGTTCGAGGCGCCGAGCCTCTAGACCCCAGGGGCAGCGATAGGGGGGGGATAGGCGCGGCATGTCTATGCATCGGCGATGTATCGCCGATGCGTAGTTTTTTTTCTTGGGGGGACATCGACTTGGAATCTGCGATACATCGCAAATGCATCGGGCGCGCATCGCCGATGCATCGGCGATGCAGCGCCGATCCCAGGTCGATGTCCCCCCCCCCTATGCCCATCCCTTCACATCGTTGCCCCTGACTGCGTCGCGAGCCCCAGCGATGGCCCAGCCCTCCGAGCGCGCAGCTGCCGCGAGCCTGCCCGTCGAGGCGTTGAAGCACGCGGCGGCGCCGAGCCCGAGCTCGAACGAGATTCTGGGGCGCATGGCCAAGCGGAACGAGAAGAGCATCGAGACACTGAGCTACATCGCCGAGAAAGTCAGCATCGCCGAGATGCGCCAGTGCCAGTCGAGCGCGCAAGGCACGGATGCAGCGAGGATGGCGAGCTGCTACTTCAAGGCCGAGAGCGCCTCGCGGTCGTCGAGCGCCCAGCAGGCCGCGCTGGAGATGGTCTATCAAGGCGGGCGCCGCAAGAGCATCGAGCACGGCCACATTGTCAACGAGAAGACAAGAGGCGTATCGAGCTGGCCGCGGCGGTGTTCAAGACCAACGTCGAGAAGAAGAAGAAGCAGCACGCGTGCAACATCTTCGAGAACCACGGAGAGCCGCCCGAGGACTCTTCTGGCCCATGCCGGCCTCCAAGGCCACGCCGCAGGAGTTCGCCAGGAATAGAGACATGGAGCTCGGCGCCGAGAAGGTCGAGAAGCTGACCCACGGCTCTGACGCCGAGCCCATCGGGTTGGCCCTCCCAAGCATCCCCGCCGAGCTCCTCCACCTCCACGAGCTAGTGCTGCCGATCAACAAAAAGTCCGAGCCCGTCGAGCACTTGTGCGAGATGCCCGCCGAGAGTGCTTCAACGTGATTCCGCGCAGGGCCCGCGAGTATGTCAGGTGGCGCAACGAGACCTCCACGGTTTCGGTGGCGACCGACGGGGTCGCCATGGCTACGGCCCTAGCCATCAGCAGGTGGCGCTGGTGCATCAAGAAGGCCGCGACCATGAGCTACGAGCTGCACGAACGCAGCTACCGAGACAAGCGCGCCATGCGGGACCACTCGATCACCGTCAAGCAGCAGAGGCGCGAGGAGGTGCGTCTCGAGAACCCCATCAAGCTGCACTTCGGCAAGTATGCGTCGATCCAGGAAGAGCGCGACGAGCTCGACATGAACGAGCGCGATGACGAGAGCAGCCAGGCCGGCACGAAGGCCGAGTCAGAGCCCGCCTCGTTCATGCTCGTGGACTCCTGAGCGCACGGGCTCCCCGAGCCAATCGCCCCGTGGTTTTTGCTACGAGGGCGCCGTTTCGAGGCGCGCGCTCGAGCCCCATCTGCTTCTCAAGCTCCAAGAGAGCGCTCGAGCACGCGCGAGTGGCGTTCCAAGCTGCGGGGCGCTGCTCCCCCCTCTCGCCGAGTGATCCTCGATCAATCATCAAGGACTCAAGTGGGATCGGCCCTGCAACCTCGGATCGACGATCCGAGATCTTGAGTCCGATCATCTTCGGGCACCTTGGGTCCTAGATCCGAGGGTCGCCAAGCTTGGACTCGGAGATCTCGGGTTCGACACCCAAGGCTCGAGGGCCGAGAATGGGCGATGGTAGATCGCCCTCGCCGCCGTCCTCGAGCCCGCACTGCCGCCGAGCAGGCTCGACCCTCCATCCTCGGATCGAGGGCCCGAGACCGCGGCCTCGAGCATCTGCGAGCACCTCGGATCCTAGATCCGAGGGTCGCCAAGCCTGGACTGGAAGATCTCGGGCTCGGCATCCGAGGCTCGAGGGCCGAGCCTCGGCGATGGTAGATCGCCCCCCCCCCGCCGCCCTCGGGCCTGCGCTGCCGCTGAGCCGGCTCGACCTTCCATCCTCGGATCGAGGATCCGAGATCTTGGTCTCGGGCATCTGCGAGCACCTCGGATCCTAGATCCGAGGGTCGCCAAGCTTGGAGTAGGAGATCGCGGTTTCGACGTCCGAGGCTCGAGGGCCGAGCCTCGGCGATGGTAGGTCGCCCCTCCCGCCGCCCTCGCGCCCGCGCTGCCACCGCGCGGGCTCGACCCTCCATCCTCGGATCGAGGGTCCGAGATCTTGGTCTCGAGCATCTGCGAGCACCTCGGACCCTAGATCCGAGGGTCGCCAAGCTTGGACTGGGAGATCTCGGGTTTGAAATCCGAGGCTCGAGGGGGGGGGGCTCAATGCTTCTCCAGTCGTCCACGGGCCCGCACTGCCGCCGAGCAGGGTCGATCCTCCATCCTCGGATCGAGTGCCCGAGGTCTAGCTCTGGAGCAGATGCAAGCACCTCGGATCGTAGACCCGAGGGTCGCCAAGCTTAGACTCTAGGATATTGGGTCGTCTTTCCGAGGGTCGAGGGTTGAGCCTCGATGCCTGGCGGCCACGCGCGCGCG
>CAUYUJ010002741.1:77500-86293 GCA_963575745.1 Prorocentrum cordatum
GGCAGGACGTCTGGCGAGCCTTGGGTACCGAGAACAAGCACCGCCCGCGCCTATTCGAGGTGGAGACCGCGGCGATCTTCCAGATCAACACCAGCGAGGCTTCGAGGGCCACAGGCACTCATTAGCTTCCGCCTGCTTCTGCCTGGGGCGGCGGGAGCAGGCGGAAGTTGGCAGGCAGGAAAAGGAAGGGCGGCGGAAGCAGGCGGAAGCAACGCGAAGCGCGGAAGCAGGCGGAAGCAGGCGGAAGCGGAATCAGGCGGAAGCCACCGAGCGCCTGCGAATCCCGAGCGCCACAGGTCACGACCGAACAGGACAACAAGGTCCCCAAGCTGCAGAAGCTCGACTGGCGCCAGACAAGACACGCTCGCCGCACCGCGCTCGCCAAGGAGTACGCGATCATGAACTGCGAGCAGATCGTCAAGGGCGACGCCCTCGAGCTGGGCACGGTGCGCGCGATGCTGGGCGAGATCGAGGAGCGAGTGGGCGTCCCCGACGACGTGCTGGCGGTCGAGCCCACGGCGGCCGTCGCCTGGGCTCGAGAGGGCCAGGGCGATGACGCACCCGCCGCCCAGCAGCCCGAGGGGCAGAAACGCTGGGCCGAGGGTCGACAAGGCCCAGCACGTGCTGGTCTGCGTGCACTCCGAGACGCCCGCGCACTACACGCACCCCAAGGTCGGCGGTTGCTGCGATGCCCCCCCCACCCCAGGGTGCCTCCAGCGTTTCGCTCCGGTCTGGAGCGGATCCTGGAGGCGCCCCGGGCAGGGGGCACTCGCGGGAATTCCCGCCGGGCCTCGAGGATCGACGGCGGCGGTGTCGAGGTGGACTACCGCGACGCCCTCGCGCAGCCGTCCGAGAACTCGAAGCAGGCCCAGAAGGGCCACGCGTGAATTCACGCCTACACCCCACGATTTCTGAAGGGGGGAAGGTGGGGTTCACTTTGCTCGGGGGCTGCCGAGCGAAGTGTGTCCCGCCCTCCTCCCCCTCAGAAGTCGCGGGTAGGGTTCGCGCGTTGCCTGCCAAGGCCGCCGCGAGGATCTTCCGCAAGCTCAGCGCCATCTGCCCTGGCGAGCACTGCCCAGCACCGAGCAGCAGACGATGCCAAGTTGACGGTTGGAGCTGCGGCCTTCGGGCAAGCCGCTGGATCGAGCGCGACCTGCGCGAGGTCCGCGGCGAGGGCCGCCAAATGCCAGCAGCTCTCCACGCCGTTGTCGCTCGAGGGAACGAGTTCATCAATAAACCCAAGGAGGCGAGCGACAACGACGTGGCGATGGCCAAGGCCAAGGCCAAGCACAAGTCCAACCCTTGCAAGGGCCCCGCGGCGGCCGAGCCGAAGTGCGGCAGCTACGAGGAGGCTAGCGCCGCCGCCCAGCTTTGCACCAAGTGTATCCCATGCAAGTACGGCTCCAAAGGACGCCGTGCTTGCGTGGGGGGGCGGTTCGAAGTCCAACGCAAGATGGGTTTCTTGGCCAGATCGGCCAAGGACCTGTCTAGCGCTGGCAAAATCTGGGCGCTTGCTTAGCCACGAGCCTCGAGGTCGCTCGAGTCAGCCTTGCGTCCTGCGCTTCTGCGGGCAGGTAGCCACGAGCATCGATATCGCCCGAGTCAGCCTTGTGTCGTGCGCTTCTGCGGGCAAGTCGCCACGAGCCTCGAGATCGCTCGAGTCAGCCTTCTGTCGTGCGGCTGGTTTATCCTCCTCCTCCATCGTCGTCATCCTTTGAACTTACCTCCCCCGGGAAAATCCTTTTTCATCCCCGCGGGGACCGCGAACTGTATTATCCCAGGGGATTCATTATCGCCCGCGCACGGTTACCTCCCCTCCCATGAGAATGTGTGAGTCGTGCGCCTCGGGTCGGGCAGGGCGGCCGAATTTGGATTATACGATTTTGTTTACTTTGGTCGAAGACGTGTCCTCATATGGGTGCAGTGTGTGGGATGACGCTGCCAACTCGTCTGGAAGGGCTGTGCAAGCTTGCTGGATGTCAGTGGCCCTCCATGCCTTGTCAAGGAAAGAGTGGATTGCCTTCGCCATATCCGTGCATGCACCCCGTGGGGGGCATCCTCTTTTTAGGGCAGTCTTCCAGGTACCATATTCCCTCCTCCCAGTCAAGACTTTGTGGTAACGACGGGGGTGTGAACAGCGACCTGTTCGTCCGGTCTCTCGAGTACCATCACGAAGTTCAGGGGTGTCCTCCAGCCAGCAGGGCCGTGTGTGAGTTGCTCACATGTCCGAGTCAGCACTGATCTGCATTTGTCGTTTGAAAGGCTGGAGGCAGCGGTGGCACGAGCGGCGGCTGGCTACCACGGGCTCGGGGCCCGTGGCTCCCAGCATGCCTGCTCGGGATGCCCGATCACCCCGCAGGCCCCAAGTTGCGAACATACCATGGGCAACCAGTGTGCACCAGTGAGCTGCGGATTTCCCACTTCAAGTTGCACATGCTTCGTCGACATCTGGTGTCGCCCAAAGGGTGGGGGGTCCAGGCCCAGCGGTTTCTTTGAGCCCGCTCCACTTGGCAGCAGGCCATGATTCACAAGGAGGCCCTCGAATAGTGCCGAGAGCCTCACCATATCTGACGTACTCCATTTGGCCGCTGAGTAAAGTTGCCGAGGTTCTGGTCCACATCGCTGCCCATGGAAATCACAACCACGGTCCAATGCCCAGTGGTCAGCACCCGCTCCAGAGGAAGAAAGTGACTGCTGCTCACATTGGCTCACGTGACTGCTGCATCCCCTTTGGCAGCACCAACCTCAACGTCGTACTGGCAACCGCTGTCCTCGCATGTTCTGGGTCTCGATCGGGGCCGCCATCGCGTCCCCTTGCTGGAGGTCATCGTCTTGCTCCTCGCGCTCTTGTGTGGGTCTTGGTGCAAGAGCTGCTTGCACTGGTGGGGCACCAGCTGCTCCCGAGCACGTCGCTGGGCGAGTTTCGCCTGTGCCTGCGCCGCCGCTGCGTGAGCCCGGGCCTGCCTGGGGGCGGCCTCCGCCGCGGGGTCGAAGTGCGGATGGGCCCCAGCCCCTCCTCCGCCTCCTCCTATTGACAGATGATCGAGAAGGGGCCTTGTTGGGGCTCGTTCGGGGGTCGGGGGGCCTTCTCTGGGCCTATGGGACGGGTCTGGCAAACTTCTTGGTCCCTAGGGCTCAATAAGAGGGAGGTCATTCATTCGAGTTCCCCCCTCGGAGGCTCAACCATGGCGTCTTGGGCCCTCCTGGGCCGCTCTTGGAGCGCTCTTGGGCGCTCATGGGACCCTTTTCGGGGCCCTCTTGGGCTCCTGTTGGGCGCCGCTTGGGTCGTTTCGGGGCCACCTAGAGGTCTCAACAAGACCATCGGACGCGAACAAGCGAGAAGGCAACCAGCCATAGATGTTCTCCAGGTGTGGGAGCCAGTATGGCCTCTCGAGGGGTTGGGGTCCTCGGAGGTTCGGCGGGCTCTGGACACCGTCTTGGGGACATCGTGCGGCCTCTTGGATGTGTGCCGATGGCTACTCTGGGCTTCTTGAAATGCGGGGGGGGGGGGAACCCCCCGACGGGAGTTAACCTTGCCTCGTCGTAGCGCCGCAACGGGGGTCGGAGCGCCTCTGGCGCGCGGTGGCTGCCCGCGACGGCGGTTGATGCGGGACTGTCGGCGGGGGTGACGCCCCCCCCGACGCAGATTAAAAACCTGGGAGTATCTGGACCCATCTTTGAGACCATCTTGGACTCGCGGAGGCCCTCTTGGAGCCGTCGTTGACCAGGAAACACCCTCTGACACCTCGCCCCCCCCCCCTTCCAGGCCCAGGGGAGGGGAGAGGGGGAGGGGTAAACGCATATCCAAAGCAGGGGAAGGAGGGAGTTGTGCAGAGGGAAGACAAGTTCGTAATACCAACTTCGCCCAGAGGGCTGGCAGGACTAGTGCAACGTGATCGGGGGGTGGCCGCGCACACCTAGATTTTGCCGCGAAGTGGAGTTTGCACTGTTGCTTAACAGTGATGTTGGCCCTGCGCGCAGCTGGGCATACGCTGGCATCCCCGCCGTCCCTGCCAAAGAACAATACAACTTGCTCGCAGGCCCCTGAAGATGACCTAAACTTCTGCCGCACCGTGCATTTGATTGGTTGCCAGAATGGCGGTGGGGGGCCGCATTGGCTATGCTTTGTCGGTGGTCGGATGGGGGAGACGGCGTACACTAGTAAGGAGCAGTGATCGACCATTTTCCGAGGGGGAAGAGGAAGAGGGAGGCTGGAAGCGGAAAACATGCAAAGCACGCACGCCCTGAAGGGCTGGTGGGATTGCGAGGAGGTGCGCGGCGTGCAGGAGGAGGAGGAGGAGGAGGACGATGACGTCGAGGAGGACGACGACGGCGACGAGGAGGAGGAGAGGAAGGAGGAAGGAGGAGGTGTTGGAGGAGGAGGAGGAGGAGCAGGAGGAGGACGAGGACGACGAGGAGGACGACGAGAAGGGGGAAGCAGAGACGGAGAGGAGCCCCGCCAGGCTGGAGTCCAAGCAGTGCGCCCTGCTGCTGGAGTGAGGCCCCGCGCCGCAGGCTTCCCGGCTCGGGGCCGCCAAACGCCATTGGGAAGCGAGATTCACTCCCCCTCCCCCTCCTCCTCCTCCTCCCCCTCCTCCCCCTTCTCCTCCTCTTCCTCCTCCTCCTCCTCCCGCTCCTCCTATTCCGCCTCCTCCTCTTCCGCCTCCTCCTCCTCCTCCTCCCTCTCCTCCTCCTCCTCCCGCTCCTCCTTTTCCTCCTCCTCCTCCTCCTCCTCCTCCTCCTCCTCCTCCTCCCCCTCCTCCTCCTCCTCCTCCTCCTCCTCCTCCTCCTCCTCCTCCTCCTCCTCCTCAGAGGGTTCGGAGCTCCGCGCCGATGTCTCGGAGCGGCGCTGGGCACCTCTGGCGCGGATCCGTCGGAGGGGGAGAAGGAGGGGGAAGGGGGAAGGGGGGGCGATGACGAGAAGGACCGAGGACTGTGGAGAAGGGAGGTGCGGGGGAGGAGGTGGGGAGAAGGCTGGGACGGGGAAATGTGACCAGGAGGGGGAGTTGGAGGAGGCGCTCACAAGGAGAACAAACGCTTGCGGAGAAGTTGGAGGAGTAAGAATAGGACGTGGAGGAAGCGCAAGGAAGATCATATGGGGATAAAGGGGAGGAGTAGGAGCAGCAGCGGCAGCGGCAGCAGCAGGGGGGTGCCCGAATCTGGCCGTCCCCGCGGTGGCCCCGCCCGACGGAAAGGAGCAGCGGGGCAGATTACAAACCGTCAAGCAAACCCTGGCAGGACAAGAAGGTCGTCGTTCTCTGATTCCTCGTTTTGCCAATCGGCGCGGGCCCTCCCCCCCCGCCTCCCCCCCCCCCATGTAGTAGATCTTGGCTGTTTTGGGCGCCTGTTTCAAGCAGGTGGAGTCTCCCCCAAAGGTAAGCAGAGGTCCGGAGCCAGACCCCCGGTCTCCCCCCTCCTCCTACTCCTCCTCCTTCTCCTCCTCCTCCTCCTCCTCCTCCTCCTCCTCGGTTCGGTTCGGTTCGGTTCGGTCCTCAGGCAAGGGTGTCGATGCCTCCACAGAATCAGGATGAGAGAATGAGCAGGATGGGGATTCAAGAACAGTGGCAGCAGCTGGACAAGAGATAGCAAGCTGCAGCCGCGCCTCGAGGGCGCATGCGGCACAGGGCCGCGCACACGCCTGAACTACTACCTATGGTGCAAGAAAGGGCGGGATAGCAGGCCAGGAAAAAGGGGGTGGTACAGACGAGCCTTCGTTCAGGCAGCGGTGATGGTACTGACATAGTCGCGTCGGGAGCTTAGCTCCCGACACCTGGGGGCTACCGTTTTTTTAAAGTGAACCGACACGCTCGGCTGCCTTGGCAGCGGACACCTTCACCCCCAGGCCCTTCCCTAGCACCTGTGCAGCCTGAGCAGCAGTCCCGAGAGAGGATGGGTTAGGTTTGACGGTCCTCACACGGCACTGGGTCGCACACATAGGTCGTCGCTGAGTACCCCCGAATGTATGAAGCATGCAGTCCATGGCAGCCTCATTGTGGTAATAAGGGTCGCCCGGTGTGTAGTAACAACGTAACCCCTGGGGCAGGCTCCAGTCGTCGCCTGAGGCACCCAACTCAACAAGTTCACGCAGCGCAGTCTCACGGGTGAGGGTCCACCGCATGGGACTAAGTGCATGGTGCGCGAAAGCAGCATCAGGGGGGAAAGGGGCTGGGTAACGTCGATACACACAGCGGGCCAACGCTCGCGAACATCCTGCAACAAAGTGGCCGCCAAGGCCAAACAAAGACCAGACCTGTAGGCTTTGGCAGCAGCGGTTCCCCAAACAGTGTCCCAAGTGAGCCCACCAAGGGCTTGATGAGGCCTACCATGATTGCATAGGGGGCCTCCAGGCATAGCTTGGAGACGGGTGTCCATGGCTC
Organism: Prorocentrum cordatum; assembly: GCA_963575745.1. Taxonomy (NCBI): domain Eukaryota; class Dinophyceae; order Prorocentrales; family Prorocentraceae; genus Prorocentrum; species Prorocentrum cordatum. The sequence continues at coordinate 83,878 of CAUYUJ010002741.1, forward strand.
GCACGTGCACACACAACAAGACCGTGTGCTTCAAAGCTCTAGCGCCAAAACGGCACTGGTGTATGAGGTGCTTAGACACACCTTGTCGAGCCTCAAGGGCCCTGAGTTCGGGGAGGAGCCACGCACTAGGGCACCCTGGCACGTGCGAGCTATGAGCTGGGTGCTCCATTACTGCAGGGACGCCGTGGAGCCAGGCTTCATACAAGAAGGTGATAGACGTGCGAAGTAATTTATTCGCAAGCTCCACCTGTAAGCTTTCCCTGGTAGAGATGTGGCCCAACCCCCAGGGGTGCAGAGCCGAACGGAGGGGCCTTTGGGGATGCCTGGCATTGGGAGCAGGTCTATGCCTTGCAACGGACCACGATTCACAGGGGGGGCCCATGAGGACGGCCGCGATGCGGCCAGCTTCAGCATTTCCAACCACAGATGAATGGCCTGGGGAGAAGTAAGATCACCGAACGTGGGGTGATTAACGACGTCAATGCTGAGAACAAAAAGCCGTGTCGGGAACTGCTCCAGGAGGGCCTCCATGTGATGCTGTAGGTCTCCTGGCCCCCTGTGCCCTGAGAAAAGATGGAGCACAAACATGGTGGGCCTCACAGGGAGCCGAATGGGGTACCAAACCTGGGCTGCGGGGGGGTCAGGAGGAGGGGCCAACGGAGGCTGAGAAACTCGCGCTTCCTTCGCATTTTTGCGCGACTAGGGTACCTTGATGGCAATCGGGGGTCCGTAACACTGTCGCCAGGCAATGCTGGCAAACTGATCGGGCCTGCCTTGGGCGCGATTCGCTGCCGCCGCTTGGCGAGCCTCCTGCTTCGCCGTAGCCACCTCTTCGGGAGTCGGTCGGTACGCCGTAGCACTCCACGTCCTCCTGCAAGCTTGCGAGTTGCCTAGATGTTTCACAGGCCTGCAGATTTGTTGCCCAAAATCACGAAGGCATATCTGACAGCAGCTCCCCGTGGCCAGGGAAGATGGGGCATCATTGGTCTTGTGTTGTCGGCCGGCATGGGAACTCAGCTGGTGGGCTGACCCAGCCACAAACCCACACTGATAACAAACAACCTGGGGGCCAGGGGGATCAAGAGGGGTGCCTACTGGGGACCCATCAGCAATCGTTTTGAGCTCGCGTCGCCAAATCTCAAGGTGGGCCTGGTCCTGATAGTACGGCCTGGCTTGTGCAACAACAGCAGAGACGCACCTGAGAAACCCCTTCGACTGGGTACGGGCAAACTGGACCCATTCGTGAGCATCGTCGGCCTCAGGGATGCCTTCCTTCCCCGCGTGAAACCACAGCCAACGGAAATGTTCGCGCAAGAGCACAATCCAGCCAAGGGGGTCATCCCATGCGAGGTCAGCCAGAATCCTGGCGGCAGGAGGGGCTCTGAAAAGAACTCTGGCCAGGAACCGAAGGCGAGCCACTCTCAGGACAACTAGGGTCGGTAGCCTGGCGAGTTGGTGGTGCATGTGCCCGCTCGGAACTTGCACTTCTGGATTATTGGTAAGGGGGAGGCCGGGTGCTGTCCGATATACCGCTACGTGAGCAGTGTGCACCTGCTGTGCCTGCGCAGCAGTCAGCTTGGTCCATGTGGGCCCTCCAGAGAACAACGCTGATGAGCTGAGGGCTTCCGAGAGGGTAATCTTCGCCTTGGGACTCAGCGCAAGCCGTGGCGCAACAGCTACTCGGATGGGCATGAGAGCCCTTCTTCCCTTAGAAACCCTCGCAGCGACTTCTGGGCCCATGGGGCCGTCCGCGTCCACCTGGGACCCCGGGATTTTATGGTTCCGAACAACAGGAAACGAAACACCCCATTTCGGCGATCGCACCTCGGCCAAGGCTTTGGCTGGCAACGAAGCAGGAACAAGCTTTGCACCCACCCCCCGAAACGCAATGAGCAGCTTGGTTTTGAGCGTGTCGGGTGTGTACCCTGACCCACAAGCAGCACAACAAAACACGCACTCGGCCAGCTCAAGGGCCTTCCCCTGGACCTGGTCGCAACGCCCAACTGGGGTAAGGACGGTGAGGTCGTCCACGAAAGACATGTCGCTCTTGGCCCTGCCCCAGTCTTCGGGAGAGCCACATGTGCATCAGGGGGTCCAAACACGTCCTGGAGGGCGAGCTCAGCCTGGGAAATTCCTTCCTGAACCTCAGGATGCACCCTCCTAAAAACGGCGTTAAAGGAATCCGTAGCGAAAATCGTGCCAGGCCGAGAGCCCACAGTCGGGGCTACAAAGTCTTTAGCTGAGCGCACCTTCCAAAATGAACCACGCTGCGCTTCTTGAGTCAACTTGGGATGGCGTGGGGAAGGTGCGCGCGCCAGCTGGGAGTCTTCAAGGAGGGGGCCTTTCCGTAGCTGCTCCCTCGCCCCTGCAAGAAGGATTGGGAGGATGTCCATATTCTCTTGCGCATGCGCCAGGC
>CAUYUJ010002742.1:0-30866 GCA_963575745.1 Prorocentrum cordatum
TTCGCCCAGAAGACGGCTCCATAAAGGAGCGGCCTCGGAGGAGCCCAAGATGAGCTCCAAGGTGGCCCAAGATATAATGTTATTGGTTGTTTACCGAAGAATTTGCCTCAATATGGCTCAAGAGGTCCCAAGACCGCTCCAAGATAACCCCAAGAGGCCAGATAGCTCCCCAAGGAGCCACCCCCCAATATGCCAAAATCGTTCAAAAACTTAAGGAAACACATTATTTTCTGCTTCTCGCTTTTTCGCTTCCGATTGCTATCCGAGGCTTCAATATAGCCCCAAAAGAGCACAAAAGGGCCCCAAGATGAGCCCACGAGAGCCCCAAGACGGCCCCAAGAGCGCCCAAGAGCGCTCCAAGAGCGCCCCAAGAGGGGTCCAAGAGGCGATTCTGGGGGCTCTAGAGGGGCAAGGCTTGATCGATCTCCATCAAGATTGCCCCAAGAGGCGCTCCTAGGAGGCCCCCAGAGGCGCCAAGATGGCCCCAAGATGGCCCCAAGCGGCTCTCAAGATGCTCCCAAGAGGCCCCCAAGAAGCGCCCAAGTGATATCCCAAGAGGCTCCGAGATGCATCCAAAATACCTTTGGCCATTTTGCTCGCCCTCCTCCTCCTCCTCCTCCTCCTCCTTCTCCTGCTCCTCCGTCCTCCGTCCTCCGTCCTCCTCCTCCTCCTCCTCCTCCTCCTCCTCCCCCTCCTCCTATTCATCTTCCTTGCCCCGCTCCCTCATCCATCCATCCAGCATCCTCCGTCTCCTCCTTCCTCCTTCGCACGGTTCGGCTGTCCCCCTCCTTGCTCCTGCACTTCCCTGATCACCTCAACTCGCCTGGGCGTTGTTTCTGGATGGGCTGGTGGAGATACGCGAAGCGTCTAGAATTGTGCGTGCGGCATGCTGGGGGCATTTGTGTGTGCAGCCTGGTTGGGGGAATTTGTGTGTGCAGCCAAGCTGGGGGCATTTGTGCGCGCAGCCTGGCTCGGGGCATTTCTGCGTGCATGGAACACTGCCTCACGAGTTTTCTCTTCCGCCTCCACCTCCCATCATCCAGAGGGGAAGAGGGGGGGGGAGGGAGGGGAGGGGGGAGGGGGAGAGGGGGGAGACGGGGGCGGTGGCTTGTAAGTCTATGTTCCAATCAGAGCCCACGAGTATCCATCATACGGCTGACATACTAAAACGTATTCTCATCACAGTATAGGCGAATGAGGCGAGATGACGCGGGGTGCTGCTGAGGGCTCCATACAGGATTGTAACATCGCACCAGGTGCGTCGGCCGACCCTCAGTGAGTTCGAGATGCTGGAACGCTCGCAGAGAGGGACGCTGCCCTGAGGCCATGTATCGGGGAATGTGAAAAAGGGGAGGGCGGGTTGACAAGGATTACAAGGAGGATGCGGGAGAGAAACGATGGTGACAACACCAAGCCCTCACCCCCCAGTGCAGCAAGCACTTATAAAATTCTTGACGCTTTGCGAATCCCCACCTGCCCATCCAGAAACGATGTCCCCTCTGTCGGGAGAAGGAATGACGGGACGCACATAGACAGCGCGAGCGTGTGACTGGTCATGCTGCCGCTGCTGTTGCTGGTGATGCGCGTGCTGCTGGTGCTGGTGCTGATGTAGGTTATCTTGCTGCTGGTGCTGCTGCTGGTGCTGCTGGTGGTGGTGCTGCTGCTGATGCTGCTGTGCTGCTGGAGTTGCCGCTGGTGCTACTGTTGATGGTGATTGTGCTGTTGTTGGTGCTGCTGCTGATGGCGCGGCTTCTCGTTCTGATGGTCCTGCTGCTGGTGTTGCGGGTGCTGCTGCTACTGGTGCTACGGCTGGTGCTGCTGATGGTGTCGCTGATGGTGCTGCTGGTGACGGCGGCGGTGCTGCTGGTGCTGCCGCCGCTGCTAGTGCTGTGGCTGGTGGTTGCGGTGCTGCTGCTGCTGCTGGCGCTGCTGATGCTGGTGCGGGCAGTGATGGTGGGAGCAAGTTAGGTTAACGACCGCCTCGGGAGCGCGTTCTCGATCGGATTTTTGGAGAGGTTGCCCTCTTGGGGCACTATTGCGGGTCTCTTTTGGTAGATCTTGGGGCCCTCGTAGACATCTTGGGGCCGTCTTGCCTATGCTGTTCAAAAAGAAAAGGGCCATTCGGATCCCACCCCCACCCCCCCCCACCCCCATCAGAGGCTCAGAAAGGGCGCCCTGAGGCACTCACGGGCCGTCCTTGGAGTGCTGGCGCTCTGGCTGTTTGGGGTTCCATTGTGGAAATCGTGAGGTATCAAGAGCCAATGGAAAGCGATACGACCAGAATGCAATGACAGACATGTGTTATTTAGGTGTTGGAATTGCTTTTTCCGATGGCTCGAATGCCACTTGGAATCATCTTGGGGCCGTAGCTTGGACAATCTAGAATCTTGGATGCGAATTCCAATTAAGCTCTCTGAGGCCACCGCAACCTTGGGCCGAAAATTGACAATCTGCCCCCTTCCCTCCCACCCACCTACCTCCTCCCCCCCCTTCCCACCCCCCGCCCCCGCCCGCCATCCCCCCGCCCACCCGCCCACCCGCGCACGCACAACACACACGCACACCACAACGCATACACGCACATCTACACACTTTTCCCCGAGGAGCGCACCGTGCTTCACGCGCGAGACACACCTACACACACCCCTTCCCTCCCCCCCCGCCCCAGACCCAAGGGGCGTTGTATAGGGGCACACACACGCGCGCACACCGCGCACCTCCCCCACCCTTCCCCGAGCAAGTGAAGGAGGAAGCTGTGGCGGAGAGAAGGAAAATTACGCTAAACCACCGCAGCCCAAAATGGCTCGCGGGATGATCTGACGCCTAGCAGGGCAAACGTGACTTATCGATTGTTAACTCGCGCGCGCGCGCGACATTTGTGGGCGCTGGCGCGTGCGCCTGCATGTGAATAACATATGTGCTTGTCATGACATGCCATTCTAGTTATGGGCACTGATCTCGAGCGCGCGCGCTTCCATGACATATTTCCCTCAAGCAATCGAGTCATTCACGCTGTATGCTAGGTGCAGAGTAGGATTTGAGAATGTCCACTCCTACCAAGCTCATCGCGGAGCTGGCCAACCTCCCCAAGTTCTTTGAGGAGCAGAAGCAGTGCAACCTCGACTCGGATGCCATGTCTGAGTTGATGCGCGCGCAGGCAACGTGCATCAGCGCAACGAGTTGAGTGCGACTTACGATCCGCAACGGAGTTGACTAAGGCCGTCCACGGCGTCGGGTGGGACAAGGAGACAACGGCTAAGTTGGCTACGCTGGTGAACGAGATGAAGAACAAGCTCGAGGATGGGAACCCTAACGCAAGGCGGCCGAACCAAAAGTGCTCATCATTCAACATGTACTTGACTGATATCGAGTACACGATCCTCGCGGACAGCATGACGCCTTGGTCTGCTAAGTTCGCAACTGTGAAAAAGAGGTGCCTCTTCATCGGGCTCCTCCTGCCGAGTGAGAAGACGAAAGGGCACATCTTGGAGTGCATCTATGTGGCCAACGGGCTGCCGCTGGAGAAGGGGAAAGATTGGTTCGCCCATTTGAATAACATCAAGGAGGCGCTTGCGCCGCTGGGCACTGTCAAGTACCCATTTGAGTTTATGACAGAGTTTCCGCTTTCGCCCAAGGATCTCCCGAGTGAAACCTACAAGCATGCATACGAGACGGACCCGCCGTCGATGAAGGAGTACCGCGAGCTGACGTTCGGAACAGTCCGACAGAGCTCGACCGCCTATAAGCGCGCGCATACGGGAGCTGAAGAAGCGGAGTCGCAGCTGGCCCTCAATAAGAAGAGCCCGCCCATGCTGAACCTGTGCGCTCCATCCGCAACCGACCCCAATCAGTTCATGGCGGAAGCCTGCAGGCAGATCGGCGCCCAGATGCTCCTGCAGGGCATGATGAAGGGTCTCCCTAGCACGAGTGCAGGCATGGACCCGTATAACATGCTGCAGTGCCTCCGTTCTTCCGCCGACGCGGGCGCGTCGTCGGCCTCGCACCTGCCCGAGCCGAAGGGCAGCCGCTCCGCCGCCGAGCCCACTGGAGCGGCCGAGCCCAAGGCTGGCGTCCGCGCCGACGACAGCGCTGGAACATTCCCCATGCCTCCCCCAGCTGTCGACGAGAAGGCTGGCGCCTGCGCCGACGACAGCGATGCGAGCGAGGAATCTGCTGCGGAGCGCTTGCGCACGAAGGCGACAGGCAAGGGCAAAGCGGCTGGCCGCATGCCGCGCCCCGCAGCTTCGGCCTCCGCTGCAAAGCGCCCCGCATCGGCCGCCCCTTCGTCGGGCGACGCCGATCCGCCACCGATGAAGAAGGCGAAAGAGGCCAAGAAGGGCGGCGTCACAGAGAGTGATTTGCCAAAGGGCTTCAAGCTCAATCTGAAGGAGTTTCTCTCCAAGAGTGTCGCAGCAAAATACCCGTCCAAGGGCGCATACACCTCCAAGCTATACGCGGAGGGTGGGAAGCAGGCCAGGGATAAACAATTGAGCTCGGACGATGTGAAGCTCGCCCAGAAGGTCGCGTACAGCATTGGCTCATCTTTCTGGGCCAACTGTGGCTTGTAGGGGCGTGTGCGCCGTTGCAGGAGCTCGCAGCGCTAAATACTAGGCAACGATTGCATTCGTGCACGCGGCGAGTGCACGCGTGCAGCCGCGCATGCCGTATCTTTTTGCGATGAAACATTGCCAACCTTATTATTTCTCTTTCCCCCGCTCTTTCTCTCGCTCTCTATCTCGCTTTATCTCGCATTACGTTCACCCGCCATCATTCCCAATCTTGCCATAGCGTTCACTTTCTATGCTATCCTTTTCCGCCACCACTCCCCCTCTATATGCCCCACGCATATTTATATACATATATATATATATATATATCCCATCTCTCTGCCCAATATCCTTACATATAGGCCCTCTCTATACAAAGAGCCCTTTCTCCTCGAACACATCCCATCACACTCTCTCTATATATAGCTCTCTTTCTCTCTCTCTCTCTCTCTCTCTCTTCCTCGCGCTCGCACGTTCTCCCTTTCGCTCCATTTCATTCTCCCTCGTTATCGTGATCTCATTCCCCTCTATATATCTCTCTCTCTCTCTCTCTCTCTCTCTCTCCTGTCACACCTCCCGCCTACCCCTTCTCACCTGCATCCGATTGTCTCCCCAGCCCTCTGATTATCCATCCATCCACCCGCCCGCCCTTTCAGCCTACCAGCGTCGTCGCATCGCCATCCCCCGCACGCCGCGCTACCACCGTAAGATGAGAGCGGCTATTGTAGGATGACATATTGTGTTATTATTGAGCTCTTCACCGATGGAAATCCGTTGATCGTGTCGCGTGGCAGACTGTGGGTTGCGCGATTCTCGCGCGCCCCTGCCCCAGCCCACGCCCATCCCGATCCCATGATGCATCGCAGTTTGGCTCTGCGCTCGCTTAGCGTTTAAGCTGCTGCGCGCGTGGTTGCGGACTGTTTGAGATGGTGCGCTCGGAGATGGAGAAAATGCTGCAGAAGCAGCTGACCACCGTCAGGAAGGAGAGGTCGACGGCAGAGAGGCAGCTCGGAACCCAGAAGGTGTACTTCCTCAAGAAGATGCTCACGCAGCAGTCGACCTTCTTCCTTCAGTCGCTGTCGCGCGTCAGGGCCAACGGCCTGCCGACGGTGGAGTGCCAGAAGGTTGTGAATAAGTTGGTCGGGTCAATCATTCCCAAGCCAGAGACGAGTGAGGTCGGCACCCAGACGGACTTGAGGCTGTCGCAAGGCATTGAGCTCGCGAGGCTGCCCAAGCCGCTGACGGCGTTGGATGAGGTGTCGGACTCGAGCTGTGATGGGGACAGCGAGCAGTTGGGGTCGATGTCGGAATGAGCGCAGCTAGAGGCATGTCTTAGCCCACAGATTTACTGCCGTTGTTGCAGTACAGCCCGTTTTACTGCTGGGAGGGGAGATCCCAGAAAATGTGTTCCATCATTCGCACGCGTGCGTTTAACCGCGTCTAAATCCGCCACCGTGCCGCGAGGCGCGGAGTGGGAGTGCCCTCATGCCCCTTGTCAAATCCTCCGAGCCTCAGTCCTCAGTCCTGTGAGGAATCATTATAAAGGGGACCAGAGCCTCAATTTCCAATTCTCTCGGGCCTTCCCGCGGTTCACCTGGGGCTTCTTGCAATTTCCCGCGTGATTGTTTCGAGCTCAAGCGGGCCCCGAGACGGGCCAAGAAGGCACCAAAGAGGCCCCGAAGACGGCCCAGGCCCCGAGACGCCAAACGAGCGCTCCACGACGCCCAAAATGGCCCCAAGACGGGCCCAGAGGCCGCCCGCAGACGGCCCGCCTCCAAGAGGCTTCCCAAGAGGGCCCCGAGTGGCTAAACTTGTTGATTGCCCCTTGTGGTTTTCGATGTTGTGTTTTTGCTTTCTCGCCTTTTCGGCTTCCCGACGCTCTGAGACGGCCCAAGCCCCAAGAGGCCCCAAGGGGCCCCCAAGACGGCCCGACGACGGCCCAATACGGCCCCAAGATTGCCCATTATGGTTCCAAATACAACCCAAGAGCTCTTGGAGCCCTAGGGCTCCAAGACGGCACCAAGAGGGGCCCAAGAGGGCGACGAACAATTCAAACATTCAAGTCGCCCCCAGGGGCCCCAGGGTGCCCCAAGGCCCCCAAGACGCCCCAAGCAGCCCCCAAGGCCCCCAAACGACCTTGCAGATGCCCCAAAACGCCCCCCAAGAGGCTTCAAAACTGCCTCCCAGAAACCTCCGAAAGGCTTAACACGAGACCCAGACACACATTCGGTACCACTTGAGGCATATTGCCGACATACACGTTAGGCATACTGACGACGCGCCTCAGATGGTACCCGATCGGAACTACTTGAGGCATACAACGGACATGCCTCAAGTTGTATTTATTCGATGCCACTTGAGGCATACTGCCGACATGCCTCCCTCGGTCCAGAATGTGAGATTGTCGAGCTTTCGGTCCACCACCGCCCCGCGACGGCCCAAGCGCCTCCAACGCCATCAAATGTCCACGAATCCAGGCACGGTGGCGGAATGGGCCGAAGGCCATTATATAACCAAATTCAGTTCCGCGCATGTATGCACGCGTGTCGTATGAAGCGATCGCCCCACGCACCGCGCGCCGATCAAGAGGCGCACGCGCCACCGTCCTCGCCCTGGCCCGAGCGACCAGCGCGCCCTTGCGCGCGTGCACCCCTGGCTCATGAAGCGCGCGGGCGCTGACCTTAATGAGCTGCATCGCGATTCTTACGTTTCGCAGCGGGGGCTTGAGGCGATTCTGAAAAGGGTGAGGGCGGACGGGCTCCCCAGCGCGAGCAGCTCGCGCTCGCAGCTCCGAGCCCGCCATGCGTTCACTAGTGAGCCAACGCCATACGGCCCTGTGGTGCAGCCGATGGAGCTCACTCTAGAGGACAGGACTGTTGGAATTGCATTTGTCAATCACCCGTTTGCCCTCTTGGATCGTACCGTTCGGGAGTGCGCTCCGTTCAGGCAAATTATGAAGGCAAAGTTGGCGAAGTTCCCCAGCTCCCCGAGTACGCCGTGGAGGCTCATCATATACTTCGACGAGGTCAGCCCCACGAACCCACTTGCATCCAAGAAGGACCCACGCAAAGTGCAGAGCTTCTACTGGACGTTCGCTGAGTTTGAAAATCTTGTTCATCGGGAGGAAATGTGGTTCATTGTTACATGTACTCCGTCGCTCATTGTCGAGACCATGGACAGCGGCATGTCGCAGTTAGTCAAGCATGTACTGAAACACATGTTTTTCAATGACGAGTCTCATCACCTGACGAAGACAGGCATTTGCTTGGATTTGCGCGAGAGCGAAAACGATACCAATGATTTCACCAGGCTCTTTGCGCGTCATTACGGGACATTGGCTGACTTCAAAGCTATCAAGGAAGTCCTCGGTAGCATGGGCCACCGAGGCATCGTGCCATGCCCTTTGTGCCGAAACATCGCCAAGGACGGTAGATTCGGGCACCTCCCGTTGGACAATTTGGAGTGCCACCTTTGGGAGCCGCACTCGGACGCTTCTGTGCGAAACTTGCTGGGAGAACTGATGGTTGCAAAAACTGTTTTGGGTAAGACTGCTTACGCAGAGTTGGAGACCAGGAAAGGGTTCCACTACGGGCCCCACTACCTCACTGCTGATGCCGCCATGAAGCCAATCAGCACCACCATGTACGATTGGCCGCACATATATTTCATCACTGGGCTTTTCGAGTACGATCTCGATGAATTTATGCACAAGGCCAAGGCGGCTGCGGGGAGGAACAAAAAGGGCCTGGTGGAATACACAGACCTGCACGCGTACATGCAGCAGTGGACGTGGCCTCGGGAGTACAAGAGAACGGCTGAAATCTTCGAGACCAACAAGCTGGCCGCCACTGCGAGCGAGCAGCTGTCAGCGACACCAGTCGTACAGAGGTACTTCTCCAACGTGGTTGCAAAGGAGGAGAGCCTTGCCGCCCTCCACGGTGCAGCGGAATCAGTTTCGCTCTGTTGTGAGAGCATAGAGATGCTGCAATGCGCATCGCGCAAACAGGTGTCCGCGGTCCAGCTGCATGATTGCATCATGAAGCACTTGCATAAGTTTCGCGACGTGCACGGGCGAGGGCCCTGGCAATTCAAGCACCACCAGGCTGCTCATCTCGGTCCGCAGTACCGAGATTTCGGTTGCCTTTTCGACACGTTCGTCACCGAGCGAAGGCATAAGGACCCGAAAAAGTTCGCAATGAACCGCCAGTCGAGAGGCATATACTACACCAGGGGTCTCATGGAGGAGCTGTGCTGCCAACATTTTGCAGACCTTAAACAATTCTCGACGCACGTAAGCGGCAACTGGAGTGCGTTGCCGAAGGCGTTGCGCATGCCAGTGGGGGAAATGTTTCCGCGCGCAGCCAATATCGAGATATCTGGCACTTTCGTTGCCGAATCGGGCGCGAAGTTTAGCAATTTGGATGTCGTCCTGCTTGGTGGCGACAGGCGCCGACAGTGCGGGCAAATCTGGTATCATTTCTGCGTTGACGGCACTTACTGGACGTGCATCTCCATGTGGGAGTTTAGAAAAGCAGACGGCCGATATGCTAAATATAAGCGGGCTGAAAAGCCAACCCTAGTCTTGTCTAACGAGTTGCTGGCCCACGGAATTTGGCGATCAAGCGCCGACGGGGCTGTTACAGTTATATGGCCGCTGCATTATATGTTTGCATGCGGTTTGATGTAAGTCGATGCGCTCTCACGCTCTGTGCCTCGTGAGATCCCCAACCGCACCACCACAAACGACGAGCCCAGAAAATCTTCAAATCCGTATGGTATATTCGGTTCCCGAGCAATTATGTTATCATCGGCGCACACAACATCGAAGTGTGAATCCAATCAGCCCGTTTCCTTTTCCAACGAGGTTTGCCTTCCCTGCGTCTGGGCGGGCTTACCTGCGAGGAGTTAGAACGTCCTTGATGGCTCGAGATGGCTCCAAGACGGCCTCAGAGAGCCCGAGCTTCCAATATGGCCAAATATACTTCAAGGTGGCTCGAGATAGCATCCGACACGAACCAATACGGTTTCAAGTGCCCTCCAACCCCCCGCGTTCAAACCCACAGAGGCCAAATTTGCACCAACACCAAAGCAAAACAAATGTTTTTTGGTGTGTTCGCTTTTTCGCTTCCGATGGGCTCTTGAGGCGTCAAGATGACCCCGAGATGGCCCAAGGGGCCCCAAGAGGGCCCCAATGGCGTCCAAGAGCGCGAGAGCGCCTTTTTTGGAAGCTCCTAGGGGTGGGTGGGTGGAATTAAGCCCCCCTCTTTTTGAACAATGGTGGCCACTGCTCCAAGAGGTCCCCTATGCCACCAAAAAGAATTTAAGCTCCCCCCCAAGACCTTCCAAACGAGCACCACATGGCCCGAAGATCCCAATACCTCCGAGAAAACGCTTCCTAGGCGGTTGTTACGCTGCCTGATTTCACTACCACCGTCAGCACCTGCATCAATAGCAGCATCACTACAACCACCAGCAAGAGCACTTGGCAGCAGCGGTAGCACCAGCAACACCGCCACCACCGTCAGCAGCAGCACCAGCAGCAGCACCTAGCAGCAGCAGCAGCAACAGCACTAGCACTATCAGCAGCACCAACATCACCACCATTAGCAGCAAATGCATTAGCAGCAGCACCAGCAGCACCAGCAGCACGATAACCATCGCCAGCATCAGCCAGCACCAGCAGCACCAGCAGCAGCAGCAGCACCACCACCACCACCAACAGCAACACCAGCACCATCAGCAGCACCACAGCAGCGCCAGCAGCATCACGAGAACCAGCAACACCAGCAGCACCCGCAGCAAAACTACCAGAAGCAGCAGCACCACCAGCACCCACAGCACCACCAGCGGCAATGACACCAGCAGCAGCGCCAGCAACACCTGCCCAGCAGCAGCAGCACCACCAGCACCAGCACCAGCAGCAGCGCCAGCAGCACGAGAATCAGCAACACCAGCAGTAGCACCAGCAGCAGCAGCAGTGCCAGCAGCAGCAGCAACAGCACCAGCAGCAGCACCCGCACCCTTCGCTACCAGAGATCTCCCCAATTCAACAGTAGTGCCCGCGCTGTTTCACTATGGATGGGCTGGTGGGGATACGCGAAGTGTCAAGAATTTCGTTTAAGTTAGCATTGAAATTATAGGCGCGAACAACAGAAACAGAAATTTAATCAGGTTAACATCATGCGCACGAATGTAATTACAACCTGCGAAAATCTTGTTCCGAACATGGAAATATACGAATCCAGATTGCATGCTGAAAAAATCGACCTCCGAACATGGAACTCACAGAAAACATGTTAGCAAAATCGCAAACAGTTTGGAACCAAAACCATTGAAATTTAGAACCCACTGGCTACTTACGGGCTACTTACGGGCTACTTACGCGGCTACTTACGGACTACTTACGGGCTACTTACGGGCTAGTTACGGGCTACTTACGGGCTACTTATAAGTTACTTATAAGTTACTTATAAGTAGGCCGTAAGTTCATAAGTTACTTATAACTAGCATAAGTACTTATAAGTACCCCCGCCGCGCGCAGCGCCGTCCGCCGGGCGAGGGCGTCGGGCGCGGCCGCGCCTCCGAGCGCCTCCACGCGCAGCCGGGCCGCTGCGCCCGCCAGCGCGGCGCGGCGGGCCTCCTGGGCAGGGCGCGCCCGCCCGCGGCAGCGGGCCGACGACGCCGTCGTCCTCGTCCTCGTGCTCGTGCTCGTCCTCCTCGTCCTCGTCCTCGTCCTCGTCCTCGTCCTCGTCGGCGTCGGCGTCGGCGTCGGCGTCGGCGCGCCCGCCCGCGGCAGCGCCGCAGGCCAGGGCGCCCCCGGCTGCGCCGCTGCATAGAGCGCTGCAGGCGAGGGGGCGTCTCGGCGCACCTGCCGCGCGCTGCGGCGCCCGAGCTCGCCAGGGTTAAATCGGGCGTGTCCCTCTACAGGGGGAAAATTCAAAAATAGTCAACAAAAATAGTCTGGGGACGATTTTTTGACAATTTTTAGAGGAGGAGGAGGAGGACCTCGTCATTCTCCCTTCTCCCACATGGTAGCGGAGTGGAGAATCTGCCCATCAGTGCCCGCTGGCGCCGGCGAGCCGCGCGCAGCGCGGACTGCCACTGCGCCTCGGCGGGAGGGGGCTCTGCGGACTGCACAGAAGAGTGGCCCTTCGCCAGAGTGGCCTCTGGTGCGGGCCCTCGGGGGCTCCCCGATCGCCGAGCGCGGTGCGATGGCTGCGGCCTGCTCGATAGGCTTTGGCCCCCTCGCGCCGAGCTCCGTATACGGCCGCGGGCCCTCAAGCTGGACGGCCTGGAGAGCAGACTCCCGCTGGTTCGGTGGCAAATCATGGGAGCCTGGTATACCCTCTTGCTCCCGTCTTTAGCGTCGACGAGCGCTTGGGAATCGATGAGACAGCGCCGACATAGCGTCGAGGAGCGTTTGCTCGGCGTCGATTCGCAGGAGCCGACAAGCTGGCACGGGAGGCTCCCGCGAGCTGCCACCGAACGCTGGCCGCAGCTCGACACGCTGCCACGGGTCGCCCCCGCGAGCGCCGCCGCCACCGGGGCGGCCGCGGCTGGGCCGGCGGCCCCTCTGCGCGCAGCTCGGAAGCCGCAGGAGGTGGCTCGCGCAGGGGCCGGGCTCCCCCTGGGGGAGCAGGGCTCGGAAGCCCCGGGAGGCAGGACGCGTCTCGACCTGGGAGCGCACGGCGCCACCCCACCTACGGCGCGCCGCGCTGGATGTCTGCGACCTCGCCTCGCTGTCCTTCGCGTCTGGACACGTGTCCAGGCCCGAGGAGCAGGTGGGCCCGCACTCTTGCGCTGGGCGACGAGATCCCCAGAGATCCGCCGCTCCAACAAAAATTGGAGCGGCGGGACTTTGGCAGTTTTCGGCCTCCGGGGGCCCTTCGCCGGGCCTCGAGAGCGTCAAAAACGACTCAGGACGAGAAGCTGGTCCTGTAGGGAATTGGTCTGGACCTCTGGGGATCACGCATCGAGAAAGTTGGAGCAGCCGGATGTCTGGGTCTATACAGACTTATCCACCGCCCCATGGCCAGGCCCATTCTCGACCCAGGAGCAGTGCCAGGGGGGCCCAGACAACGCTCCTGGGCCCATGATGGGCTTGGACAGGGGCGTTCGGCAGCAAATCATGGGTTCATCGCGTGCCCGCGCAATTCCGTCTTCAGAGTGCATTCGCGGATGTACCGTCGATGACTGCCGATTTAGCGTCGACTAGCGTCGATCAGCGTCGACTCGCAAGAGCCAACAAGATGGTATGGGAGGCCCCCATCAGTTGTCGCAGAAAGGGCGGTGGATATGCATAGGTCTCATCGCCCTACGGTTGGACCGAGGTCTGAGATCGGGGTCGGGTCGGGGAGGGTGCCCTAATATTTTTCGTGATCGTTGGATGCTCTTGCGCCTTCTGGGGTAGTGCGACCTCGAGTGATCTTACTGTTTGGGGGTGCTTTGGCTGGCGGAGGGTCTCATATTCTTGAAGGATGTTCTTCTGTCCTACAGTGGAGACCCATGCCAAGAAGCACCCTGCTTGCCTCCAGGGTGCCCTGAGTTTCTTTGGGTTTCGATGGTTCTGCGATGGAAATCGTGACGTGCCCACGCCAACAATCAATGGGCGTCCTGGGGTTCAAGGGTTGGATTTCTGGTGGAAGGTTTCTTTCGGGAAGATGAGCACATGGAGTAGGGCACGTGGATTAGCGACGGGTCCCGCTTCCGTACTCAGTCGGCGCGCCAGGTCGCCAAACGAGGCGGCATTGGCGCCATGTGCATTGGGGGCACGTTCCCCGATCCGTGGAGTTGGCGCCCACGCGCCAGATCCATGGATCCCTGATCCATGTAGGCGTGCGCACGATTCTTGTGGTCGAGCTCCTATACTGCGCGCAGCCGGCTGCAGCGCCCGCGCGATTCCTGTGGCCGCCCGCGGCGCAGCCAGCTGCAGCGTCGGGTCTCGATGGCTCTGCGATGGAGAGCGTGACGCTCCCACGCCAGAAATCAGTGGACGCCCTGGGGTTCGAGGGTTGGGCTTCCTGCGGAAGGATTCTTTCAAGGGAGGAAGACCATCCGGACCGGACAATTGGCGTTTACTAAAGGGTCCTGGGCGTTGACTAAACAGCACTGCCCTGTTGGATTCTTTCTTTGGGCGCGTTTGCTAAAGGCCTCGCGTGTCCGGGTGGTTCTTCTCGGGGGTGTAGATCTTCTGCCCTCTCTCTCGTGGCTCTCGTGGCCGAGCTCCCACCCGCGGCTCCGACCGCACCGCGGCCGCCCTCCGCGCCGCGCCCGGGCGCACGCGCAGCGCCCCTCCGCGAGGGGCCGCGGCAGTGGCCGCGCCGGGGCCGCGCGGCGGGGGCCGCGCGGCAGGGCGCGCGGCGCGCGCTCGCCCAGGAGCCCCGGAGCGCAGCGGGCCCGGGGGACAGCGAGGGCCGTGTCTCTCGGGCGGTGGCGGACAGCGTCGCGGTCAGCGTCGCGGTCCTCCTCGTCATCGTGGTCGTCGTCGTCGTCGTCGTCGTCGCCGTCGTCCTCGCTGACGTCAAAAGCACGAATTTCTCCCGCCAGATCGTTCAAAAAATCCGCGGTGAGCCTCCTCCTCCTCCCTCTTCTGCTGCTCCGCTTCTCGAGGCGTCCTGGCGTACCTTTGAGTCGGGCCTGGCCCTCTACAAAGGAGGGATATTCCAAAACAGTCCCAAATAATAGTCTGTGGACGTCTGTGGTTTTGTTTTAGTACATCGGGTTTATATTATGAGAACGGCTTTTGTTCTTAGAACATTGTTTTGGGGTTCTAAAAACACTTCGTGGTAGGAGGTCCGTAGCCATTTTGGCTCAAGTCCGTAGCCAGTCGGCTCAGGACCTGACCACTCTGGCGTGGGGGAAGTCTGCGGCCCCCAACAGTGACACCTCACGGCCAGGCAGGTGAGGATTTCGGCAGGCTCCTTTGGAGCCAAGTTTATCACGACTACTTTCAAGCGCCATACCTTACACGGCGCCCGCGAGCCATGGCGGCAGAGCAGCTTCGTCGCCAGCCGTGGGTGCAGCGGCCCCAGTATCCCTGGCGGACAGCGGGCTACGCGTGGGGTCGGCGCCAGACATATCGCAAGAAGATCTTCTGCACCGAGTGCCCCCGCTACCTCTTCGAGGACAGGCTGCAGGCGGCCAACTACACATGCCTGTGCGGGGCATGGCTGCCGAGCCACAGTAGCTGGGGGCAAGGCCGCGGCCAGCCGCACGAAGGTGATGCAGGAGGTGTGCAGGCGCAGCGCCAAGCATCTTACCTCGAGGTGGCGCTCCGAGCCATGGCTGGCGATGGCAAGGACGCACCCACCAGCCGCAAGGCGGAGGAGTTGCTGCAGCTGCTGGCGCCCAAGCAGCCGCCTCCACCGCCCGAGCGCCCAGCGGCGCTTCTGCAGCGGGCCAACACGCGGGTGGGCAAGGCTACGAAGGCGCTGGAGAAGACTCGCCAGCGTTGGATCCGCTCGAAGGACGAGTACATGGCGGCACAGAAGGCTTTGGAGGAAGCCACCGAGGAGCTGGTGGCTGCAGAGCGAGATGAGGTGGAGGCCGCCAGGAGAGTCATCCCAGAGCGGGAAGACGAGGAGCAGAGCCCCGTCATTGATGTGGGCACGGCCATTCGGGACGGCATCAAGTTGCAATTCTCTTTCGGCAAGCTCCTCGACGGCATGGAGCTTCAAGAGTCGGACCGCAAAATTGTGGAGGAACGCTCGGAGGCCGTCAATTCGCTGCTCCAGAAGGCAATTCGTGAGGCGATGGGCGGCCTCACCACGGACCTCGAGAACATCCAGAAGGAGATGGCCGAGGTCGCGGCCAGAGGGACCAAGAAGCGCAAGACGGAGGATCAGCCTAGCGCAGGCGTTTTTGTACCTCCTCGTGCTTCTCAGCAGCCTGCTGGCAGCCAGGCCCCCGCCCCAGGCGAGTCGCAGCCAGTTGGGTCAGGAGCACAGAACGAGGCACCTGCCAACGTGGCGCCGCCAAGGGCCGACGGGGATGCGCCCGCCGCGGAGCTGGCTGCCAAGCGGGAGGCCCTGCAGCAGGAGGCGGATGCCGAGATTCAGCGGGTACGGCAACGGGTCCAGCAGTCTCTTTGACGACACAGAGGGGTCGGCGAAGGACTACACCCTGTATATGCGCAACCTCTCCAAGTTCGGTCCCACAGCACGGCATCTCCTCCAGAGGCGGGAGCACGACTTTTACGTCCTGCCAGAGGTGCACACGCGTCCAGATGAGGCGGATGAGCATCTAGCGACATGGGCACAGGCAGGTTTCAAGCCAGTGCTCACCCCCAGTAGAGCAAATGAAGTCAGTTCTAGGCCAGGCGGAGTGTCCGCAGGCTGCAGGAAAGTTTTTCAGTTCGAATCTTTTCGCCACTTGTCCAGGGATCCCAGTGCGACAGTAGGACTCAGAGATCTCCAGAAGGACCAGCAACAGCTCTCCAGTGGAGTAGATTTCCACGATTTCGTAGGTTTTCAGACAAAGGTGGCAGGACAGGCTTTCAGCATTTTCGGGATCTATCTCACGACAGGAGTCGGCCTGCGAGGCGAGAACGCCCGCAAGCTTGCATCTCTAGGAGCTCTACTGCAGACGTTGCGCACACCTTGGCTAGTTATCGGAGACTGGAACTGCGAGCCAGAAGAACTCCAAGTGAGTGGATGGCCGCATCTGGTCGCTGGCGAACTCAGAGTTCCTAGTAATGTAGAGTACACTTGCACGGTGCCGCCTTGTCGCATGCTTGATTTCTTAGTTTGCTCGTCCTCAGCAAGGCACATGATCAGCTCAGTGTTAGCAGACACGGAACCCATCGCTGGCGCTGGCAAGAGCCACTATGGTTTGGTCGTAAGTTTGAGGCTACGCATGTCAGAGTCAGTGCGCCGAGTTTTAAGCCTACCCAGGCCTTTTCAGCAACCGCCAGCCATGAAACGTGCCCGCGACCCGACGAGCAAGCGCTCGAGGAAGGCAGCAGCGGCTACGGCACAGCAAGGCAGCGTGAGCGACAGGGCAACTCCTGTGCCACGCAACCAGCCCAGACAGAGGATCACGTTTAAGAGCCCGCCGACGCTGGAGTATCTATGCCCAGACGATTTTGAGGAGGAGGATTTTGGATTGGACGGTGGAGGTGAGGAGGACGACGAAGCGCCTCCAGTGGGCTCAACACAGCCTGAGGCCAGCGAGTTTAAGCACACGCTCCACCAGCTGTCTGCCGTCCAGTTGGACAGTCTGTGGCAAGGGCTACAGACAAGTCTGCACTCGGACAACTTCTCACAGCCTCCGAAGTATATAGCAGAGTCTTCAGCTTTCCAACTAGATCGGGCGTCTTCTGTAGCTGGAGGCATGGAATACGCCCGATGGGTTTCCAGAATGGAAGAATTCTTCATCCTGACACACGAGATCCCGCCGCAAAAGCGAAATGCTTATCGCGGACGAGGACAGGCCAATAAGCTAGTTTTCAAGCCAGAAGCGCAGGGAGCAACCTTTGTTTCAGCGTCAGATCCAGTCGCACACTGGTGGGCCACAGTCGCGTTTCTGTTAGAAGAACTCAGGAGTTGCTTGCCCAAGAGAGGATCGCGTTTCGACACGCTCCTGACCAGAGTGCGCGAGCTCGTGAGCCAGCTCCCCTCCTCGTCCCTCATGCCTCTTCCTTCTCGGCAGTGGGGAGTCTGGAAGGAGGGGCTTGGCCACCTCGACAAAGCGTCTGACGGAGAGATCGCGGATTTCAGTCTCAGGGCAAGACAAAACGCGACCAGGGCGCACCGAGTTTTGCAGAGTGTGAACCAGCAAGGTTTTAAGGATTGGGTTCTGCAGCAAGCCCTGGCAGGAGGCAAGGGTCTTTATAGGATGATCAAGCCCAAGAATGTTTTCGTAGGGGAAGTGAGGTCAGGCACGACCTCAGCGCCAGACGCCATCAGCCGTATCAGTCTCAAGGAAAAGGTGTGGGGCGCCAAGTGGGGGGCGGGCACCCCATGCACTCCAGAGGCTGTTCTTTTGTGGCGACGGGCGCAGAGGCAGGCCATCTTGAACCCACTCCCGCCATTGGATCCTGAGCGCGTTCAGAGAGTAATAGCACGAGTGCCATGTCGAGCGAATGGAGTTGATCAGTGCAACAAGCGAGATTTTGCCTTTCTGCCCCCAGCGGGGATCCGCCAGCTTACAGATCTTTTTAATTCCATCGAAGCGCGAGCTTGCTGGCCATGGCAGCTTATGACGGTTTTAGTCATGTTGCAGGTCAAGAACAGAGAGGCAGACAGGGCCATAGGTCTACTGCCGTGGCTACCCCGCCTTTGGGGCAGACTCCGTCATTTTGAGAGGGCGCAGTGGTGTGCGCAGAGAGCGGGGCATTGGGACACAGCCATTGCGGGCTCATCGGCGCTGCGTGTAGCTGTTTGGAGAGCGTTTCAGGACGAGCTTGCAGAGCAATCATGCCTCCCAGACCTAGAGCACGCCAGCCTTCTTTGGGATGTTCAAGGTTTTTATGACTCCCTGCGGTGGGAGCTCGTAGCTTCGAAGGCACTCGCTTTAGGTTTCCCAGCGATCTATCTGGCGCTGGAGCTTCAGATGCATATGTCGCCGAGGTTCCTGAGGGAGGAAGGATGTTTCTCAGAAGCTATACAACCGAGTCTGTCTCTGATTCCAGGCTCAACAGGAGCTGTGGATCTAGGCAGGTGTGCCCTGTATTTTGTCTGCGAGGAAGTGGCCAGATGCCCACCTCCTTCTCCCAGTTTGCACACATGGGTCGACGACATAGTGCAGCGTTGTGAAGCGCCCAGGCAGAGATTAGTGGAGACGCTGTTTCGTGCGGGCCAGCAGTTAGTTGCAGGCCTGCGCGACATCCACCTGGCTACAGCGGCCAAGTCATGCATCATCTCTTCATCGCCAGTAGCAGCTCGAGAGTTATCCCAGCGGTTTAAAGACGCCAACATCAGCATTCAGGTGAAGCCGAATGCACCAGATTTGGGACTTGATAGGGGCAGGATTTCGAAGAGTAGGCCAAAGCAAGCAGCGAGGCGCGCAGCAACAAGTTTTAAGATTCGCAAGTTATCAAGGTTTGCACGTGGAGCGCGCAAACATCGGGAGCTGTCCAAGAGAATGATTTCGGTCTCGGCGTTCGCTCAGTCTCGTTACTCGGATCAAGTGTATGGGACAGCTCCCAGTGTAGTAACGCGGTGGAGACGGGCATTGGCAGACCTGTCGAGCAGGAAGAAGCACGGCAGATGCCTAACCACTCTCCTCGCGCTGGAGTATGGGACACAGGACCCAGCCTACACAGCGGTCTTTGATGTAGTTAAGATGTGGTTTTCTATCTTAGGAGACCGGAGGATCAACCCAGAGCGAGTTCAGAGAGGCTGGAGCAGAGTGCTCGCCAATTTGAGCTGCAGGGCCAAGAAGAATCGCTGGAGGCGAGTATGCTCACCCATGGCCGCAACGATTTGCACTTTGCTCGATCTAGGCTGGAATCCTGAAGGCCCGTGGCGCTGGCACAGCGATATAGATGAGTTATTTGAAGCGCCTGTCGAGCTGATAGGGAAAGGGCCTTTGGACAAGTCGCACGTCCTTTTTGCCAGTATAGCAGACAGTGTAGGTAGGAAGCTCTGGGCAGGCGCTGCAAAGAACTCCTGGATGGGAGAAGGCTTGCAGCAGGTGCCAGAGATGTCAGGCCCAAGAAAGCAATGCCGCCTGGCAGCAAAGCGTAAGGACTTTAAGTGGAAAGGTTTGCTACAGTGTGTGATGACAGGTGCGACTTGGTGTAGGCAGAGACTTTTTGAGTATGGACTAGAGGCGGACGCGCTCTGTCCCAGATGCAACCAGGCACCCGAGACTGACAAGCACAGATGCTGGGAGTGCCCAGCGAATGAGGAGTTTCAAGATATATCGCGGAATCTAATAGCCAAGGCAAGGAGCGAGGCGGACAGCCTGCCTAGCCTTTGGATCCGAGGGCTAGTGCCCTCCACGTGGACTAGTGTCCCAGAACCAACAGAAGAGGCCATCAGTTTTGTTTTCGGCAGGTCGAGCCACCAGTCTTTCGGAACGCCAGGGGTCATCTTTGGAGGAGGTGACGCGAGTGGCGGCAAAGACCGAGACCCTAGGCTGCGCAGAGTAGCATGGGCGTTTGCGACGCTCACTGGTTTTCGAGAGGATGGGAGCTACGACGCGGGTGAGTTGGGTCTGGGGCACTTGCAAGGAGGGAATCTGCCAGGAATGTTTCAAACAGTCAACCGTGGTGAAGCCACGGCTCTTTTAGAGTTTGCAGCGGCCATTCTGCCATTAGCGCACGCTGTGTATATCACAGACTCTGATTATGTGATGAGAGGCGTTGAAAAGCTGCGAGTAGGCAAGAGCCCAGACACGCATGTGGACGTGTGGCATCGGCTTGGAGAGACGTTAGCCAACCACCCCGACAAGGGGCTCAGAGTGCTGAAGGTGGAGAGTCACCTCAGCGCTGAAGAGGCGCTCGAGCAGGGCGTGAGCCCAGCCAGCTTCCTTGTGAATTCTATCGCAGATGCGGCTGCAAGCAGACTAGCCGAGGAGTTTCGAGTCTCTTTCGCTGATAGGTGCAGGGTGGAAATGTCGACAGCGGTAGGTTTCGCAGTCAGGAAGCATCTTGCCAAAGTACTAGGTCAGGTAATCGAGACAGTGCCACGACAACAACCGAGCGATAGAGCGCTTGCAGACCGTAGAGCGAGAGAGGCACGAAGTGTACAGATCACAGAGCACCACGGCGTATGCATTGCAGGCTCCAGAGTTCGTTGCAAGGAGTGTGGAGGATCGGCGCCGAGGAGGGAGTTGAACAGGTTCCTCGACACTCCTTGCGTGCGTGGCCTCATGAGAGGCGTTATGCTCTCACCTGCTGGAGTCCAAGTTTTTAATGGGAGAGAACTGCATGTTTCACACGCAATCGGGGTCCATCAGAGATTTGGCACTCTGATATGTCTGCGCTGCGGGTTCTATGCTCAGAAAGGCGCACGGAACCTGTTGCATCCCTGCCAGGGCAGACCCACCACGCACGGTAGGCGAGCTTTGAGCAGGCTTCAGAAAGGTGAAGTCCCAGCTGTCAGGTCGATAGAGACGGACAGGGTTACAGCACAGAATTAGAAACAGTTTGAGCCAAAGGCGGGAAACAGAAAAAAAAAAAAAAAACACTTCGTGGTAGGCCTATAGGAATGCCGGGACGGTCGGTCCCTGCTCAAGTTCAGGGGAACGGGCAATCACATACAGTGGAGACCCATGCCAAGAAGCGCCCTGCTTGCGTCCAGGGTGCCCTGGGTTCCTTGGGTTTCTTGGTTCTTGCTATGGAGAGCGCGACGTTCCCACACCAGAAATCGGACGTCGTGGGGTCTCAGGGTCGGGTTTCTTGTGGAAGGTTTCTTGTGCTAGTTTAACCGATCCCTACCCCTTTCCCATCCCCATCCCGATCCCCACCATCCCACCACCCCAGTGGGGGATATGCCCTTCGAAGCCCGAGGGGTGCCGCCTCTATCCCCATCTCGGGGGTAGATCGGCCAGTAGGGCCCAGGCCACGCCAGTAGGTATAGGGATCGGTTAAACGATGTTCATTTTAGGGGAACGAACAATCACATAGACAAAAAACTTGGGAGGCCCGCGCGGATTTCTCGGATCGTCGCTGGAGACCCCTGGCGGCGCCAGGGAGGAGCTGCCAGCGCGGATCCGAGAAATCCGCCCGGATCTCCGAGTCCATGCCATTTTTCGCTCAGCTAGTTTTTTGCACCGTTTTCAAACGAGTGTCTCGTTGAAAGTGGAAGTGGTGAAAAAACGGCGAACGGAAACGGCAGAGAAAGGGCTCTGGGATTGGAACCGGAACCGGAACCGTAAACAAAACACGGCGACAGAACAGGCAACAAAAACGGCGACGGAACCGGCAAGAAAGCGGCGAAATGGAACCGGTAAAAAAACGGCCTTGTCGTTTCCAGGGTCTATTGAAGGTTCAGAGAGAGAAGAT
Source organism: Prorocentrum cordatum (assembly GCA_963575745.1). Taxonomy (NCBI): domain Eukaryota; class Dinophyceae; order Prorocentrales; family Prorocentraceae; genus Prorocentrum; species Prorocentrum cordatum. The sequence goes on from CAUYUJ010002742.1 coordinate 21,499, forward strand.
GCCGACCCCTCCACAGGAGAAGTTGAACGAAAGTTAGAACCTTGAACATAAAGAGGAACACAATGATCAAAAAGCTACACCAGGACGTTCAGGACGAAGGCGCACAGAGACGCTCATAGCCTAAGCCGTGCTTTATGTTCACCATCTAAGCTTCGGAGTGAGTAAAAACACTCTACTTCAAAACATGTGGGGAGCACTTCGCTGAAGGCGAAAACGCCACAGAATACGTAATCGATTTCGCCTTTTTGGGCCTCCTGGGAGGCCCTCGTCGCCACGGCTGGATTCACATCGAAATTCTGGTCAGAGCGCACCCCAGGAGAGGTCTTGGGAGTAGCGGTGGTGTCGGTACCTCTTGGTTTCCCCTTTCCCCAGCAGCCAGGCCGCAGATGACGTTGGGGAGCGCATCGACGAGGAGAGTTCTGCAAAACCCTCGAGATCTGGGCACCCTTGCAGTGTTGCTACACCAGGCGTTTTGGCCCAGTTCCGCGCCCCAGGACCACTCACAGAGAGAGGAGGAGGAGGAGGAGGAGGAGGAGGAGGAGGAGGAGGAGGAGGAGGAGAGGAGGAGGAGGAGGAGGAGGAGGAGGAGGAGGAGGAGAGGAGGAAGGAGGAGGAGGAGGAGGAGAGGAGGAGGAGGAGGAGGGAGGAGGGAGGAGGAGGATGAGGAGGAGGAGGACTGAGGAGGACCGAGGAGGACCGAGGAGGAGGAGGAGGGCTCCAGCTGTGCCTGTTCGCGAGATTGCCTTGTTTCGCAGCGTCGGATCTCAGGGTACGTACCCATACTGGTCCAATCGACGCTTGGGTCTCGGACATCCCTGCTTGGGCTCAACCAGCAGCAGACGTCCCTCAAGCCTGAACCCTGGCCAGCCCCCTTCGCCCTCCCCCTCCCATTCCCCCCTCCTCCTCCTCCTCCTCCTCATCCTCCTCCTCCCCAATCCTCTCAATCCTCTTCCTCCTCCTGCTCCTCCTCCTCTCCTTCTCCTCCTCCTCCTCCTCCTCCTCAATCCTCCCAATCTCCTCCTCCTCCTCCTCCTCCTCTCCTCCTCCTCCTCCTCCTTCTCTGCTCCCCCTCCTCCTCCTCCTCCTCCTCCTCCTCCTCCTCCTCCTCCTCCTCACCCTCCTCCTCCCCCCTCCTCCTCTTCCTCCTCCTCCTCCTCCTCCTCTTCATCCTCCTCCTCCTCCTCAATCCTCCTCTCGGTGGCCTGGGTGTGCTTGCTTAGCGCGCGGCGGGCCCGAGCCCGCTGGCGCTGGCGGACGGTCGGCGGAAGGTCGGCGGCAGGCGGCGGAAGGAAAAGCGATGCGCCTCCGTTCTTGGACCCATGGTCTTCCGGATCGCTTGCATGACTGTAGGCGGAGCCAACGGGGCAGGGGAGGAGGAGGAGGAGGAGGAGGAGGAGGAGGAGGAGGAGGAGGAAGAGGAAGAGGAAGAGGAAGAGGAGGAGGAGGAGGAGGAGGAGGAGGAGGAGAAGGAGGAGGAGGAAAAAGAATGGAGGGACGAGTGTAATGAGGCCGGACACCAGAATCCCTTGCTGGTCGACCGCGCCCCTCCCTTCCCCAGATCCTCGTCCTCTGCCCGATCCCCGACCAGCCGTCCAGGTCTCCGTGGGGCTCCCGTCGGGGCGCACGTACGCGGCCTGCGTGGCAGGCTCCCCCCCGCCCACACCGGGGCAGGAGGCAGGTCTCATGTCACCAACATCGTCGGAAAACGATGGGATGGGCCCGGAGTGTCCCGGAGAATTTCGTTCCAGATGTCGAGGTGAATTCCGTACGGATTTTTCTGGCCAGGAATGAAGACTAAAAAGAATCCACTCGAAATTCACTCCGTTTTTCGCTCGCCGCTTCGGGCAAAAATCCACGCAGAAATCAGCTGCAGCACGTCTGCAAGGCCAGTGCAATGACACGTCTCGGCGGCGAGCGAGGGGGAGAAGTCTTACCCGGCTCGAGTTTCGAGGTTTTCGGTCAAGGCGCCAGAAGCAGGGGCATAGCAAGCGGGGGCACAGGGAACGCCGATTTCCACGTTTGGCTATGCCCCCGTTTAGGTGGCCCTGGGCCCCGCAGACGGGGGCACAGTAAACGGGGGCGTATGGAAAGCCTAGCCCCCGTTTAGCTAAACCCCCGTTTACGAAGCACCGATTCGGACGTTTGCGTAGGCTCCTTGCGGTTTTCCAGCCTCGGGATGCTTTCCAGCGGCAGCGCCGAGCCTCGCCGAGGGCTGGATCGTCCCGAACGGCCGCGGGAGAGCCGAGTTATGAATTTAAAACCGCCAGGCGTCTGGGGCAGGGGTTCTCGAAAGGATTGGGATTTTGAGTTCCAAGAGGGGGGGGGGATGACCAGGGGGCGGTGGATTTCATGGCCTGGGCCATGGTATCTCCTCAGATGTCATGGCCCCTTCTCTTATTTCAATACGTGCCTTGGCCTCCTCCATGGGCCGCGCACATGCCTTGGGCAATAATTTTGGACGCCCCCCTCTTGGACGCCCCCAACTCAAGACGGAGGACAAACGGGCATGCACATAATGAACTTGAAACGGTCTAGGACACCATCTTCGAGCGGGTACGCACGGAATGCACCTGGAGCGGACCTGGGGCCCATCGCTGCCCATACCCGGGATGCACCATCCTCGAGCGGGCACGCACTGCATTCGCCTTTGGGCAGTTTTGGGGCGGATCTCATTGCTTGGACCTGGAGCGCAGCATCCTCGAGCGGCCACACACACACACACGGAATTCGAGCAGTCTTGGAGTGCACAATTGTCTGGCCTGGGGACACGCCCCCATTTTCGAGCCATGCACGAGGGGACGGTGAGGGAGTCGTCCTGTCGGAAGATCTTGCGACAGGGCCAGGTGACCCCGCAGAGAGCGACGCCGAGGGGCAGCTTTTGACCCATGTTCGAAGCTTGCAACGAAAGAAGGCTATCATGGCATGGAGGTTTCGGCCTCCACCCTGGAGACGTTGTTCCTCCACTCTTGAGCTTTTGCTGGCGTTTTGGAGCGCATGGGTCTTCGTCCTTCTCGACGTGCTCCTCGTCCTCCTATCCGTCATTCCCGTCGTCCTTGTGTGTTCCTCCTGCCGCTCCTGCTGTTGCTGCTCCTCGTGACCCTCCTGCTCATCCAGTATGGCCGACCAACGTCATCCTCCCTCCCTCCTCTCCCTCCCCCCTCCTCTCCCCTCCTCCCTTCTCCCGTCCCCCTCCCCCCTCCTTCCTCGCCCCTCCCCCCCTCTCCATCCCCCCTCCCTCCTCCCTCCTCCCTCCTCCTCTCTCCTCCCTCCTGCCTCCCCACCCTCCCCTCTCCCCCCTCCCCCCCCTCCGCCCTCCCCCCTCCGCCCTCCACAGCTACACAATATGAATACTACTCTCCTATCTCCCCTGGTGACGTCCAGGAAATATTCGGCCCACCTCCGCGTACTGGTTATTTACACAGGATTCACGGGAGTTGGTTTTCGTTGGCTTGTTGCTCTCGCTGAAGCGTTGGCTTCATGTTTGGGCTACCGCTCGTTCCGAATCGTGCTCCCGCTGCAGCGTTGGCCTCATTTCCGCGCTTCGCTCGTTTCGAATCGTGCTCCCGCTGCAGCGTTGGCGTCATTATTTCCCAGCGCCATGCCACGGCATGGTTTTTGGTCCTTAGGCCCCAAATCTAGAACATGCCCCCCGAAAGACTCATCGGAAGTGATTCCACATTCGGTGTCGATTCGTTGTTTTTTTGGGTTGCCGAAGCCCTCCCCCTATTTGGGGCGTCACAGCGCCATGCAATCTCAGGCTACGCGCCCTCCGAATCGTGTTCCCGCTGCAGCGCTGGCCTCATTTCCGCGCTTCCGCTCGTTCCGAATCGTGCTCCCGCAGCAGCGTTGGCGTCATTATTTCCAGCGCCATGCCATGGTATGGTTTTCGGTTCTTCCAAATAGGCTTCAAAATCTAAAAAAGTGCCCCCACCGAAAAAACATCGGACATGCTTACACATTTGGTGTCGATTCCCTGATTTCTTGCACCGCAGAAGCCCCCCCCCCCCACTTTGGGGCGTCGCCACGCCATATTATGTCAGGATATGCGCTGATCTTCAACACCATGCTATGCCATGTGATGCTATGCTCTGCTACGACATCCGATTGTGCGAACAGAGAGGAGATCTACGCCATGGTAAGGGATGGGAGGGAGGGTTAGGACGTCAGATATGGCGCGAGCGCACTTATCTTGCCCCTCCCCCATCCCCCTGGGATAGTTTTGGCACTCCCCCACGGAGTGCCTGGGCAGCAGCGCGGCGGTCCAGTGCTCGTGTCCTGTAGTCACGAGCTCCTTCCGGCATCTGCTTCACCTTGGCCCCAGCCGACCAGACGTCACCCCATTCGTGTGTCACGGACTCGGTGCGCCATGGTTGCGAGGAGGAGGAGGAGGAGGAGGAGGAGGAGGAGGAGGATGCGAGACCCTCCAGCAACGCGCTGAGAAGGAAAAGGTATCCCTACCGCTACCCTTTCCTCGCGTTCCCTTGTTTGGGCCTCCCCCAGGCTCGCGAGGGGGGAGGGGGAGGAGGGGGAAGGTCTGCGCGTTCCCCCTCCCCCTCCTCTTCCGCCTCTTCCTCCTCCTCCAGATCAGAGGAAGAAAAGCTTACACGCCGGTCGTTGAAAGTAGGTATTTGCGTACTCCCAGATCCCAATCTATTTCTGGCGTCTCCCTACTTCATGAGCCGATATGTTTTTGCTGTGCTTTGTTATTATCTGGGAGGGACTGAACCCAACCTACTTCATCCGCCTTCCTACTTCATGCTTTTACCTACTTCTTCCGACCGACGTGTATTGTTTTCGCCTTTTGGGACCTCCTGGGAGGCCCTCGTCGCCACCGCCAGATTCGCCTCGAGATTCTGGCCGGAACGCGCACCGGGAGAGGCACGGGGAGCAGCGGTTTGGGTGCACCTTTTGGTCGGCCGCGCGCGATCCTCGCCTTCGCTCGGCGCAGGGTGAGGCCGAAGGCCCGATGCCCTGGCCCTGGAAATCCTGAAGATTCTTTAGGCAATCTATAGGAATCCTTGGGCAGTCCATGTGTTTCTTTCCTGGGAATCCGTGGAAGCCCGAAGGAAATCCACAGGCCCCCTCAGGAGATCCGCAGGGCCCCCCCGGAGGGGATCCGTGCGCTCCCTTCGGACATCCACGGGAGCCCCGGGCCTCGGCCCGCGCACTCCCCTGCCCCGAGGCACGCTGCCGCCACGCTTCGGCCTCCGCCTCCGCGGGCCTCGGCCTCGGGCGGCCCCGCGCCCTCGGACGTCGCAGCCTCGGACTCCTCGGGCCGCGGACGTCCCAGCTGAAGAGCGAGAGAGGAGCGTACACTTCAGTTGGGCCTGTCCCTCTGCAGGAGGAGTGTGTTCAAACATAGTCAAGCAATAGTCTGGGGACGATGTTTTGAATATTTTGGGGGGATTTTTTTGAGTCGTCTTTTGTCGCCCACAATCCGCCTGTAGGAGGACGTGCCCGACCTAAACGTACACGCAAATGTCAAGCAGTTGCGAAGCGTCCTGGCTCGCCTATAGGCCCACCAGATAGTGTTCTAAGAGCCTTTCGTGGTCTGAGAGAACGCGTTTCACGGGCGCTTGCCTTGGAAACATTCGGCGGCGCGTTTCGAACCAGGGGGTGGCCCCCCCCCAACACTCGGCGCCGTCGATCAAAACCAGGGGGACTCCCCTTCCCACCAACCCCCCCCGTCCCGAACCCCCCCCTCCCCCCCCTCCCAAGGAGGAGGGGGGTTCACCCCCCCCCCCCCCCTCCCCCTGGCGCCAGCGCTGGCGCTGGCGGCGGCGACGGCGGGGACGCAGCGACGATAACCACTACTACCACCACCACCACCACACCACCACCGCCTCAACCCACCACCACCACCAACCCACCACACAACCACTACCACCACCACAGCCACCACCACCACAATTATTACCACCACAACTCACCATCACCAACACCACCACAAAAACCCACCACCACTACCACCACCACCACAATCTACCACGCTACCACCACCACCGCCACAACCACCACCTCTGCCAGCAGCACAACCCACCACCACCACAGACCACCACACCACCACCACCACCACCACGAGCACCACCTCCACAAACCACCGCCACCACCACAACCCACCACCACCACCACCACCACCACCACCACAAGCCACCACACCACCACAACCCACCCACCACCACCACCACCCACCAACCATCCACACCAAACCACCACCACCACCACCACCACCACAACAACAACAACAACAAACAACACCACCACCACACTACACCACAACCACCACCGCCACACCGCCACCACCACCCACCACCCACCACCCACCACCCACCACCACACCACCCACCACCCACCACCCACCACCAGCACCACCACCACCACCACCACCACCACAACAACAACAACAAACCACCACCACACTACCACCACAAACACCACCGTCGTCCTCGTCGATGCTTCCCGCCGCCGCCGCCCGCCGCCGCAGGCGCCGGCGCCGGCCCAGAAAAGGAAATTGTCGCCCCCGCCGCAGCCGCCGCCAGCCGAGGAGAGGCAGAGAGGAAAAGTAGGGGGGGGGGGTTCGAACCCCCCTCCTCCTCCGTAACGGGAGGGGGGGGGGAGGGGGGTTCGACCCCCCCCCGCTCCATCCAGGGGGTGGCGGTGGCACAGAACGCGCTCTTTCCGTGGTCTGGGCGAGATGTTCTTAAAGCATTTCTGGCCGAGACCGTCTTGTTTTGACACGTCGGTCTCATGTTCTAAGAACATTGTTTTTGTGTTTCGAGCGTTTTGGGGTTCTACAAGCATCTCGTGGTAGGACTGTAGGAATGCTGGGACGGTCGGTCCTTGCTCAAACATGAATACGGTGGTTTCCGGAGCACGCCTTGCGCGAACGTTCGTATCACGCGGCCGGTCTCGCGGATTGGGGGACCGTGTTCATGTACGTGGGGGGGCGCGTACATCCTACGTCGTTCGCGGGCTCCCTGCCGTCCGCGGACGAGTGAAGGAACGAAGCAACCACAAAACTGACTGAGGCCAGGTATGCGCAGGGCGCGGCCCCGTTTCGTATGAAGCCTGCCTGCGCTCACACGAAGGTCTGGGGCCGAGTTGGGGCGCGTTCTTTTCGAGTTCGACATTGCCAGAACGAGCCCCGGTCATGCCGTCCAGTTGGTTCCTGGGCGCCCTCGCGGCGTTCCACGCAGGGCGCAGTCGCAGCCGCAGTCGCAGTGGCGGTCGGATCTCCACTTGCAAGGTTTTTGTTCCCTTTGGGGGTTGCCCTGCCTGATCCTCGCCCCTCCGCCCCGCCGGCGCCCGCCGCCGCCAGGGCTCGGGAGTTCTGGCTGGACGGCCTTCTCCGGCATGTCCCGGCCGCTGCCGCTGCCCAGCTTCCGGAACTATTGCGTGGCCCGCGAGGAGGGAGCCGCCTGCTCACCCTCCCGCTAAAGACCCTCTGTTCGGATGCAACTCCTGGGAGGTCAAATTCTGATTTTGCCGTGGTCCAAAATCCAGGCTAATCCGGCTTAGTCCTTCTTAGTCCGGTTCAATCCCGCTTAGTCCCGCTTGATCCGCGGCCTTATTTGGCGTAGAAGGCCCCAGTGGGGCTTGATTCTCCTTAGTCCTTCCGACGATAACCTCCCAGTATTTGCCTCCTAACCTTGGTCCTCCTTTGGCGACAACGGGCTTGATCGGGGGGGGCGGTCACGTCACGGTTCGCGCCAGCGCCGTCCGGGAATGTTCAAGGCTGGCTAATTTACAGACTGCGCCAGCACCGAGACGTGACCAGGGGGGAGGCGGGAAGGGGGGGGGCGGGTCCGGTCACGGGCGTGATCGCAAATCATCACAAGTGGGTTCCTCCTGCTCCCTCCTCGTCGCCAGGGAGGCTCGATGGTCTATGGAGCACCGGGTTGCCAATTCAGGTTTACTTCTGCAGTCTGCGCCAGCACCATTGGAACTCTCGGCGGCTCTCTGTGCACCTTGCCCCCCGCACACACACACACACACGGCAGGGCTCCTGTTGACGAGCACCCACGGATGTAGTTTTTCACATGTCTTCTGGAAAGGCCCACTGCCTCTGTCCAGCTCCTCACAGGAAGATGCAACGGAACATGGATTGTCGCCCTGGCCGCTGGCCCTTCTCTCCCTTCTCGGGTTAGGGCGAGGTACCCACGCGAGCAACAGAAGAGAAAAGGGGTCGATTGCGCGGACGTTCGCGCATGAGGTTCCAACGTAAGGCCGCGCGTATGCGCCCTCGCTTACGACGTGGCGTACTGCGCAGGTGTCCCGCGCAAGTCACCGCGTGAGGTCGCTAAGTATATCATCTCGCGTAGGATCGGCGTGACCCAAACATGTTCTAAATAATGTGTGCGTCGCCTTCCCAGGGGCGACGCGCGCACCGAGACATCTTATAGTACATGCGTTGTGGCGGGCGCTTTCTGGCCACACCGCTCGGGAAACGATATGCTACAAGATGGGTATACTGCGTGTTCTGGTTGGACGCGTGCCTCCAGGGAGGACGCGTAGGTATCAGCATGTCTCTGCGCGCCCCATAAGAGGCCCGCTCCATCTCGTCGCTCAGATGGGGAGACGGGGAGCCATGCTGGCCCGGCGGGCGCAGCGGTGGGCGTCGGAGGGCAGGGTGCGTTGCGGTGTCCTCGAGGGCCGAGGTGAACACGAACCGGCAGCTGCATGGGCCGGCACAGCAGCAAGGGAGAAGAAGATGAGGAGCAGACGAAGAAGAAGAAGAAGACGATGACTAATCATGTGAAGAAGACGAATAATAACAATCACAAGAATAATCATACTAGTAAGCACTATAATAATAGTCAGGACAGTACTAATACTAAGCATAATACGAACAACAATAACAAGAATGCGAATCCGAATAGCAACAATAGTAATACGAATATGCATAATAAGAAGGACAACGACATATTAATGATAAAACGAATAATAAGACTAGTAGTAGTAGTAGTAGTCGTAGTAGTAGTCGTAGTCGTAGTCGTAGTCGTAGTCGTAGTCGTAGTCGTAGTCGTAGTCGTAGTCGTAGTCGTAGTCGTAGTCGTAGTCGTAGTCGTAGTCGTAGTCGTAGTCGTAGTCGTAGTCGTAGTCGTAGTCGTAGTCGTAGTCGTAGTCGTAGTCGTAGTCGGAGTCGTAGTCGTAGTCGTAGTCGTAGTCGTAGTCGTAGTCGTAGTCGTAGTCGTAGTCGTAGTCGTAGTCGTAGTCGTAGTCGTAGTCGTAGTCGTAGTCGTAGTCGTAGTCGTAGTCGTAGTCGTAGTCTGAGTCGTAGTCGTAGTCGTAGTCGTAGTCGTAGTCGTAGTCGTAGTCGTAGTCGTAGTCGTAGTCGTAGTCGTAGTAGTCGTAGTAGTCGTAGTAGT
>CAUYUJ010002742.1:30966-56225 GCA_963575745.1 Prorocentrum cordatum
AGTAGTGGTAGTAGGTATAGTAGTAGTAGTAGTAGTAGTAGTAGTAGTAGTGGTGATAGTAGTAGTAGTAGTAGTAGTAGTAGTAGTAGTAGTAGTAGTAGTAGTAGTAGTAGTAGTAGTAGTAGTAGTAGTAGTAGTAGTAGTAGTAGTAGTAGTAAGTAGTAAGTAGTAAGTAGTAGTAAGTAGTAGTAGTAGTAGTAGTAGTAGTAGTAGTAGTAGTAGTAGTAGTAGTAGTAGTAGTAGTCGTAGTCGTAGTCGTAGTCGTAGTCGTAGTCGTAGTCGTAGTCTTAGTCGTAGTCGTAGTCGTAGTAGTCGTAGTCGTAGTCGTAGTAGTAGTAGTAGTAGTAGTAGTAGTAGTAGTAGTAGTAGTAGTAGTAGTAGTAGTAGTAGTAGTAGTAGTAGTAGTCGTAATAAGAAGAAGAAGAAGAAGAAAGTACACGGGCCTCCTCCCTCTCATGGGGCTTGATTCGATCCTGGGTTCGATCGGCCCCCGAGCAGGGCTGGCCTCCCCAGCCACCTGCGGCGGCCTCCGCCCGCGGAGTGTCCTCTTGGAGCTGTGGCGGGGTCCCCCCGGGCGGGGTGCCGACGCGGCAGCGACGCCGCCGCCGCCGAGGCTGAGCGCCGCCAGAGGCGCCCGAAATCGGCCGGCATGGAGCGATCGAGCGATCGAGGGGCCGTCGATCGCTCGAGCCTGAACGATCCATTCTCCTCCTACTCCCTCCTCCTCCTCCTCCTCCTCCTCCTCCCTCCCTCCCTCCCTCCCTCCCTCCTTCCCTCCCTCTACAATTTCTCAATATGAATACTACTCTCCCTCTTCCCCTGATGACGGTTTGAAAGTATTAGCCCCCCCCCGCGTACTCTTTTTTTACACACAGGATTCCCCAGAGTTGGGTTTTCGCCTGCATTTGTTTCCAAAATGCTGCTCTCGCTGAGGCGCCGGCCTCATTTTCGGGCCCCGCTCGTTCCGAATCGTGCTCCCGCTGCAGCGCTGGCATCATTTCCGTGCTTCCGCTCGTTCCGAATCGTGCTCCCGCTGCAGCGCTGGCCTCATATCCGCGCTTCCGCTCGTTCCGACTCGTGCTCCCGCTGCAGCGCTGGCGTCATTTCCCGTGCCCTGCCACGGCATGCAATGCAGTGCTAGGTTGATATTACGTGTTGCGGTGCTCTTCTACGCCATGCCATGCCGTGCTCTACAATGCATCGCGTACCCTTTCGGGATCATTGCCCTGCATGACATCCAACTGTGCGAGTAGAGAGGGGATCTACGCCATGGTAAGGGATGGGAGGGAGGGGTAGGATGTCAGATAGGACGCGAGCGTACCTAGCTTGCCCCCTCCCCTCCCTCCCTTCCCTCTCCCCCTCCCTCCCTCCCCCCCTCCCCTCCCCTCCCCTCCCCTCCCCCCCTCCCTCCCTCCGCCCAGGAGCGCGAGGGCCAGGGGAAGGACGACTGGCCAGCTCGCCCCCGCTTCGCCTGCCCCTCGAGGCTGGTCGCAGGCTTCTCGGCGCCCGTGGAGCTGGTCGGCGCCGCCGCCGCCGCCGCCGCCGTCGCCGTCGCCGTCCTCCTGCTGCTCCTCCTCCCCCTCCTCCTCCTCTTCCTCCTCCTCCTCCTCCTCCTTCTCCTCCTCCTCCTCCTCCTCCTCCTCCCCTCCTCCTCCTCCCCCTCCTCGACCTCGTCCTCCTCCTCCTCCTCCTCCTCCTCCTCCTCCTCCTCCTCCTCCTCCTCCTCCTCCTCCTCCTCCTAGTCGCCCTGCTCCCCTCTGAAAGGAGGAGGGTTCAGGGGAGGAATAGGTACCCATACTGCTACCCTTGCCTCGTTTTCCGCTTTTTGGGCATCCCGGGAGGCCCTCGTCGCCACCGCTGGATTCGCCTCGAAATTCTGGTCAGATCGCACCTTGGGAGTGGTCTGGGGAGTAGCGGTGGTATCGGTACCTTTTGGTTTCCCCAGGGATGGGGGGGAGGGTCAGGAGCGGGAGGGGGAGACGGGGACTGCGACTTGCCAAGCTTACCCTGGCGTCCTTCCTCTTCGCCCCATCCTTGGCCGCTTTCGCTGGCCGCCCTCCGCTCGCAAAGCGTCGACATGGCCTTCCAAGGCCCTTGTATCCTTGTCGTGCGTCTTTATTATACAGGTTGACAGAATGGGATGGGAAGGGCTTTACTTACGTGTCTTACTGTTGTGCTTGTACGTATGTCTTTACCCAACCGAAGGGGAGAGGGGGTCGGGCGAGGCCAGGACGAGGACAAATCATGATGAATCCGTTCCAGAGCGTTCCGGAACGCTCTCAGACCGTTCCGGAACGCTCTGGGAAGGCCGCGTCGCCCGAGACATCCTCTCAGAGCCGCCGGATCTCAGGGATTCTCGATTTGTGATCACCCGATGTTATCTTCGCCCTGGGTTCGTCTTAGAGGGCCCCGATTTGCCCGGTCCGAGTTTGTCTTGGTCTTGGCTTCCTCTGGCTCGTCCTCCGCACTGCACTGCGGAGGAGGAGTGCAGAGCGGGCCGAGAGCGGCGCAAGCACGAGACACGCCTCGGTACAGTGGAACCCATGCCAAGAAACACCCTGCTTGCCTCCAGGGTGCCCTGGGTTTCTTGGGTTTCGATGGTTTTGCTATGGAAAGCGTGACGTTCCCACACCAAAAACAACTGAAGGTCCTGGGTTCTCAGGCTTGTGTTTCTTGTGGAAGGTTTTTTGTAGTCGAGCTCCTTCTGTAAGCGCTCAGGATCTCCCCCTCGGCCTGTGTTTGATTTGCTTTTGAGGGTGAACTTGCGGTCGCGGTGGTATTCACTGTGGCCACGCGCCTCGTCAGGGCCGCCGCCGTCGGTCCAGATTGATGCGGTTCGATTCGCCCGCCGGGGCCGCGGTTCCGCGCTTCGATTCGATTCGATGCGGCTCGGTTCGCCGGCGTCGGCCAGGGCGCGCGGCGATCCGACTTCGATTCGATTCGGGACGACTCGCGGGCGATCCGATCCGTGTCCGACCTGGCCCGATCTCGCGGCTCGTACCAGCTCGGGCCCGCCTCGTCGTCACGGGGGCGACGCAGAAGAACGGGTTCGTTTGTGCCGGCATTCGCGCGTACACTGGAGGCCACGCCACAAGAAATTTCCCACGAGAAACCCAACCCTGAGACTCCACGACGTCCATCGGTTTTTGGTGTGGGAACGTCACGCTTTCCATAGCAAAGCCATCGAAACCCAGGAAACCCAGGGCACCCTGGAGGCAAGCAGGGTGTTTTTCTGCATGGGAACCCGCTGTAACTTGCCCGCGCAGGGTCGCGCGTAAGCGCCCTCGTTACCAACGTAGCGTGCCACTCCGGCGGCCCGCGTAAGTCGCTGCGTAAGGTCGCTACATTCAGCAGAGACGAGGCGAGGCGCACCGGCCTGCGTATAGACCCACCGAAGAATGTCTAAAAACCGTTCGTGGTTTGCGCAACATGTTCTTCGAACATTTTTGGCTGGGACGGCCTTGTTTCAATGCATGGGCTTTGTGTTCTCAGAACACTGCTTTTGTTCTTAGAACATTCTCGGGTTCGAAGAACCTTTCGTGGTAGGCCTACAGGACTGCCGGGACGCTTGGCCCCTGCTCAAATTTTTGTCATCTCACAGGCCCGTCTTTTTTCGTCGCTCAGACGGGGAGGTGGGAAAAATCAGGCGGCGTCTCGTGTACGGGCGCAGGGTGGGACGCGGGCTGGCGCTCGTGCAGGCCTGGCGAGCGCAGTGGGCGTAGGGATCAGCTACAGAGCGTCTTTACCCCCAACGTTTTTTTTTTTTCGTAGAACGCACAAGCATGCAAATGCGTAGAGTGCCCCGTAGATTTGCGGAGCGTGCTACGCACTTTTCACAAACATTCGAAGGGCAAGTCAAGCTCTGGGTAAACAGCACTTCTGGCCAGTCGATCCTCTGCTCGAGCAGTGGTGAGCGTCGGAGGGGACCGCGCGTCGCCTTCTTCTCGGCGGCGAGCGAGGAGGAGGAGGAGGAGGAGGAGGAGGAGGAGGAGGAGGAGGAGGAGGGGGGAAGTGAGAAGGAGAAGGCCTTCTCAGAAGGCGGTGGGACTTCTCAGAAGCCCTCGCGCCCTCTGAGAGCTTCGTCGGTGTGTCTTCGGGGAAGGCCCAGGCAGCTCCCCGGAAGGCTGGGGGACTTCCGAGCCTTCTTAGAGAGCCTTTTCCTCGTTTCCCCCCTCCCCTTCCTCCTCCTCCTCCTTCCTCCTCCTCCTCCTCCTCCTCCTCCTCCTCGCTCGCTCACCGCCAGTCTTCGTCGCCCACGGCGCCGGCGTCCCCGCCAGGTCAACGGGCCCCGGGCGTTCTCGGGCAGGAGCTTTCGGCGCCCCCCGCGGCGCCCCCGCGCCGCGTCGGCCTCGGCGGCTCTCGGCGGCCTCTCTCCGGTTTTTTTGTTGTGTGGTGCTCCGGGCCATCCCGTGGTGTTGCGCCCCCGGTTTGAAGAGAGAGCGCCTGGCGTTCTTCCCCGCCTCTCCTCCTCCCCCTCCTCCGTCCTCCTCCTTCTCCGTCCTCCTCCTCCTCCTCCTCCTCCTCCTCCTCCTCTCCTCCTCCTCCTCCTCCTCTTCTCCTCCTCTCCCTCTCCTCCTCGCTCCTCCTCTCCTTCTCCTCCTTCTCCTTCTTCTCCTCCCTCCTCCTCCTCCTCCTCCTCCCTCCTCCTCCTCGTCCTCCTCTTCCTCCTCCTCCTCCTCCTTCCTCCTTCCTCCTCTCCTCCTCCTCCTCCTCCTCCTCCTCCTCCTCCTCCTCCTCCTCCTCCTCCTCCCCCCCCCTCCGTCCTCCTATCCCTGCCTCTGCTCTTGGCTGGGGGCGGCGGTGGTGCGTCGTTCTCTGAGGCTGGGTTGTCTTGGCTTGTTTTTCATGTTAGAGAGGCTTGTTTGTCCAGGCACGCAACGTCGTCGCGAGTCACTCGCCGAGATGTGGTCGCAGGAAAAAACTTGCCCCTGCTCTCCGCATGTCCACCGTTTCGGCGCACCCCTCGCATGCTTCGTGGCCCCTTGGGGAGCTCCACCGAAGGCCCCAGTACCAGGGTCCACAGGGCGGCGCCGCCCCATTTTGGCGCAGCCTTTAACAGTTCGTGGCCCCATGGGGAGCTCCACCGAAGGCCCCAGTGGCAGGGTCACACAGCAGCGCCGCCCCATTTTGGCGCACCTTTTTTAACAGTTCATGGCCCCATGGGGATCTCAGCCGAAGGATGGCGGCGCCGCCCCAGTTTGGCGCACCACTCACGCGATTTGTGGCCCCATAGGGAGTTCCATCGGTGCCACAACACAGTATTTACAAATGCATATGGTTGGTTTTTTCGCCGTGATCATGCTTTTCGAGGGGTGGGAAAGGTACCTATGCCGCTACCCTTGACTTGTTTCCCCTTTTCTGAGGCCTCCTGGGAGGCCCTCGCCACTGCTGGATTCGCTTCGTATTCCTATTCAGAACGCGCCCCAGGAGAGGTCTGGGGAGTAGCGGTATGGGTACTTGTTGGTTTCCCCACGGAGGGAGGAGAGAGGGGAGGATGAAGGAAGGGGAAGATGTTTGGGGGGGTCAGCATCGTTCAACGTACACCAATCCCCACCGGGGCCATTGTTCATTACCTCATGATCACCAGACACCCCCAAGATCAAATTATTCAAATGAATTTTGGTGTCTGGGCTTTTCGTAGGCGCGCTCGGCGCCGACGCGCGCGCTCGCGATTGTCGAGCTCGTGTGACTTGCATGTCGGTGCGCTGTCACGGGCACGGCGGGGCAGTGCATTCCTTTGTTCCAGGTTGATCGCGGAGGGAAATCATGACGTATATTTTTCCCAACCATCCTGTGGTGTTGGGTCCTCGTTTTGAAGAGACGGTCCCCGCGTCCCTCTCCTCTCCTCTCCTCTCCTCTCCTCTCCTCTCCTCTCCTCTCCTCTCCTCTCCTCTCCTCTCCTCTCCTCTCCTCTCCTCTCCTCTCCTCCTCCTCCCTCCTCCTCCTCCTCCCTCCTCCCCCTCTTCCTTGCGTTTCACCCGCCCAGTACAGCGTTTCGTAGCCCCATAGGGGCTCCGCCGAAGGCCCCAGTGCTGCCGCCCGCATGCGTCCCGCACACCCAATTCGGCACACCCCTCACACGTTTCGTGGCCCCATAGGGAGCCCCACCGAAGGCCCCAGTGCTGCCGCCCGCATGCGTCCCGCACACCCAATTCGGCACACCCCTCACACGTTTCGTGGCCCCATAGGGAGCCCCACCGAAGGCCCCAGTGCTGCGGCCCGCATGCGTCCACGCACACCCAATTCGGCACACCCCTCACACGTTCGTGGCCCATAGGGAGCCCCACCGAAGGCCCCAGTGCTGCCGCCCCCGCATGCGTCCCGCACACCCAATTCGGCACACCCCTCACACGTTTCGTGGCCCCATAGGAGCTCCACCGAAGGCCCCAGTGCTGCCGCCCGCATGCGTCCGCACACCCAATTCGGCATCACGTGGCCCGGGGAAGCCCCACCGAAGGCCCATGCTGCCGCCCGCACGTCACGCACACCCAATTCGGCACATCGTGGCCCCATAGGGAGAGGCCCCAGTGCTGCCCCGCATGCGTCGCGCACACCCAATTCGGCACACCCCTCACACGCTCGTGGCCCCATAGGGAGCCCACCGAAGGCCCCAGTGCTGCCGCCCGCATGCGTCCCGCACACCCATTCGGCACACCCCTCACACGTTTCGTGGCCCCATAGGGAGCTCCACCGAAGGCCCCAGTGCTGCCGCCCGCATGCGTCCGCACACCCAATTCGGCACACCCCTCACACGTTTCGTGGCCCCATAGGGAGCTCCACCGAAGGCCCCAGTGGCTGCGCCCGCATGCGGTTCCACCCCCCATTCGGCACACCCCTCACACGTTTCGTGGCCCCATAGGGAGCTCCACCGAAGGCCCCAGTGCTGCGCCCGCATGCGGTTCCACCCCCCATTCTGGCACACCCCTCACACGTTTCGTGGCCCCATAGGGAGCCCCACCGAAGGCCCCAGTGCTGCGCCCGCATGCGTCCCCCACCCATTCGGCACACCCCTCACACTTTTCGTGGCCCCATAGGGAGCCCACCGAAGGCCCCAGTGCTGCGCCCGCATGCGTCCACCCACCCATTCTGGCACACCCCTCACACGTTTCGTGGCCCCATAGGGAGCTCCACCGAAGGCCCCAGTGCCCGCCATGCGTCCACACCCAATTCGGCACACCCCTCACACGTTTCGTGGCCCCATAGGGACCCACCGAAGGCCCCAGTGCTGCCGCCCGCATGCGTCACGCACACCCAATTCGGCACACCCCTCACACGTTTCGTGGCCCCATAGGGAGCTCCACCGAAGGCTTCAGTGGGTGTGCCCGCATGCGTCCCGCACGCCCATTTCTGCACACCCTTCACGCGCTTCGTGGCCCCATAGGGAGCTCCACCGAAGGCCCCAGTGGCGGCGCTCACATGCACATGCGCCCCGCACACCCATTTCGGCACATCCCACATGTGTCGTGGCCCCATCATCCACCGGAGGCCCCATTGGCGGCGCTCACATGCGCCACCCACACCCACCCAATTCGGCACACCCCTCACACGTTTCGTGGCCCCATAGGGAGCTCCACCGAAGGCCCCAGCGGCCGCGCTCACATGCGTCCCCGCCACCCATCCCGGCACGCCCCTCACAACAACAGGTTTCGTGGCCCCATATAGAGCTCACCGAAGGCCCCAGTGGCACCGCCCGCATGCGTCACCACCCGCACCCAATTCGGCACACCCCTCACACGTTCCGTGGCCCCATAGGGAGCTGCGCCGAAGGCCCCAGTGGCGGCGCTCACATGCGTCCCCGCCACACATTCCAGTGCACCCCTCACGCGCTTCGTGGCCCCATAGGGAGCTCCACCGAAGGCCCCAGTAGCGGCCCGTACATGCGTCTCCGCCACCCATCCCGGTACCCCCCCCCGCAGCAGCATCATGTTTCGGGGACCCATAGGGACCTCCACTGGAGGCCCCACTGGCGGCCCTCACATTCGTTTCCGCCACCCATGTCGGCGCGCCCCGCGCGTGTTTCATGTCCCCATAGGGAGCTTCGCCGAATGCCCCGGTGGCACCCGTCTCGGCACACCCCTCACACGTTCCCTGAAGATGAAACCCGCAGCTGCGGTACTGACAACTGCATATGGTTGGGTTCTTCGCCAGGCTAATTGGGGGGCAGCGCCCCCCACATCTGAGGTTCAGATTGCCCCTGTGTGAAACTCGTACTGCTTGATTCTCAAGGTCAGCCTGCCCCCCCGGGGACCCTGGCGAGGCGTTCTGCCTGAGACTTCAGCACAACAATCATTTAGATTGGCCCGGTCTGAAATTCAGATTGGCCCAGTCTGAACTTCAGATTGGCCCAGTCTGAATTTCAGATTGCCCTGGTCTGAATGTCAAATGTGATGGCTCCGCGTGGGAGAATTCTTCGGTTTGGTGCCGGTGCCCTCGGGACGAACGTGGTCGACGCTTGCTCTCTTGCGAGGTTGCCACATTGGACGTGACATTCCTCAATCAGAGCTTGCCTCTGTAGGGGTCCTAGCGGATTTAAGGGTAGGTGAGGTGTGCCGCCGATTCGGTGGCCGGGCCCGGGTGCCCAGGTGCCCTGGTGCCCGGGTTCGCTGCCGATTCGGTGGCCGGGCCCGGGTGCCCGGGTGCCCGGGTGCCCGGGTTCGCCGCCGATTCGGTGGCCAGGCCCGGGTGCCTGGGTGCCCGGGTGCCCGGGTGCCCGGTGCCTTGTAGCCCTATACCTTTATAGCCCTATATTCCTATCGCCCTATAGCCCTATAGCCCTATAACCCATGTAGTTTTATAGCCATATAGCCCATAGCGCCCAAGAGCCCATATAGCCTTGTAGCCCTATAGCCCTACAGCCCTAAAAAGATTATGATTGGGCTTTTCTGTGGTATCATGAGAGTGTTCTTGCACTTTTTGTTCGGGTAGCTGGCACTCGAAGCCCCGATGTTTCTTTGGACGTGGCGCGCCTTGCGGATGCGAAAAAAATGAGAAGTCGATTTTTCGTGGTTGGGGGTGTTTGGTGATGACCACGTACGTAGTCAGGGGTATCTCAGCGCCCCCATCCCACCACCCCGGTTGGGGACAGGCCCCGCGAAACCCGAAGGGAGCAGCCTGTATCCCCATTTGGGGGTGTACATCGGCCACTGGGGCCTAGGCCTCACCAGGCCTCGTGAGGCGTCTTGGTGACAAATGGGAAAACATGCATTCATCCTGCCTCACACGCGCCCATCCAGTCCAGGGTTTTGGCGGCGCGTGACATGCGATGGTAAAAAACGATGATGGTGATGATAGTGATGATGATGATGAGGAGGACGAGGAGACGGATTATGATGTTGATGTTGATGTTGATGTTGATGTTCTTGTTCTTGTTCTTGTTCTTGTTCTTGTTGTTGCTGATGATGAGGAGCATGATGATGATGATGATGATGGTTTTGATGGTGATGCTGATGATGGTGATGGTGACGGTGATGGTGGTGATGCTGAGGATGAGGATGATGTGGATGGTTATGATGATTATGATGGTTCTGAACATGTGGTTGTTTATGCTGAAGATGAATTTTGTGATGATGGTGACGATTATGATGATGAGGATGATGATTATGATAATGCGGGTTAGAATGGCAGTTTGTTTCTGATTGCGAAGCTGATGACGATGATGATGATTGGGATGACGCTGATGGTGATGATGGTGATGATGATGATGATGATGGTGCTGATGGTGGTGGTGGCAGTGGTGATGCGGATGACGATGATGATGACGATGATGCTTCTGATTATGATGATGATGATGATGATGATGATGACGTTTATGATGATGATTATGTTGATCATGAATATGATGAACATGATGATGCGGATGATGATGTTGATGACCATGATAATGATAATGATGATGATGATGATGATGATGATGATGATGATGATGATGGTGTCAAATTTGATGGCGATGCTGATGGTGATCGTTAAGGCGATGTTGAGGATGAGATTGATGATGGGGTGACGATCATTATGCTGATGAGGATGACGGTGACAAGGACGATGCGGAGGAGCAGGAGGAGGAGGAGGGGTCAGAGGGAAAGCAGAGACGTCCTGGCAGTCGAACGTCGTCGTGATGGTCGTCGTCGTCGTCATCATCGTCTTAGTCGTCGTGGCCGTCGTCTATCAAGTGTCCAGCTTGCTTTGGCTTCCGCACCCGCTAATATGAGGTCATACTTAATCCCTATCTCAATCTCCCCCCTCATTATCACTATTTCCCCCCTTCTGTATACGTGAGTGCATATGTACATAGATACATACATATGTGTGTATCCCTAGCCTCCCTTTTGCATCCCTGATCCATGGTGAACATGCTTCGCCCATCTCGTGTTGCTGGCAGGAGACGACGGCTGCTGCTCGAGATGATCATGCGGGGCCCGCCAGACGTTTTACCAGGGCACGTCAGGCGGTGGGCATTGGCAAAGTCATCGTGTCCGCTGGGCACCCGCCCATGGCAACGCCGTTTGCGTGTCAACCCCATCACTCTCACCCTCCCTCTCGCCATCGCCCCCTCCCAGAATAGGAGGAGGTGGAGGAACAAGAGGAGGAGGCGGAAGAGGAGGAGGAGGACCGGTGTAAACCCAAGATTCACCAACGATATTGCAACAAACCCTCTCCAAGTTCCATCTTCAAAAGCTCCTACACTAATTCATTTTCGCTTAGGGAAATGCCCCGTTGGAAGACAACCGTTTGAGCATTTGGAAGTGTGGCAGAACGCCATCAGCGGGATTTCAACGCCGCGACGCACCGCTATTGTTGAGTCTTGACGATCTTGAACCGTTCCAGAGCCTCATCCCTAGGACTTCTACACTGCGAATCGACGTGACTATTGCGCCCTGGCGTTCTGACATCGTGCCACAACACAATTTCTACGACATTAAACGTGAGAATCTTTGAAACCCCCTAAAGACGAATATGCGCGGCGCTAAGGCGAGAGCAAAATTTTGAGAAGGAAGCACCATCCATCCGTGAAATTCTTGAAACGTTTAAAACGAATGTGCGCGGCGCTAAGGCGAGAGCCACATTTTTTGAAGACGGACCGCCTTGCAAATGTTTCAGACGAGTGCGCGGCGCTAAGGTGAGAGCCACATTTTAAAAGCGGACCGCCCTCCATCCGCGAAACTCTTGCAAATTTCAAGCCTCAGGATCATAAATGGTGAGGAGGTCTCAGGCGAAACGCCTGGCCCGCCCTTTCGACTGGCCTCGGGGTGCGACAGGGAGGAGTTATTCATAAGGAAAAGGAGTGGAGGAGGAGGAGGAGGAGGAGGAGGAGGAGGAGGAGGTGGAGCAGGAGCAGGAGCAGGAGAAGGAGTAGGAGGAGGGCTCTGAGGGCTCTGATGATAAGAACCGCTCCTGCGGTCCCTGGCCGCGCGAGGCCCAACGCGGAGGTGGGGAAGAACCACCCACGCACCAGGCGACGCGCAAACTACGCCGAGCCAACAAGGCCCGGCCACGAGGAGCCACACGAGGCCCCAACGGGCCAAGCCAACCCTGTCACTTCCCAGGGAAAGACGTGGTGAGGCTGGAGCCGTGCGCGGAAGGATCCGCTCCCCCACGCCCCCGACCCCAGGTCAGACCGAAACGATCTTGCACAGGGAAACGCTGGATAACCTCGGCCAATTCCGGTCGCTGCCATCTTCACGCAGAATTTTCCACCCGTCCACGGCCCCGTGCTGCATGCGCCACGCGACTCCAATGAAACGATATCATTGCAATTGTCCCCAGCGTCCCCATCAACTGGAGTGACGAACTTGCCAAACAACTTCGGCTCGATCTTGCCATTCATCTTCGCCTCGGCTGCGCCAATGCTTGCAAGAGTGCTTGAGGACGTGCTGATGACGCCCAGGACGTGCTCTGGGCCCGCGGCGGCTAGGAGGAGGAGGAGGAGGAGGAGGAGGAGGAGGAGGAGGAGGAGGAGGAGGAGGAGGAGCAGGAGCAGGAGGAGCAGGCAGGAGAGAGGAGGAGGACAACAAAAACAGGCGGAGGAGGAGCAGGAGGAGGAGAGGAGGAGGAGGAGGAGGAGGAGGAGGACCAGTTCGTCGTCGCGATACTCGGGACGATCAGCGTCCGCGCTCGAGAGCGGACCGACCGCCCCCCTCCGCCGCGCCAGGGGGCCTTCTCCCTCCTCGTCGCCGCCGTCGCCGTCGGTCTCGCCGCGCCACCCCTCCTCCTCCTCCTCCTCCTCCTCCTCCTCACTCCTCCTCCCTCCTCCTCCTCCTCCTCCTCCTCCTCCGCATCCCTCCTTCTCCTCCTCCTCCTCCTCCTCCTCCTCCTCCTCCTCCTCCTCCTCTTCGGTCCTCCTCTTCGGTCCTCGCCGTCGCCGTCGGTCTCTCCCCGAGGTGGGGCATCCGCCTCCACGTGGGCTCCGCGGAGCGGGCCGGACGGGAGCGGGAGACTATCACGGTGTACAGCTTGGAGCCAGGCCTCGCGGCCGCCAGGCCCCTCGCGCGGGGGGGGGGCAGGAGGAGGAGGAGGGGGAGGAGGAGAGGGAGGAGGAGAGGGAGGAGGAGGAGGAGGAGGAGGAGGAGGAGGAGGAGGAGGAGGATGAGGAGGAGGAGGACAAGTGTAAACCCAAGAGTCACCAACGATGTTGGAATTAACCCTCCCTCCAAGCTTCCTCTTCATAGGCCCCTAGAACGGTTCATTTCCACTGAGGGAATTGCCTCGTTGGAAGACAACCGTTTGAAGACCTTGAAGCATGCCAAAATTGTTCTCGGGACTTCCAAGCATGGATCAACCTGACCGCTGCGCCCTGACGATCTGGAATCGTGCAAGAACGCCATTGTTGGGACTTCAACACCGCGCATCAACATAACTGTTACACCCGCATAATCCTGAATCCTTCCTGAACACGATTTCTGGTATTTTGATCATGGGAACCCGTGAAACTCTTGCAAATGTTGCAAACGAATGTGCGCGGCGCTAAGGCGAGAGCCACATGTTGAACAAGAACCGCCCTCAATCCGAGAAAGTCATGCAATTGTTTGAAACGTATGTGCACGGCGGTAAGGCGAGAGCTACATTTTGAAAACGACCCGCCCTCACTCCGTGAATATGTTGCCAATGTTTTAAACGAATGTGCGCGGCGCTGAGGCGAGAGCTACATGTTGAAAACGGCCCGCCCTCACTCCGTGAAGCTCCTGCAAAGTTTTAGAATGATTGTGCGCGGCGCTCGGACGAGAGCCGCATTTTGAAAACCACCCGCCCTCAATCCTTGAAGCTCTTGCAAAGTTTCAGAACGAATGTGCGCGGCGCTCAGGCGAGAGCCACATTTTGAAAACCACCCGCCCTCAATCCTTGAAGCTCTTGCAAAGTTTTAGAACGAATGTGCGCGGCGCTCAGGCGAGTGCCACATTTTGAATACGACCCGCCCTCCATCTGTGAAGTTGTTGCCATTTTGCTTCGGAGTCATACATGGTGAGGAAGTCTCAGGCGAAACGCCTGGCCCCGCCCTAAAAACTGGCCTCGGGGTGCGACAGGGAGAAGCTTATAAGGAAACGGACTGGAGGAGGAGGAGGCGGAGGAGGAGGAGGAGAGAAGAGAAGAGAAGGGAAGAACAGAACATATACGAGAAGAGGAAGGACGAGACGACAATGGAAGAGAAGAGAAGAGAAGAGAAGAGCAGATAAGATAATATGTATATCAGAAGGGAAGAGAAGAGAAGATAAGGAAATAGACGATGGAAGATACGAGAAGACACTATACGATAACATACTATACAATATAATAAGAGACGGGAATAACATATGACACTGTACGATACCATAAGATAATATGTTGTCGTAGAGTATAAGAGAAGGGAACATATACAATCTTATACTATTCGGGAATATGATATAATATAATAGGAGAAAAGAGAATATTGCATAACATACGATAGGATACGATATACTGACAAATGTTATGAAGGGATACGAAGGGAAGAGGAGGAGGAAGAGAAGGAGCTGCCCCTAGTCCCGGCGAGGTGGTGCCAGTCGCAGCGGAGCGCGACCTTCCACGGCGCCGCCGTGCCGCTGTGGCTTTGCCCCGGGGACGTGATCGCGAGCGCCAACGGGCTCACCCAGCCGGCCGCGATCCTCAGAGAGGTGGCTCTGGGTCCCCTTTTGCTGATTCTCGTCATGAGGGGAGGGCAGGCTGGGGACGCTCATCAAGAAACCGAAGGCTTTGGGTCAGGGTGCCCTGGGTTTCTTTGCTCCGCGCGCTGCACGGTGACTTCAGCGGTCGTGGAAGGAGCTGCTGCGTTCATGGTTCTTTGGGTTTCCTCCACTTGCATCTCGAACATGTGTCTTTTCAGGGCTGGGTTTCTTATGAGGGCTTCTTGTGGCCGCGTCCTCATTATACAGTCAACCCACATAGTAAGGACGATCGGCTTCTCAAGGGTACCCTTGCTTCCTCGCCTCTTCGGTAATCTTCGGTCCATCCTCAACCTCTTTCGATGGCCAGCCCCGCTCGAAGAGCCTCGGCATGGGCGCCCAAGGCCCTTGCATCCTTACCGCGCACCCTTCCTATACGCGTTGACGGTATCGTCGCGATGGTCATGGTTCTCGGGACATCTCATCAGTTCTCGGCGGATCTCCAGCCTCGGGGTGCCTTCCAGCAGCTGCGCCCGAAGAGGGGGGGGGGCCAGATCGCCCCGAAGGGCCGCCAGAGACCCGAGTTGTGACCCAAAGGCCGCCCGACGTCGTCCCTTCCCCAGGGCCCCTGCTGCTGCTCCACCCGTCGACCCGACCATCCATCCATCCATCCATCCATCCATCCATCCATCCATCCATCCATCCATCCATCCATCCATCCATCCTCCTCCTCCTCCTCCTCCCCCTCCCCCTCCTCCTCCTCCTCCTCCTCCTCCTCCTCCTCCTCCTCCTCCCCCTCCTCCTCCTCCTCCCCCTCCCCCTCCTCCTCCTCCTCCTCCCCTTCCGTAGCCATTTGGCTCAAGATGCCTAGTTCCGCAGGGGAACAAGTGGATACCGCTAGTCCGCGGCCAGTGCCAGGGCTCTTGAGCCCGACAGCTTTCAACTCTCCGTGTGCCTCCTGCTGCCCGCAGGTGAGCTTTCTCTGTTCCTCAGCTCGTCCATGGCGCCCCCGCAGCAGCGCAGCGCCTACGTCAAGTGCTACTCCTGCTCGTACGCCTGGAACTGGAAGACCAAGCAGACGTGCTACTGGTGTGGCAAAGCCTTGGCGCCGTGGACAGATGCCCCGCCTCCGGTTCAAGGAGCTTGGGCGGCCCGTGTCACAGCCGCAGCCCAGGCCGAGTCCAAGTGCACCCAGCAGTCCAGCCCCGAGGGAAGTTGGGAACCGTGGTCATCATGGCCCAAGTCCCGCCGCCGCCGCGGCAAGGGCAACGGCAAGGACCAAGAGGACGACTGGTGGGCCAGCAAGAACGACACCCCCAAGGCTCGCTCCGCCGAGGACATCCTGGCAGAGCTCCAGGCGATCGCCCCCCACATCGACAAGGCTGCCATCGACGGCATCAAGTCGCAGATTCCGCCGCCCCAGCCGCAGAAGCCAGCCGACCTCAACGACATCTACAGCCGCGCCCAGGCTACGGAGCGCCGCTGCAAGAACAACCTGGAGAGGCTGCTCGAGAGCGAGCAAAAGGCGCTCAGCTGGTACACAGAGCGCAAGCAGGCGTCGGAGGAGGCCGCCTACAAGTTGGCAGAAGCCCAGGCCGAGGCCCAAGCGGCTCTCGATGCACTCCAAGCCGCTCGCAAGGGCGGCACAGCTACTCCTACGCCGTCGCAGCAGAACCCGACGTTCAACCTCACCAGCCTCCTCGAGGACGGCGACATCTCTATCGAAGCGGGTGCGGCGTTCGATCTCCAAGGCCTCGACATCGACGACAGCGACCGCCAGGCATGGGAATCCCTCCAACAGCGCTTCGCCACGGAGCTCAAGGCCAAGGTCACGGAGCTCTTCGGCAACACCGCCAGCCGCATCAGCCAGCTCCGCGCAGAGGCCAGCACCATGCGCACGCGCTTCGCCTCCAAGCGTCAGCGCGCGGACGAGCATGGACACGCCAGAGAGGGAGGTGGACCACCGCCCGCCGCCTCGGCTGCAGCAGGCGAACCCCCAGCGACAGCCGCAGCGGACGCTGAGGGCACTGCGCCCTCTTCGCCAGCGGCGCCAAGCGATGAGCCTCCCGCACCTGCTGCTGGCGCTACTTCTGACGGCGGCTATGCCACACAGCCTGTGCCAGCGCTCAACAAGGACCCCGACCTCGAAGACAAGGCACAGAAGATGCTCAGCCAGATGCGCAAGCCCACTGCGACTGCCGCGGCTGGAGCGCAGCAGCCTCTTTAGCAGCCTACAACCCGACCCTGGACGGTATGGTGAGACGGGACGCCTACCGTCAGAGACCAAGAGCTACGACAACCCACCTATCATCAACGCAATGGACGCAGTCCTCGACCCGTTCGACGAGCTGGCCGAGTTGGACGCCCACATCGATTTCGCAGTCACAGATCAGTACGCTACCGCCCTGCTCGAGACGCTGTCCTCGGTAGGGGGCGATGAGGCGGCACAGTCCGTCGACCCCGTCGCATGGGACCCAGGGCAGCCGCAGAGTGCAGCGCGCGCCGACCCTGATGCCGCTCCGCCCGAGACGCTGTCCTCGGTAGGGAGCGATGAGACGGCTCAAGCTGTCGACGTGCATGTGGTACAGGAACCAGGGGGGCCTTCTCCAAAGGCAAACCCTGATGCCGCCCCGCCCAAGACGCAGTCCTTGGTAGGGGGCGATGAGACGGCGAAAGCTGTCGACACGACCGCAGGGAAATGGTCTTGGAAGCCCAGCAGCCCGAGAGCCGACCCCACACCCGCCTACCAAGACGAATGCCATACGAAGCCCACACTGTCAGACCATTCCCTGTTCTTCTCCAACATTACTCAGTGGGGACCACAGTCGGAGAAATGGCTGGCAGGGCCAGGCAAACAATATCAGATGGTAGCATTGGTTGAAACACACATCTCGTCTAGAAAAGCCCCGCCCATCTACGACAAGCTAGCAGCGGACGGTTGGAGGATATCATCGACTACGGCCACGCCTACCAGCAGATCAGACGGCGGCAACACGGGTGGCGAGATCATCCTTTCCAGGTACCAGGTCCAGGCCACCACGTTCAACCACCTCCGTGACCTCGCCATCTCCCAGCGCAGGCCCGATCCGTTCCTCGGCTTCACGCCCATGGTATGGCACAGACGCTCTGGCAACCTAGTTGTTATTGCAGCGTATCTGGAACCCCACAGGCAGATCGAGGGTGCGGTGCATGATAAGCTACTTTCGCTGGGAGCCTTCGTTACTATGCTCACGGACCCTTGGATCATCCTGGCCGATTGGAATATGACACCTGAGCAGCTCGCAGCGACGGAGTGGCTCGCCAAATGGAATGCTACCATCGTGCGAGCACCTGGATCCGCCACGTGCGACAAGGGCCAGGGACTCACGCTTGATTTCGCACTGGTCAAGACTGGCATCGAGCACACGATCTCCATTCGCCAGTGCCCCACCGTACCCTGGGCCACCCATGTTGGCCTTGAAATTCGAGCAGGCAGCGCAGACCCCTGGTGGTATCAGTCGATCGATACTCCCAAGGCATTCCCCATAGTGGACAGACCCAGGATCCCGCCAGACCCCAACAGCAAGACCGCCCTCAAGAAACGTAAAACAGCTGAAGCTCGAGCAGCACGTCTACGTCATCTACCTCCTGAACTCCAACAAACAGCAGCACAGCTCCAGCCACATGACGAGCCCGCAGCACAGGAACCTATCCCTTATGCTATCCCGATGGACTTATGGGAACAACAATGGCAGGAAGCGGTACCCACACGTTGTAAGCAGCCTCACGCGCACTTCGTGTACAGACACTGGGTACACGACGCCGACGACCTCAACCTCAAGTACGCCAAATGGGTCACGGCGCTCGAGAACACCATTATCAGCCACCACCAGATCGACCCGAAGGAAGCCGCAGCATACACAGGACGAGCCCAAGGCTACCAGTTATCTTGGAAGAAGACAGCCGCCGCCCCAGGCCGCGTACACGTACACGACCCTCAGTCGGAATCGTGGACAATCACGCTCACCCTCATCAAGCGCTACGCTGCGCTTCACGACAAGCCCAAGCACACAGCGCTCATGCAGCAGCAGGCCTCCATCATCCAGCAGCGCGCGGACCACTTCAACACTCACATGCACGACCTCCAGTTCGAGAAGGATGAGGACACCATCTTCCGCTGGTTTGCACTAGTCTGGGCCCCGCACTTGGACAAGGATGACACCGACGACTTGGTCACCATTACCGCTACCTGGGCCTCCAGAGCTCTCTCGGCCGCCCTCGCCAAGTCCAAGAGGGCCTACGGGGGTTGGCTCGCCCAGCAATGGAAGCGCCGCCCTGGGGTACTACACGCCCATGTCAAGCCGGCGCCCGTACGTCACATCGAGGCCTACACGGCCAACCTGACCATCGCCGACCCCGCCGTTATCATGGACAACAAGAAGCAACAATGGCAACAAGTATGGCAAGCCACCGAGACCTCTGACGACATCCTACAGGCCCTGTCAAAGGCCAAGGCAGCAGCCGCTCATCAACCGCTCGAGCCCATCACAGCCGAGATCGTACACCGCTTTCACGGCCGCATGCCACCCAGTAAAGCACACGGAGTTGACGCCCTAGGACCTCGCGACCTCCATCGACTACCAGAACCAGCAGTCGAAGCTTATGCAGATATCCTCAACTCAGTAGAGCAAGCAGGCATCTGGCCACTACAAATTGCAGGTACTATTGCAGCGCTCGCCGCCAAGAAGTCTGGAGGCGACAGGGTCCTCGGCATGCTACCTCATATGGCCAGACTCTGGTCTCGCATTAGATCGACTGCATCGGCAGCCTGGACGCAAGGTCTGGACGACTTTTGGACTACAGCCATCAAAGGCTCCTCAGCTCTCCAAGCCGCCCTACATAGGGCATTGTTAGACGAGACAGCCTCAGCACTTGGCATACAGTCGGCCACCTTGCTATTAGACATCCAGAAGTTCTACGACAATATTAAGCTCGCCAACCTCATCATGGTCGGCCTCAACTGCGGCTTTCCCCCCATCATTCTATTACTGGAAGTACAGCTATACCTGGCGCCCAGATTCTTGCGCAGTCGACAATGGGTGAGTATGCCTATCTTCGCCTCCAAAGGCATCATTGCAGGCTCCCCTCACGGCACCACATTGGCACGACTCATTTTACTACCAATTCTACGGCAAGCCCAAGCTCAGGCAGAGCTTGCCCAGATGTGGACCTTCGTAGACGACACTGTTCTTCGAGTCGAAGGAGTCCTACGTGCTCTACAGAAGCATCTCCCCCGTGCCGCCAAGACGCTCTGCGACGGTTTAAAGGAGTTCGAGCTGCCTATCTCAGACAAAACCGTCCTCATCGGCTCCACCCCCAAGGTCCGCCACTCGCTAGCCAAGAAGATGCGACAGTACGACATCCCAGTTACTGCGACCGCCACGGCCGTCGACCTTGGAGTTGACGCGGCCGCGGCTACTCGACGTGTACAAGCCGAAGCCAGGAAGCGACAGAGCTCAGCCACAGCTAGGTTTCGCAAGATACACCGACTACGGAGCACAGCACAGCAGGCCCGAATCTCAGCTGGACTGCGGCGCACTGGCGCTCTCCCAGAAGGAGTATTCGGTCATCAGGTGCACGGCCTCGCTCGTCACACTCTACTACGATGGCGGCGTCAGGCCGCCATAGCTGCCACGGGCGCAGCAGCGGGCCGATGCCTCACTTCCCTCCTCGGCGCCACCTTCGACGGCATGGACCCAGGAGTTTCCCTAAGGATCGAGTTCATAGAGGCTTGGCTTCAGCACTGGATACGCCACCCGAGCACGCACGCCAGGATCATCAGAGCCTGGCCAAGGATCAAGACCACCTTGCTCGCCGCAGGCCCCAAGTTGTGGCGCGAGGTCAAGGGGCCCACAGGCGCGGCCATCGCGACCCTGCTGGAGGCCACTTGGGAGCCGACCTCAGCTACCACGTGGAGGCGCACGAAGGACGGCTACATTGAGGAGTGGAACCTCCCCCCTGCCGGTGACCCTGACCTCCTCGACGCTGACATTCACACAGTATTGCAGGACCTCAGCGAGGATTTACACAGGCTCCTCTGGACCCAGGCCGCTACGCATGCTCATGGAGACACGCTGGCTGGAGGCGCAGACATGGTCACTAGCCGCATTGAACAAAGGAGGTTCCTCGCAAACGGCGACTTCAGCGACTGGGCCCTCAACAACACCATCATCAGCGGAGGACAGTGGACCAGAGACCGCCTCCACATCGCGGGCTACCAGATCGACAAGAACTGCGACCGATGCAGCGCTGGAGTTCCTGAAACCTTGTTTCACCGAATGTGGCAGTGCGAGGCGAATGTGGGACCCGAGTTTGAGGCCAGTGACAAGCTGCTGCCGCGTGCCGTGGCGGGGGTCGATGCCGACCCCGCCTTGTGGCTCCGTGGCATTCCCTCTGTCGCTCTCACCACGCCCACGTTCGAGCCATTGACCGGGAGGGACGGGTGGGAGTTTGCTGGGGCGGTGCGGGAGGGATCGCCGTCTTGGGAAGGAGCTCGTAACGCTGAGGGCGAGTTGTTTCTTTTTGGTGACGGGTCTGGCGGAGCCTTTTCCGACGACGTCAGGCGACGTCGCGTTGGTTCTGGCCTCGCGGCCCTCCGTTGGGACCCTCCCTCGGCCTCCTGGACCCTCCACGCGGGCCTCCTTGCCCCCCTCCCAGGCCCCCGCCAGACCGTCCCAAGAGGCGAACTGGCACTTGAGACGTGCCAGCAGGATTTCACGTTTGTTACAGATCACCTAGCCCTGCAGCGTGGTTGGCAGAATGGCAGATGTCTCAGGCCAGGCAGCCTTAGTGGCAAGAATAAGAATGGGGATCTCTGGCTGAGAATTCGGCACCTCGTGCAGGATCGACCTGGCGGCGTCTCCTCGGTCACCGTGCTCTGGACCCCGTCTCATACCGATCCCCAGACTTTGCATGGTTTCCAAAAATTTCTTGCTCTCGGCAACCAGCAAGCCGACGAGCTCGCGGGAAGCGCGGCCCACAAGTCGGCCACCCTTGCCCTCCCGCCTGTTCCCAGGACCGATGAATACGATGCTATAGCAGCCATTGTCCGACAGAGGGCAAGACTGATCCTACGTTCCTTTGGCAAGAATTCAGAGCCTCGAGGACTGTGGCCAGAGAGGCAACCCACCCAGGAGGCAGCCCCTCGTTCTATGTTGCAGACCGCGATCGCGGCTTCTCAGCACAAATTCGAGCGGTGTGCAGATAAATGGCGATGCTCTGCCTGCCTCATCATCGTCGATGCTTGCCACGTTATTCCAGCTGCCGCCACGGAGTGTGTACCGCCTTGCCCCCTTCCCGAGTTTGCTGCGTGTGGCGAGGTGCTGTGGTCGCGGGGTCCCCGTGTGATCAGTGGCAAGGCGATACACCCCTCCCACACGTTGGCCACCATCCCCAAGTGGCAAATGTTCTTCTGTGTGAAGTGCGGCCATACGGCCACACACCAGGTTAAAAGCCTACAGTTTCCTTGCCCTCTCTCCCACCAAGTGGGAGAGCGCAGGGCCCTGGGACCCACTGGCAAAGGCCTCGAAAACCTCAGCAGGATCAGGCGAGGCCTTCACCCGTCCAGATCGGGTCCCAGCAAGTCTGTTCTAGAGGCTATGCACGTTTCGGCAGCCGAAGCCGCGATCGGTTCCTACGCGGCGGGTGCTGCTTCCGAGTAAATTGTGAGGCCAGGGGGGCCTGTCGCGGTGTGCCGTGGGATGTCGCCCCCCACGGCCCTCCGAGAAATATTGGATGGCCCCCCTGGCGTCTCTGGGTTCCGAACGGACTACGTCCGATTGCTCCACTCCACTCCACTCCTCCTCCTCCTCCTCCTCCTCCTCCTCCTCCTCCTCCTCCCCACTCGTCGTCCTCACTCGTCGTCCTCACTCGTAGTCTCCATTCTCCTCTTCCTTGCGCGTCCCTCCCATCTTCTCACTGCGCTCCTCGTTCTGCTCTTCCTCGTTCTCCACCGTCTCTCAGCCACGCGCTGAGGGTGGTAGGGGGAGGGGGGAAGGCTTCTTAGCAGCACCCCTGCTTCTTGGAAGGCGCGGGCCTTGTCTGTGGATGGTAGGCCGGCGCCTTCTAGGAAGCAGGCTCCTTCTAAGAGGCCTTCCCTCCCCCCACCCCCCTCTGCGCGCCGCCACTCCTCTTCACGCCCACGGGGCAAGCAGAAACTGCACGAACAGAAACTTTCCGGAGCTCCGCGCGGGCTTCGCGGCTCGGCGCCGGGGCTCCCTTGGCGGCGGCGCCTCCAGCGGCGCCCTGCGGAGCGCGCTCCGCGCGCCAGAGGAAAAAAATCAGCGCAGGTCCAAAACATCCGCGCGGAGCTCCTAAAGTTTCTGTTCATGTTGTGTTGTTCCTCGCTTCTTCTCAGTATTCGGATTCTTATTACTGTGATGGTATTACCTTATTACATAGTCTTATTCACAGCGTTATCGCTATAGTATTATTGTAATTATTCTCCTCACCGTCCTCCACCTTCTTCTTCTTCTTCTTCTTCTTCCCGCACGTCCTCGCTCGCGTGCCCCGCTCGCGCCCCCCCTCCCTTCCTCTCTCGTTCTACCCCTTCGACCCCCTCTTCCTCGGTCCACCCTCCTTGTGCACGAATTCCCCAGCGCACCAGACAGCGTGTCGGCAGGGCGGGCCAGGTATTTCGCCCGAGTCTTCGTTTAAATGTGCGATCCTGTAACTGGAAATTACCAGCAGTTGCACGGATGTTGAGTGGATTCTTTTGAAGATGTGGTTTTCGCTTGCGCACTACGCCGCTACGCTCGTTCGTCTTGAGATGTAGCAGCAGTTGTACGGATGGAGGGCAGGTTGCTTTCGACATGCCGCTCTCGCCCTCGCACCGCGCACATTCGCATTCAAGGTTTGCGATGTGCACACGGATGCAGGGTGGCTTCGTTTGAACACAGGGTTATTGCTTAGTACCCAGTTGGCGCGATGTCGACAGACCGCAGTACGATGCTGAGCAGATGGCAGCACACCGCTGAGCTGACCAGCGGCACGACGCCGGGGCCTGGAGGCTGTCTCGGGGGTGATGGGGGGTTCTCGGGCCAGCATGCAGGGCCTTCAGGGCGCCCAAGAGGGCTCCAGGGCGGCCCTGCCAGTGTTTTTGTTCGTCTGAGTAGTGCCTCATCTGTGATGCTTTCGTTTTCGCTCATTGCCCCATGCGGGGTAGCGGAGTCTCAGCCTATTGAGGAACTCGGAACCGTTGAAGGCTCTTGGGGCTGGGGGTCAAACGAAAAGAGGACTCCAGGACGGCCCCTTTGCACCATCACAGAGTATGTTGGCGAGCCAGAGTGAAAGCCACGCTCCCGAGGCCGCCCTGGGGAGGCCAGGAGGAAGCCCCGAGAGCGCGAAAAGCGACCAATGATTTCATGGACGTCCAGGGCAGATCTCACCGCAGAGAGCTCGAAGGGATCCGAGAACACGCCGCTTCGTGCCTCGCGGCACAGCGGTGGGCGAGGTGCAAGAGCTAGGCGGGGTTGGGGGCGGCTCGTCCTCAGCGTGGGTTCCAGCTTCGGATGCTCCTCGCCTGCGAGGGTGCTGGGCCTGCAGACGTGAGCAGGCGCGGGTGCAGGGCGGTTCCAGGCTCGGCGTGGGGGCTCTCGCTCGATGCTCTCTTGAGAGCCTGCGGGTCTTGCGCCCCGGACATCTCTCCTGGCCACGGGCAGAGGGGTGGCTTGCCTTCGAAACGGGGCCCCCGCTCGAATGAGGTGCCCACTGGGCGCCCGTCTCTCGCAAGGGCGATCTCACTCACGAGGAGGGCGCCCAGGACGGGCGGCGGTGCACTGCAGCATCGTTGCTGTTTCCTGGGCTTACCTCAGTTCCCCAGTCCCCCCTCCCGTTTCCTGTCTTCTTTTCCCCGTACTTCGCTTGCTCCTCCGCCGTCCCTCTCTCTATATCCCCCGCGATATTCCCGGTCCCTGTCCCCTTCCCTCCCGCCCTCCTTGTCCTCGCTCCCGACCTCGTCCACGTCACTCTCTCCACCTTCCTTTTCCCTCCCCCTGCCCTCCTCCTCCTCCTCCTCCTCCTCCTCCTCCTCCTCCTTGCCCCCAAATCTTCATTTTTGCTGCTGCTCCTCCACGTCCCCCTCGAGCTCATCCTCCATCCCTTTTTCCCCTCCTCCCTCCCCTCCTCGTTCCCCTCTACCCCCCGCTCGCTCTTCTCTCCGTTCTTCCCGTGCCCCCCATTCCCACCTCCGCCCTCTGTCACTGTGTCTGTCTCTGTCTCCGTCTTTCTCTCTCTCTCTCTCTCTCTCTTTCTCTTCTCTCTCTTTCTTTTTTTCGTTATTAGTTCTTTTCATCTTGAGGGAGAGCAAGCAGTCGAGAGAAAGAGATACTGATAGACAGAGACAGGAGTGGGAGCGAGCTAGAGCGAGAGAGATAGGAAGAGAGGAAGGAAGGAGGGGAGAGGAGAAATAGAGGAAGAGAGAGAGAGAGAGAGAGGGAGGGAGGGGAGAGAGGGGGGGAGAGAGAGAGAGAGAGAGCAACACACAGAGTGATAGAGAGAGAGAAGTATAGAAGCTCTCTTTCGCCCTCCCCTTCCAGAAACCTCCTGGCACCTCCGAAGCCAAGCGACATCATTTAAGATCCCGTGATGGCCGCAGAAAGCGCAAGCCTTAGGCAAGCCTCGTCCGCCCCCTCGTGCTCCTCCTCCCCCCTCCTCCCCGTCCCTCTCCGTGCGCGTCCTTCTCCTCCTCCTCCTCCTCCTCCTCCTCCTCCTCCTGCTCCTCCTCCTCTCCTCCTCCTCCTGCTCCTCCTCCTGCTCCTCCTCCTCCTCCTCCTCCTCGTCCTCCTCCCCCTCCCCCTCCCCCTCCCCCTCCCTCCCGTGCTCCTCCGCCGGGCGCGGCCCTCGGGGGAGGTGCGCCGTGGCCCGGGCTCCCTCGTCCTCCTGGTGGACCGCGAGACCGAGGGGCCCAGGCCCTGGGCTCCCAGCGGGAGCGGGCCGGCAGACCAGCAAGGAGGAGGAGGAGGAGGAGGAGGAGGAGGAGGAGGTGGAGGATAAGGATAAGGAGGAGGATACGGATAAGGAGGAGGATAAGGATAAGAAGGAGGAGGAGGAGGAGGCGGAGGCGGAGGCGGAGGCGGAGGCGGAGGCGGAGGCGGAGGCGGACGAGGAGGAGGA
>CAUYUJ010002742.1:56325-75742 GCA_963575745.1 Prorocentrum cordatum
GAGAGGAGGAGGAGGAGGAGGAGAAGAAGAAGAAGAAGAAAGAAAAAGAAGAAGAATCAGAAAAAGAGAATATCAGAATAATAAGACGAATAAGAAGAATAAGAAAAGAAAAATAATAATAAGACGAATAAGAAGAAGAATAATAGTAATAATAGAAGAGAAGAAAAAAAAGAAGAATAATAAGAAAAATAGACTAAGAAGAATAAGAGGGAAGAAGAAGAAAAGAGGAGGAGGAGGAGGAGGAGAGGACATGGGAGGACGGGGGACGTGGGGGAGGACATGGGGGAGGAGAGGAGAGGAGGAGGAAGCGGAGGAGGAAGAGGTGGAGGAGGAGGAGGAGGAGGAGGAGGAGGGAGGAAATTGGGGAGGAGAGGAGATGAGAGTAGGAGGAGGAGAGGAGGCAGAGGATGAGGAGAGGAGAGGAGGAAGAGGAGAGAGGAGGAGGAGAGGAGGAGGAGGAGGAGGAGGGGGAGACGAGGACGACGAGGACGACGCGGACGACGAGGAGGAGGAGGAGGAGGGAGAGGAGGAGGAGGACGACGACGAGTTCGACGAGGACGACGAGGACGACGATGACGAGGACGAGGACGAGGACGAGGAGGAGGAGGAGGAGGAGGAGGAGGAGGAGGAGGAGCAGGGCGACGAGGACGACGAGGACGAGGAGGTGGAGGGGGGGACTCCTCGATGTGTGCGAGGCGGATGGCGGGGAGGAGGTGTAGGAGGAGGAGGAGGAGGAGGAGGAAGAAGAGGAGGGGGATGCGGCAGGAGGAGTAGGACGAGGAGAACCCCGCATTCGGGGCCTTGGGGCCGCGGGGCCGGCCTAAGCCCGCTAGCCGCCGCCGCGCGGTGGCAGCGCGGCGGGCGCCAACAGCCATTGTGAACACAAAAATCTACGAGCCCGTGTACTTCGAGCACGAGTCCGGCAGATAGGTTTTCAGGACCTGGCCGAGGCTTGTGCGCGCAGCGATGCGCCGTGCTGGCTACGCCGCCCGCCGCGGCAACGCGATGAGCTACGATGATTTCAAGTGTATCGCTGCGATGACATTCGCGACGAAGTCCCATGCCATGACGAATCACAAGGAGCTGCGTTTCAGGCAGCATTGCGGTGACCAGAAACCGCATGGAACAGGTGCTGTACGAGAGCACTTTGTGCCGAAAGCTAACTCGATACAGTACATCGTCGTGGAGGTCCCACTGAAGCAGCAGCACCACCAACACACCGCCGTGCAGCTGCATAAACCCACCTACGAACACGACGCCCACGAGTACGACGGCACCGGCTGCTGCGAGTACGACAACCACGGCAGCGATGAGTTCGGCTGCGCGTGCGACATACCAGACCTGCTTGCCCCAGGCGTATGCCCAAGAGCGTTCCGAGGACCGCCAGCAGAGCTTCGAGGGCCGCCAGCAGAGCTTCGATGACCCCCGGTGCAGCCACGAGAGGCATCAGCTGAGCTTCGAGGGCCAGGCCACCAGCTGACCTCCTAGAGCCCTCAGCAGTGCTACGATGTGTTACGAGGGCCACCAGAAAAACTACCTAGACTGCCCGCAGAGCTACCACGGCCAGAAGTGGAGCCTCGACGGCAAGGCGCAGAGCTACGACGGCCAGCAGACCTCCGAGAACTTCCAGCAGAGCCACCACCGCTAACAGCTGAGCTACGAGGACCACGAGCTGAGCTACATGGGCAACCAGCAAACCTTCGAGAACCACCAGCTGAGCTACGAGGGCAAGAACAGAGCTTCGAGGACCACCATCTCTGCTACGAGGGCCACGAGCAGAGCTTCGAGAACCACCAGTTGAGCGTCGGGGGCCACCAGCTGCGTCACCAGGGCCGCCTGCTGAGCTACAGAAGCCACCGAAAGAGCTGCGCAGGCCACCGGCTGAGCTACGAGGACCGCAGGCTGAATTACGAGGACCATATGCTGAACAACAACGGTCCCCAGCAGAGCTACAATTCCAAATGTTTGAGCTACGATGACCACAGGCTGAATTACGAGGACCACAAGCACGGCTGCGAGGGCCACAAGCACGGCTACGAGGACCACAGGCTCAATTACGGGGGTCACAAGCAGGGCTACGAGGACCAGCAGCGCTACAAGAGCCACTGTCTGAGCTACGAGGCGGGGCTTCCAGCAGGCCTAAGAGGGCCACCAGATGAACTACAAGAACACGAGCACGGCTACGAGGACCTCCAGCTGAGCCACGCGAGGCACCAGGAGATGTACCAGGGCCGCCTGCTGAGCTACAAGAAGCACCAGCAAAGCTACGAGGCCACCGGCTGAGCCATGAGGACCACAGGCTGAATGACGAGGACCAGGAGGACCACAAGGTGAGATACAAGAGCCACTAGCAGAGCTACGAGGGCAACCGGCTGAGCTGCGAGGACCACAGGCTGATCTACGAGGACCACAGCCAGGGTTACGAGGACCATAACCTGAGCTGCAGGAGCCAATTTCGGAGCTACCTGGGCCACCTGCTGAGCTACCAGAGTTTCCAACACGCTTACGAGGGCCACCAGCCGAAGCGCGATGACCACAAGCTCGGCTTCGAGGGTCACAAACAGGTTCACGAGGACCTCCAGCTGAGCTGCGACGACTGCCCGGAGGCGCTGGGCTTCAGTCTGACAGCGCTGGCCTGCAGCTGGATGCCAGCGGGGGCCTGGCGCTCGCCCTGGCGCGGCCGCGCGCTTCTTCGGCTTAACAGCGCGCCTGCTTTTCAACGGGAGGGTACACTCGGTGCCTAAGCTGGCGCAGCGGACCGTTGGGTATTCAAAGCAGGGTCGGGGTACATCCGGGTCATTTGCGGGTCCGGATAACCTGCTTGGAGCCCGCCGGTCTCATGACCGAGCAGGCGCTTGGGCTTGCTGTCCAGAAGGCGGCTCACAGACACAACTACCAGGACCCGATGCTCATCGACATGGTTTTTCAAAGCGCGTACTACCTGGCAGCCGCCGAAGGGTAGCCAGGCGTAGCCGCCTATTTCAAGCCCGTCATCTGCATAGGCGGCCTTCGACATGGCCTACAACCGTGCAAGTGGCGCTATCAAACACAAGGCGAGACCGACCTGCTTGAAACCATACAAAATGACGAACCACAGCGCTACGGACAAGGATCTTCCCGGATAGCTTCTTGGAGAGCCGTAAGGTTGTAGAATTAGAAGCCTGCGCCGCAGGGTAACCCTGGAGCTCGCGCCGCGTGCCAGCACCCCCGCGGCTGAGAGTTCAAAGTTCATTCATCTCCCGGAGTTTTCGGCAGGGGCGGCCCCCATGTTCGAACCTCTCGCCAGCGATCTTGTCTTTTCTTCTGCGGACGCCGGACCGCTTGGAGCCTGTTTGTTTTATTGCTTTGGCCATAACGCGCGTTAGGGCCCCCCCGCCCCCCCCATAAAGTAACGTTCCAGCCCCCGGTGCGCCCCCGGCAATGTCGCCGCGGGCGCGGCGAGGGGTGGGCGTTGAGTTGTGCCCCCCCCCCCCGCCCCCCCCCTCCCGCAGAACGCCCGTTATCGCAGCGAATCGAGTAACGCGGTTTTGGGTTCCTCGGCGCGCCCTGGAAGTTTTTTCTTCTCGGATGGCCCCCCCTAGGTCCTACGCTGGAGTCGCCCGAGTGGCCAGACTCGGAGAAGGCGAGGGGAAGAAATGACCCTCCAGGAAATATGGAAGATACGGGGGATCATGGGAGCTGTGTCTATACATTTGTGTGTCCGTGGGCCCAGCCAGCGTGGTCGCGCTTGGAGGGCCAAACCTGCTCCTAGAAAACCAACACCTGGGACTGGTGCCGCATACCGCTCTCGCGTTCCAGCCGTGACGTCCATCGACATCCTCAAGGTGGATACATCTATGGACCGCATGGCCGTTGCGTTCGACGCGGTTCAAAGTCGGGGAATGGGTCGATCCGTCGACGGTATGTTCTTGTTCTAGATCAGGTCCCACATGATACTCCACGGTCGCACGGCGACGACGCCCCCAACGACGACGGTGACAGTGTTCCTCCTCGCCTTCTTGGGGGGAGTGCTCGCCTCTCGGCCCCGCGAGGGCGCCCTTGAGGGGTGCGCGCCCGCCGCGGGGGCCGCTCCCACGGAGCAGGGCGCCTTTTGTCAGCATCCCTTACAATGAAGACCCATGACAAGAAACACCTACAGGAGGAATCTTCAAACATAGTTTTAAAGATCGTCAGGGGACGATGTTTGTCTATTGTGGAGTATTTCTGGCTATTTTGAAATTTTCTTCCAAAAATCCGCCTGTAGGAGGACATGCCCGACCTAATCCTGAAGGTCTGGAGCACACTCCACTCTGTGCCCTGGGGTACAGTGGAAGCCAATGCCAAGAGACGCCTTGCTTGCCTCCAGGGTGCCCTGGTTTTTGGTTTTGCAATGGAAAGCGTGACGTTCCCGCACCACAAATCAATTTACTCTCTGGGGTCTCAGGGTTGGGTTTTTTGTCGCAGTGCGCATTTTGTCAGCGTCGTTTCACCGAGCTCTAACGTTAGAACCAAAGAAGAAAAAAACGCCATGTACATAAACCTTTGGCGCTCCGCGCGGATTTCTTGGATCCGCGCTGGGCCCCCCTCGGCGGCGCCTCTGGCGTCGCCCCTGGCGCGCTCCGCGCGCCAGGGAGGGGGGACCTTAGCAAGCCCAGGGTTCGCCAGGGACTGGCTTCCCCCCGAAGTGACGAACACCTGTCCAAAACACTCCCGGAACCCTTCCAAAAGCCGCCCGGAACACTTCCCGGAGTGCTTTCGGAGGTTTTGGGAGGGATTCGGCTGCTTTAAAAAGGAAACCAATCCCTAGCGAACCCTGGATTTTCGAATGGTAAACAGGATTTTGCCAAAGGACAGCTGGGGCAAG
This sequence comes from Prorocentrum cordatum, assembly GCA_963575745.1. Taxonomy (NCBI): domain Eukaryota; class Dinophyceae; order Prorocentrales; family Prorocentraceae; genus Prorocentrum; species Prorocentrum cordatum. The sequence goes on from CAUYUJ010002742.1 coordinate 61,169, forward strand.
GGGAGAAGGGAGAAGGCTTCGAACTGCGGCTGCAGAAGTCTCGGGCGAGCCATTAATCTGCTTCAGCGCAATACATTGACTTTCTAACCCTACTCTGGGTTTTTTCTTAAGCGTAAGGGGGTACCCCCCCGACGGTGGTCAACCTCGCCTCATCGTCGCGCCGCGACCGGGGTCGGAGCGCCTTCGGCGCGCGGTGGCTGCCCGCGACGGGGGTCGATGTGGGGCTGTCGGCGGGGGTGACGCCCCTCCGACGCTTAGTAGAAACTCGGAGTGAGCGCATTCCCACCCAGATCCCCTAAGAATCGGGCGAATGGGGTCTTTGGAAATGGGGCCGCGAAACGTGCGCGCAATAACTAGTTCATGCAATAGTTGGAAACGATCACATACATCGTACTGTGCCTCGTAATGGTTGGAAACGATAACATGCATCGTACTGGGGTGGTAAAATTGTGGGGCCCCCACAATCTTACCACCCCAGTTGTGGGGATGTACCCCTCGAGGCCCGAGGGGAGCAGCCCGTGCCTCCATCAAATTAAGGGGGGTGAAGCGGACAGTGGGACCCAGACCACCAGGCCACCATGCCCCGCCAATGGGGATGAGGGGTCGGTTCAGCGATGTTCACTTTGGGCGAGGGCAGGGAGGAGGAGGAGGAGGAGGAGGAGGAGGATGAGGAGGAGGAGGAGGAGGAGGAGGAGGAGGAGGGAGGAGAGGAAGTAGGGAAGAGGAGGAGGAGGAGGAGGAAGTAGGGAAGAGGAGGAGGAGGCGGGGACAGGGGTCGATAAGCGATGTTCATTTTTCACCAGCTAACGCGCAGTCTTAAAACAAATCAATGAAACAACTATGAATTACTAAAGCGAGAAGCAGATTTCTCAAACTGCGCCGCCTCATCACATCGAGACAACACATCATTCAGTAAACGCAGAAGCCGGTGTACTAAATTCAGAAACGGATGTTCTAAATCCGGGGCCGTTGTTCTACATTCCAGATTTGATCATCACCATGATTTGATTGGCTCGATCAATCTTGGGCGAGGGCACAGGACCCAGATCCACAGGTAGATTCAGGGGAACGCAGAATGACATAAACATCACAACTCCGAGGTCCGCGCGGATTTCTCGGATCCACGCTGGACCCCCTTTGGCGGCTCCTCTGGCGCCGCCCTTAGCGCGCTGAGCTCCGACATTTTATATTTATGTCATTCTACGTTTCCCCAAGATTTGCGTTCGCCCTTTTCGGGGCAGGGTCCACCGCTGAACACCGACCCTGCGGTCCTTTGCAAGTGCCTGGCTCTACCAGTCGTGCAGCGGCCCAGGCCAATGGCAAGCAGGCCCTGGAGGATCGCGCTGCAGCCATAGCTGGTCGGGCTGGCTGCAGCCAAGGCCAGGCGAGCTGACGCCCATGCAAAGCCGAGCTCGGCTGAGCCTTTCGAGGGAGGGCGGTGCCAAGTCGCTGCCTTCAGGCAGGCGTGTTGGTCAGGCACGCCGGGTTGCTTAAAGGGTGCCTCCGCTTCCCTTTCGATAGTGGACAGCGAAAGAAGAGCACCCAGCGACACTGGTTGCCAAGGTGGTTACAACTCGCCTGTGACACTTAGGTGCGGCGCAGGGTGGAAGGACAGCTCATCACATTTGCGACGGCTTCCAGGTAAGCGCCGACATCATGGTAGAAGAGCCCGGGCCCCCCCGCGCAGACCACCCAGGGTCCCGTCCCCGCAGATGTGCGCGCTTCGCTTCATCGCTCGCCCTGGACCCTTCCTCCCCCCTGCTCGGGCAGTCAACCTCCTTGCGCAGGCGCAGATTCGGGGACGTCTCTTGGGGGAGGACGGTTGGTAGTAGCAGGAGGAGGAGGAGGATGATGACGATGATGGTGATAATGGTGATGATGATGATGGTAATGGTGATGATGATGAAGAAGGAGAAGAAGAAGATGATGATGATGATGTTGATGATGATGCTCATGCTCATGCTCATGCTCATGCTTACGGTGATGATGATGGTGGTGGTGCTGATGGTGATGGTGATGGTGATGGTGATGGTGATGGTGATGGTGATGGTGATGGTGATGATGATGATGATGATGATGGTAATGGTGATGGTGCTAATGCTGATTCTGACGCTGATGCTGCTGCTGATGATGGTGGTAGTGGTGATGACGATGGTGATGCTGATGCTGAAGCTGATGCTGATGAATGCAATGATGATGGTGATGCTGATAATGATGTTGATGGTGATGGTGATGGTGGCGGTGACGATGGTGATGATGATGATGATGTTGGTGATGATGCTGATGGTGATGATGATGATGGTGATGATGATTATGATTATGAAGCTGATGTTGATGGTGATGGTTATGATGATGATGGTGGTGATGGTGGTGGTGATGCTGCTGATGTTGGTGATGATGATGATGATGATGATGATGATGATGATGATGATGATGATGATGATGATGATACTGATGATGAGAATAATGATGCTGATGCTGATGTTGCTGATGATGCTGATGGTGATGATGATAAGGATGCTGATAATGATGTTAATGCTGCTGATGATGCTGATGATGATGACGATGACAAGAATGATGATGATGATGATGATGATGATGATGATGATGATGATGCTGCTGCTGCTGCTGATGCTGATGGTGATGATGGTGATGACGATGACGATGACGATGACGATGACGATGACGATGACGATGACGATGATGATGGTGATGGTGATGGTGATGATGATGATGATGGTGGTGGTGGTGATGATGATGATGCTGATAATGATGATGATGATGATGATGATGATGATGATGATGATGATGATGATGATGATGATGATGATGATGATGATGATGATGATGGTGGGGATGGTCATGATAATGCCGATGACGACGACGGCATCTGCGTAGCGCGCGCGAGCGAGCGGTAAGCTGGCAGGACCCCGACGACCAGGAGTTGATCCGGATCAGCACCAGGCTCGATCAGGACGCCGAGGAGGAGGAGGAGGAGGAGGAGGAGGAAAGGATGAGGAGGAGGAGGAGCAGGACCAGGAGGCCTCGGAAGAGAAGGCCAAGGTTCAGGAAGCTTTACCGTGTATGATTCCCATGGGCTCCTCTTCCCAGGTAGATGAGCTCAAGGCAGGCATCCGAAGTCTGGAAGGCCAATCCCGTGAGCAGCAGCGGGAACCCTTCAAGCTAGCCAAGCGTATCCGAGATCAAGAATCAAGGTACCAAGCCAATTATAAGGATAGTTTCCGGGGAGGTTATCAGAGGACGTGCTGGCACACCAAGAATTCGGAGGGGCCAGGAAGAGCACGGGGGATAAAGTTGAGCAGGGAGGAGGAAGCCAGAGTAGGGTGACGCAGAGGCGTCATACATAACGCGAAAGGCTTTGACCTGAGACCAGATAACCATACGCAACGGAGAAAATACGTCCCAAACGAGGAGGTCAAGACTTTGAGAGCTTTGGACCCTGAGTTCCCTGCTTCTATGTAGAACCGTTCGGACTCCGCCCAAACAATTCCAAACCGCTCAAATGCAGTCCCCTCTCCTCCTCCCTCCTCGAGGCGTCTGGGAGGACGAGGACGAGGAGGACGGCGAGGCGGGGGGAGTCAAAGCCAGGACGCCGCCAAGGCCGCGGAGGCCGTCGAGTGGTTCGTGATGCTGCCCGAGCGCGAGGGCGACCGGCCTTCCTCTGCGCCATCCTCCTCCTGCAGCCCCACTTCTGCCCCATTCCGTCCCGTCCCTCGCTCCTCCTCCCCTGCACGTGCACGGCCTGGTTCCGGCCCTCAGGGCCCTCACGCCGCGCGCGTTCTCTCTCCCCTCTCTCTCCGACGCCGTGCCTTCGCTCTTCCACACTCCGGTCCGCGCCGTGAGTCTTGCTTCGGTGCGTCCCGTCGTCACCTTTTTGCCCCCGCTTGGGCCCAAGTGGCCGCTGACGGACAGGGAGGTGCACACGGCCCGGCACCGCCTCGCGGAGAGAGGATTTGTGGTTGGCTCGCGCTGCGGCGGGGGGCGAACAGGCAAATCCTGATGTTATATTTCATGTTGTGAGGCATTTTCATGTTACGCGTATGCGTTCGATTTGTTTCCATGTTTTTCATGTTTTCTCGTGTTCCTGGAGGGCTGAAATGGTTCAATCCGAGCCCATCAATGAATGCTGCCGCGCCCTTCCCAAGAAGTCGGGCGACGAGGTCTGTACATCTCCACTGCTCCCAGGTCCGTGCTGAACCCAGGAGCCGTGCAGTCGCCCTCCTGGCCCAAGCCAGGAGGGCGTGGCGTACACGCCGCTGCCGGGTCCAGGATGGGCCTTGCCAGGGAGCGATGGCTATGAAGATATGTCGTCGCCCTACAATTCCGACACAATCATAAGTCATGAAATCCGCCAAGGTACGGAGGTCCTGCGGGCCCCCAATCACACACCACCACCACCTCCAGCCCCCCCTCCCTCCTCTGCCCTCCTCTTCCCCCTTCCCTCCCCCCCAGGGAGCAGTGGATGTGTACAGGTCTCGTCGCCCGACAACCCGTGAGTGCTGCATCGCCCTTCCCAGGCATGACCACGAGGAACCTTCGCGGAGTCGGAGGGGCCCTGGTCCCTGGCCTGACGGGGGGGCCCTCGAGGGCCGCGCGGGGCCGCGAGGGAGGCATCGCTGGGCTGGACCTGGCATCCTGCCGCGCCTCTGCCAGGGGGGCACGGTGTCGGATCGACCGTCAGAGGCCTGCCCAGCGGGTGAATCCGCCCAGCCGTCGCAGACGCTGTCCGACGCTGCTGGCTGCATTGCAGTTTTTCCTCTTCCCGGCAGGCCCGACGGTTTCTAGCCAAGGAGCGCCCCCGACGGCGCGAATGGGGGGCGGCGCGAGAGCGCGAAGTTGTTCGCGCTTCGCGCAGCGCGAAGCGCGAAATCAGGCGCCCCTGCTAGCTTGGTTCGTGAGGACTTGGTCTGCGTTTCGGGGTTTTCGCCCAGGCCAGCGCTGGGCGCTGGCTGGCGTGTTTTTTTCAGGTCTTCTCCCAGTGCCCGCCGCGTGCGTCCGCGGGCGTTCTGCTGGGCTTCGGCTCCCGCGTGGCCCGCCAACCGTCGTGTCGTGCCCGCCGCGTGCTTGGCTGAGCTCGTCGTCGTCAACGTCGTTGTCGTCGTCGTCGTCGCCGTCGCCGTCGCCGTCGTCGTCTTCGTCGTCGTCGTCGTCTAGGGCGTTCCCCCAGAGGAGGAAAAGGTACCCATACCCCTACCCTTCGCCAGTTTCCCCCCCTTTCGCCCTCCCGGGAGGCCCTCGTCGCCACCGCCGGATTCGCCTCGACATGTTGGTCAGATTGCACCCCGGGAGATGTCCAGGGGGTATAGCGGTATCGGTATTATGTGGTTTCCCTACGTTGGTCAGCATTGGGCAGGCATTGTGTTTGTCTTCCCTTCTCCAGCTCGCGCTTTCACCCCCTCTCTGGCCAGGCAAGCTGGCGACGAAGATGGTCGGGTCTGACTTGCCCGCGATCGAGGAGCAGCTCAAAGAGGCAGCCTTGCCTGTGGCGTACAGGAGACTCCGTGAGGATGATCGGTGGGAGGTGGTTGGGCACGAGAGAGAGAGAGAGAGAAAGACGGAGTGAACGGGGCGACAGAGAGATTCGGAACGGAGCAGGCGGAGGGGAGGAGGATGGCGAGAGGGATGGAAGAGAAGGAGGGTGGATAGGGAGGGTAGGACGCAACTCTGGGGTGGCGAAATTCAGCATCGGTACTGGTCGCTGGTCTATCCGTGGTCGAAAGCCGGTATCCTCCTGCTGATTTGGCCTTTGACCCGGCTTAGTCAATTTTGATATTGGGCTGAATCTTGGGCTTATTCTGGCTCAACGGCCCCTTGCTTAATAGCCACTTGTCGTTTTTAGGAAGACCTCCCCGGAGTTGCCTCTCAAGGGAGGGGGGCCACCAGGCATGCCACAAGCTGTCTCGCTCATTCCCACCCGCCCTCCCTGCATCACACAAGGCCAGGCTGAAGAGCGGCTTGCGCACCGTACGCGCGCAACTCCTTGTCCTCCTCGCCCTCTGCGCCCCCCTTCCTGCCTTGTTCCGCTTTGTCTTGCGGCCATACCTCGGGGCACGATTCGTTGCGTGGTGATCTCAGGGGGAAGCCTTGTTTACTTCGGATGCTCTCTCGCTTCTGCGTGTTGCGTCAATTGCTGTTCTGTTCAAAAGTGCCACACGCTAGACGCGACCTGCAGGCCTGCCGACAGTTGTGCAGCGGCGCGCAGAAGCGAGATGTGTTTGTGTGTCTGTGTGTTTGCGTTTGTGTGTATGTGTGTTTGTATCCGTGTATGTGTATGTGTATGCATATGTGCATGTGCGCATGTATGCATGTGTGCATGTGTGCATGTGTTTGTGTTTGTCTGTGTCTGTGTCTGTGTTCGCGGAGGCCCACGAGCTAATTGGGTTTTCCAATTGCTCCTCGCGGCCCCAGCGCAGTGGACATACGGCATCTACAGCAGCGCGGCACTCGCATTACGTAGAGGATCAAGAGGGCGTTGCTGGGGTCTGGTTTGGGGGTGTCTGGTCGTGGGATTGTTCGCCCGGCCGGCGCCAGGAACCTCTTCAACGACGCCGAGGAGCGGACGATGATCATGGCCCACATCCCCACGGTCGTCCGTTTCCGCCCGCCAGTCTTCCGGGAGTGCATGAGCACGTTTTGGCCCAGGGAAGAGGGGGACGGGGATGATGATGATGATGATGATGATGATGATGATGATGATGATGATGATGATGATGATGATGATGATGATGATGATGATAATGCTGATGCTGATGCTGATGCTGATGCTGATGCTGATGCTGATGCTGATGCTGATGCTGATGATGATGATGATGATGATGATGATGATGATGATGATGATGGTGACCACGCCGAGGACAGGGAGGATGAGGAGGAGAAGGGAGGAGAGAGAGAGAGAGGCAGAAGGAGGCAGGAGGGAGAAGGGGTGAGGAATTGGAAGAGGAGGAAGGGGGTGCGGGTGGAGAGCGGAGGAGGAGCGATGATGCTGATGCTGATGATGATGATGATGCTGACGACGACGATGATGATGATGATCATGATCATGATCATGATTATGATGATGATGATGATGATGATGATGATGATCATCAGGATCATGATGCTGATGATGATGATGATGATGATGATAATGATGATGATGATGATGATGATGATGATGATGATGATGATGATGGTGATGATGGTCGATGATGATGATGATGATGATGATGATGATGATGATGATGATGATGATGATGATGATGATGATGATGATGATGGTGATGGTGATGGTGATGGTGATGGTGATGGTGATGGTGATGGTGATGGTGATGGTGATGGTGATGGTGATGGTGAGGGTGAGGGTGAGGGTGAGGGTGAGGGTGAGGGTGAGGGTGAGGGTGAGGAGGAGGAGGAGGAGGAGGAGGAGGAGGAGGAGGAGGAGGAGGAGGAGCTCGAGGACGGGGACGACTTCGGGCGCACGTGTCAATCATTCTCGAGCACGTTTGGGCCATGTCTGGGTGGAGGGGCAATCGAGGAGGGGGAGGCATGAGAAGCAGAACCCGAGAGTGGTGGCGGGGCAAGGCAAGCAGCGAAACGTCGGCAGACACGCTGCACCCTGCGCCGAAGAGGTGCCCATGGGCGCGCACCAAGAAACCATCTGCTTTCCGTCAGGGTATCCTGGGTTTCTTCGCTCCGCAAGCCGCGCGGTGGCTTCCCGCAGCCGGGGGAGGCGCGGCTGCGTTCAGGGTGCTCCGGGTTTCCCTTCAGGTGCACCTCGCGCGCGGGTTTTCAGGGTTGGGTTTCTTGTGAGGGTTTATTGCGGCCGCGCCCGCACTGCACTCAGAAATAGTCAACAAATCGTATGGGGACGGTTGAGTATGCCTGGACCATTTTTCCTTTTCTCCCCTCCAAGACCCACCTGTAGGGGGACATGCCCGACCTGAGCCGGAAGCCAGGAGGGCGTGTGCGCCGCTCCCGGGCCCAGGATCCGACGGCCCACCCGGGAGAGGGGGCAACGAGAGAGGGCGGGCCTCCTGCCGGGGAGGCGCGGGAGGCCCCGCGGGCCTCGTGAGCAGTGCCCCGAGCCTGCCCCGAAGGCTTCTCGGAAGGCCGGAGGGCGCGCGAGGGTTTCTGAGGAGCCCCGCCGCCTGCTGAGCAGGCCGCCTCCTCCTCCTCACTTCCCCCCGCGCTCGCGGCCGAGTCCAGCTTGGGCAGGTCTCGCGAGGTTTCTCTGGGCGTCGGACGTCTGCACCTGCGCTCTTCCCGCAGCGGGCGCTGCAAGTCCGCCTCGCTGGCCGACTGCACGGGCGAGCATGCACCCATGCCCCGGCTGGCTTGCCTCCGTTGACGGAGAATTTTTTTGCACCGGGCGCCGCGCCGCCGAAGGATGGGCCCGGCCAGGCGCTTCGAATCTTCCTTTGGATGCTTTAGGTGTGTCTGACCTGAGTGCAGTGCGAGAAGAGACGTCGTGGGACCCTCTCTCAGCCTCTAGTACTGGACTCCGACCCCAGGCCCTCCTTTGAGTGGACCCCGTCCCACCGCGACTGCTCCGAGTTTGCGGAAGCGGGGATGCTCGTCAGATGAATTAGTTTTGTATGGTATCTTCTGGCCGACTACTCTGCCGGTCCCGGGGCTGGGTCGCATGCCGCTGCTGCCTCGCTCGAGCAAGTCGCCAACGGCGCTCCCACGTCGATCAAGCTTGGGTTTGATTGCGAAGGCCTTACGGCTGGTGCCGCCGACCTTGAAGGGGGACGACGACGAAGACAGCGACGATGAAAAGATTCAAAACGTTGAGGAATGGGAAGGAGGAGGAGAGGGGGACGGAGGAGGTGAAGGGGAAGGGGAAAAGGAGGGAGGAGGGAAGATAAATAGGAGGAGGAGGAGAAGCCCTGGGTCTGATTGTGCTGTCCTGGCTCGCCCCGGCTCGGCCCCATCGGCCCCGTCCCCGCGGGCGGGCCCTTGGGGGTCGAGCCGGAGGACTCTGTCGTGCTGACCGAGCACGAAGGCCGGCATGCCCCCACTCGTGGCGAGTGCGGGGCTCCTAAGGGGGCGGGGGGCCCGCGCAAAAGCGGGGGGTCAGCCAGCGCGCCGGATCTTGCAGGATCCTGCAGCGCCAGGGTCGCACTGACCCAGGTTTAGGTGCAGGATCCTGCAGGATCTCGCAGGATCCTTCGCGCATTGACCTGGGTTTGGGTGCAGGATCTTGCAGGATTCTATAAGGCCTGACTGACCCGGGTCTGGATCGACCGGGTCAGAAGATCCTTGGCGAGTGGAGGCGTGAGGTTTGCAATGTGTGCGCCAAGGACCCCGTCGTTCGAAGAGGAAATAAAGCCAGAAACAGAAGCTTTTGGCGCTCCGCGTGGATCTCTTGGATCCGCGCTGTGGCCCCTCCCCCAGCGGCGCTTCTGGCGCCGCCCCTGGCGCGCTCCGCGCGCCAGGGAGGAGGGTCCAGCGCGGATCCGCGAAATTCGCGCGGACCTCCAAAAGTTTATCTTTATGCAGTTTTTGGCTCTTCCGAGGCCATAGCAGAGGAGGAGCAGACAGCCGGGGCTCACAGCAGTTGGCCGTCCCAGTTTTTCTTTTGGCCGCGCCCGATTCGTGGTCGCCGCTTGGGCCAGCGGTGGGGCCCAAGCATCGATACGCACTGCGGTTCACACTGGAGCATGAGCATGAGAGAACCCCGTCGTTCTTGTCGCAGTTGCGCACGGGCAGGCGAGGGCAGTGCGGCCCTTCCCCGTGCACCAGGCGTGGCAAGCTCGAGCTGCGCCTCTTCGCGAGTCCGCGAGCGTCCCTCGCTCCTCGTCTGCGGTGCCTGTGGTCCTTGAGGCTGCTGAGCGGGTCCTGGAGTCAAGTCCGGCGTGTCCTCTACAGGAGGAATGTGCGAAGATGGTGAAAAGATAGTCTGAGAACGATGTTTTGACTATTTTTGAGCATTCTTTGAACATTTTTGGGGCATTCGTCATTTTTCGTCCAAAATCCCCCTGTAGGGGGACACGCCCGAGCTAAGTGGCCCTGGAGGCTGCTGAGCGGGTCCTGGGGCCCGTTCCCGTCGGTGCCGAGGCACCGCCGACCGAGTTTCTCGCTGTGCGGTTTCGTGCGCCTGGCCGCAATCTATGCAGCAGGTGGGTCGCGTGCTCTGCCGTGCGACGTGTTCGGTGCACGGCATCCTTCAAGTGGGACCTTGCGCGGGCTCGAGTGCTCATGTGAAGGTCGTTCGGCCCACCCTTGCGCTCGCAGCTCCCGGGCCACCTAGGCCAAGCATGCTGCGTTGGGGAGGCACCTGAGGACGGGGGTGGCTCTCGACCCTGTCTGATGTACTGCGGGGGGTGGGGCCTCTCGGATGGCTGTGCCCTGCTGACTGGCAGGGGCCCGCAGAATCCTCTGATGACCGCCCCCCCGTTCGGTTCCTGTTCCCTCGCGGGCATCGTGCCGTGGGGGCCTCGGCATTTTGCCGAGCACGTTGGTGTGCGCTTCCGTTGGATCGGTTGCGCATTGTCGACACGTTCCCCCTCCTCCCCCTTCTCTTCCTCATCCTCCTCCTCCTCCTCCTCCCCCTCCAGATCAGAGGGAGAAGCCGTCATCGTTTTCGCCTTTGGGGCCTCCTGGGAGGCCCTCGTCGCCACCGCTGGATTCGCCTCGAAATGTTGATCAGAACGCACCCGGGGAGTACGTAGCGGCATCGGCATCTTCTGGTCTCCCTGAATGACGCCACTACGGCAGAAGACCCTCAACAGCTTTACAGTGGAAACACATGCAAAGAAACACTCTGCTTGCCTCCAGGGTGCCCTGGGTTTCTTGAGCACCGATGGTTTTGCCATGGAGAGCGTGGCGCTTCCACCGAAAATCGACGGACGCCCTGAGGTCTCAGGGCTGGGTTTCTTGTGGAAGGTTTTTGTTTGCGGCCGAGCTTCTGCTGTACGCAGCTGCAGGGGCGTAGGGGCCAGCGATGGGGGGCCAGCGATGGGGGTGCCACGTCGGGCCACCGATGTTTGGGGGGTCCAGCGTCCCTCGGCGGGCGTCGGACGATTTATATACACATGTATTCATATACATATAACGGCGCACCGGGTCCGGGGGCCCGGGGCCGGGACCCCGACCACAAATGTGGGCCCCGGGGGCACCGGAGGCTCGTCGGGGCTTGCCAGAGGCCTCCCCGGTCAGACAAGACGGCCCAAGAAGCGCCCAAGACGGCCCAAGAAATTTCCAAGAGGCCTCCAAGAGGGCTCTAAGATGCTGAAGATGGCCTCCAGACGTCCAAGGACGCCCCCAAGACGCCCCAAGAAGCCTCCAACATGCGTCCCAAGAGGGCCCCTAGACGCAAAAATTGGCCCATTCCCTTCGTAAAACGTACATTTTCAACAAAGTTGTCTTTTGGGCTTTCCGACGTTACAGGACGGCCCAAGAGGCGCCCAAGACCGCCCCAAGACGGCCCAAGAAGCTTCCAAGAGGGCCCCAGGACAGCCCAAGAGGGCCCCAAGACGGCCCAAGAGGCGCCCAAGATGGCCCAAGAGGGCCCCAAGACGGGCCCAAGAGGGGGCCCAGAGGGGGACCACGAACCGCAAGCTCGAGCCTTCCGCCCCAAGAGGCCGCCAGGAGGCCCCAAGGAGGCCCCTCAAGAGGCCCCAGGAGACCCCCAAGAGGCCCAAAGGAGGCCCCGAGAAGCCCCAAATCGGCCCCCAAAATGCTTCGAACCTGCTTCCAGGAGGCCCCCGACAGGTTCAGAGGCTCCCGAGAAGCTACGTCAAACTCCCAGCGAGCGGCCGGACGAGGCCCCCCACAAAATCACAAGAGGGTTCCAGTATTTGTATCCTTCAGCGCTCTCTGGCCTTCTTCCCCTTGCCCCCTTCCCTGCGACTTTCGTTGACTCAAGCTCGCCTCCTAGCTAGAACCTAAGCGCGCGCGAAGCGCGCGCGTGGTTCTAGTATATATATGTATATATATATATATATATATATACATTGAGGTGGCACACGGGGTTCCCCAAAAGGCCTGAAGACGAAGACGCTATTTGAAGACGCTATTTGCCAGGGGCGGTCGAGCGGGTGAAGACGCTAATCGCTTTGAAGACGCAATTGCGCAACCACAGGGTGAAGACGCAAATGCGCTTGAAGACGCAATTCCGTTTGAAGACGCAAATGTGCCTGAAGACGCTATTCCCGGCGGGGATCCCCATTCCCGGGGAATATGACGCTATTCCCGGCGCAGACGCTATTCCCGGCGCAGACGCTATTCCCGGCGCAGACGCTATTCCCGGCGCAGACGCTATTCCCGGCGAAGACGCTATTCCCGGCGAAGACGCTATTCCCGGCGAAGACGCTATTCCCGGCGCAGACGCTATTCCAGGCGAAGACGCTATTCCCGGCGAAGACGCTATTCCCGGCGAAGACGCTATTCCCGGCGAAGACGCTATTCCCGGCGCAGACGCTATTCCCGGCGAAGACGCTATTCCCGGCGAAGACGCTATTCCCGGCGAAGACGCTATTCCCGGCGAAGACGCTATTCCCGGCGAAGACGCTATTCCCGGCGAAGACGCTATTTCTGCCGCGGACAGGCCCATTGGGGGCTCCCCGAAGGCCCCGAAGGCTCCGTCTGCGGCGGGGGGGTCGTTTGGCATGGTGTCGTGCCCACGAGCGCCTTCCCCCGGAGGTCCCGTTTGGCATGGTGTCACGCACCGAAAACCTGTTTTCGGGAGGTCCCGTTTGGGATGGTGTCGGGCCCAGGGGCGCTTCTGGCCCGTGGTCCCGTTTGGCATGGTGTCGGGCCTTGGATTTGACATGGTGTCGGGCCCCTTCGAAAACCCGCCCCGGGATAGGTCCCGTTTGGCATGGTGTCGGGCCCCGTCCGCGGCGGATGGTCTCTGGAGGGGAATCGGGGCCAGATTCTCCACGGGAGACCCCCCGCCGCGGACAGGGCTAGTGTTTTTTTTGCAGTTTTGGGTATATTTTGGTGATTTCCAGTGTTTTTTTTTTTTTTTTTTTTTTTTTTTTTTTTTTTTTTTTTTTTTTTTTTTTTTTTTTTTTTGGCTATATTTTAATGATTGCTGGTGTTTTTTTTTGCAGTTTTGGGTAGTAATGGTCCTGGGAGGTCCCGTTTGGCATGGTGTCGGGCCTTTTTCTTTTCACATTGTGTCGGGCCCCTTCGAAAACCCGCCCCGGGAGGTCCCGTTTGGCATGGTGTCGGGCCCCGTCCGCGGCGGATGGTCTCTGGTGGGGAATCGGGGCCAGATTCTCCACGGGAGACCCCCGGCCGCGGACAGTGATGGTGTTTTTTTTTGCAGTTTTGGGTATATTTTGGTGATTTTCAGTATTTTTTGTTGTGATGTTGGTTATATTTTAATGATTTCTAGTGTTTTTTTGCAGTTTTGGGTAGTAATGGTCCCGGGAGGTCCCGTTTGGCATGGTGTCGGGCCTTGGATTTGACATGGTGTCGGGCCCCTTCGAAAACCCGCCCCGGGAGGTCCCGTTTGGCATGGTGTCGGGTCCCGTCCGCGGCGGATGGTCTCTGGTGGGGAATCGGGGCCAGATTCTCCACGGGAGACCCCCCGCCGCGGACAGGGCTAGTGTTTTTTTGCAGTTCTGGGCATATTTTAGTGATTTTCAATGTTTTTTGTTTGTGATTTTGGCTATATTTTAATGATTTCTAGTGTGTTTTTTTGCAGTTTTGGGTAGTAGTGGTCCCGGGAGGTCCCGGTTGGCATGGTGTCGGGCCTTGGATTTGACATGGTGTCGGGCCTCTTCGAAAACCCGCCCCGGGAGGTCCCGTTTGGCATGGTGTCGGGCCCTGTCCGCGGCGGATGGTCTCTGGTGGGGAATCGGAGCCAGATTCTCCACGGGAGACCCCCCGCCGCGGACAGGGCTAGTGTTTTTTTTGCAGTTTTGGGTATATTTTGGTGATTTTCAGTGTTTTTTTTTTTTTGTGATTTTGGCCATATGTTAATGATTTCTAGTGTTTTTTTTTGCAGTTTTGGGTAGTAATGGTCCCGGGAGGTCCCGTTTGGCATGGTGTCGCGCCTTGGATTTGACATGATGTCGGGCCCCTTCGAAAACCCGGCCCGGGAGATCCCGTTTGGCATGGTGTCGGGCCCCGTCCGCGGCGGATGGTCTCTGGTGGGGAATCGGGGCCAGATTCTCCACGGGAGACCCCCCGCCGCGGACAGTGCCAGTGTTTTTTTTTGCAGTTTTGGGTATATTTTGGTGATTTTATATTTTAATGATTTCTGCTGTTTTTTTGCAGTTTTGGGTAGTAATGGTCCTGGGAGGTCCCGTTTGGCATGGTGTCGGGCTTTGGATTTGACATGGTGTCGGGCCCCTTCGAAAACCCGCCCCGGGAGGTCCCGTTTGGCATGGTGTCGGGCCCCGTCCGCGGCGGATGGTCTCTGGTGGGGAATCGAAGCCAGATTCTCCACGGGAGACCCCCCGCCGCGGACAGGGCTAGTGTTTTTTTTGCAGTTTTGGGTATATGTTGGTGATTTTCAGTGTTTTTTGTTGTGATTTTGGCTATATTTTAATGATTTCTGTTGTTTTTTTGCAGTTTTGGGTAATAATGGTCCCGGGAGGTCCCGTTTGGCATGGTGTC
>CAUYUJ010002742.1:75842-78342 GCA_963575745.1 Prorocentrum cordatum
TAGTAATGGCCCGCCGCGGACAGGGTCCGTCGGGGGGCTCCCCGAGAGCTCCGTCCGCGGCGGATGGTCTCCCGTGGAGAATCTGAGCCAGATTCTCCATGGGAGAGCCTCCGCCGCGGACAGGGCCCGTTGGGGGGCTCCCCAAAGGCACCGTCCGCGGCGGATGGTCTCCCGTGGGGAATCGAGGCCAAATTCTCCACGGGATACCCCCCGCCGCGGACAGGGTCAGTCGGGTATATTTTAATGATTTTCCGTGGTTTTTTCTTTGTTCTGGGCATATTTTAGTGATTTTCAATGTTTGTTTGGTGATTTGGGTGATATTCTAATGATTTCCATACTTTTCAATGATTTTGGGCATATGTTAATATTTTCAGTGTTTGTTGTGCGACTTTGGTTATATTTTAATGATTTTTGGTGTTTTTTGTAGTTTCGGCCCGCTGCGGACAGGGTCAGTCGGGGGGCTCCCCGAGAGCTCCGTCCGCGGCGGATGGTCTCCCGTGGGGAATCTGGGCCAGATTCTCCATGGGAGAGCCTCCGCCGCGGACAGGGCCCGTTGGAGGGTTCCCCGAGGGCTCCGTCCGCTGTGAATGCTCTCCCGTGGGGAATCGGGGCCAGATTCTCCACGGGAGACCCTCCGTTCCATATTTTTTCAGTGATTTTGAGCATATTTTAGTGATTTTCATTATTTTTGTTTGCGATTTTGGTAATGTTTTAATGAGTTCTGATGTTTTTTGTAGTTTCGGCCCGCTGCGGACAGGGTCCGTCGGGGGGCTCCCCGAGAGCTCCGTCCGCGGCGGATGGTCTCCCGTGGGGAATCTGGGCCAGATTCTCCATGGGAGAGCCTCCGCCGCGGACAGGGCCCGTTGGGGGTCTCCCCGAGGGCTCCGTCCGCGGCGGGTGCTCTCCCGTGGGGAATCGGGGCCAGATTCTCCACGGGAGACCCCCCGCCGCGGACAGGGTCCGTCGGGCATATTTTAATGATTTTCATTGTGTTTTTTTGTTTTTGGCATTTTTTTTAGTTTTTTTTTTTTTTTTTGGGGGGGGGGGGGAATTTTCCAATAATTTCTATGTTTTTTTTTCTTGATTTTGGGTATATTTAGTGATTTTGACTGTGGTTTTTTTTTTCTGATTTTGGCCATATTTTAATGATTTCTAGTGTTTGTTGTAGTTTCGGACCGCCGCGGACAGGGTCCGTCGGGGGGCTCCCCGAGAGCTCCGTCCGCGGCGGATGGTCTCCCGTGGGGAATCTGGGCCAGATTCTCCATGGGAGAGCCTCCGCCGCGGACAGGGCCCGTTGGGGGGGTTCCCCGAGGGCCCCGTCCGCGGCGGATGGTCTCCCGTGGGGAATCGGGGCCAGATTCTCCACGGGAGACCCCCCGCCGCGGACAGGGTCCGTCGGGCATATTTTAATGATTTTCAGTGTTTTTTTTTTTGTTGTTTTGGGCATATTTTAGTGATTTTCAGTTTTTTTTTTTTTTTTTTTTTTTTTTTTTTTTTTTTTTTTTTTTTTTTTTTTTTTTTTTTTTTTTCTTTTTTTTTCAATTGGCGGATGTTTTTGTTTTTTTTTGTTTTTTTTGGTTTGTGATTTTGGGTATATTTTAGTGATTTTGACTGTGATTGTTTTCTGAGTTTGGCCATATTTTAAGGATTTCTAGTTTTTGTTTGTAGTTTCGGCCCGCCGCAGACAGGGTCCGTCGGGTATATTTTAATGATTTTCATTTTTTTGGTGGTTTTTGACATATTTTAGTGATTTTCATTGTTTCTTTTGAGATTTGGTGCATATTTTGATGATTTCCATGGTTTTTGAGTGATTTTGATCATGTTTTGGTGATGTTCAGTGCTTTTTTTATGATTTTGTGTATATTTAAATGATTTCGAGTGTTTTTTTTGTAACTTCGACCAGCCGCGGACAGGGTCCGTCGGGGGGCTCCCCGAGAGCTCCGTCCGCGACGGATGGTCTCCCGTGGGGAATCTGAGCCAGATTCTCCATGGGAGAGCCTCCGCCGCGGACAGGGCCGATTGGGGATCTCCCCGAGGGCCCCGTCCGCGGCGGATGGTCTCCCGTGGGGAATCGGGACCAGATTCTCCACGGGAAACCCCCCGCCGCGGACAGGGTCAGTCGGGTATATTTTAATGATTTTCAATTAATCTTGTTGTTTTAGCTATAATTTGGTGATTTTCTATGTTTTTTTTGTGATTTGGGGGATTGTTCAATGATTTCCATAGGTTTTTAGTGATTTTGGGTATATTTTAGTGATTGTCACTTCTTTTTTTTGCCATATTTTAATGATTTCTAGTGTTTTTTGTAATGTCGGCCCGCCGCGGACAGGGTCCGTCGGGGGGCTCCCCGAGAGCTCCGTCCGCGGCGGATGGTCTCCCGTGGGGAATCTGGGCCAGATTCTCCATGGGAGAGCCTCCGCCGCGGACAGGGCCCGTTGGGGAGCTCCCCGAGGGCTCCGTCCACGGCAGATGCTCTCCCGTGGGGAATCGGGGCCAGATT
>CAUYUJ010002742.1:83342-86288 GCA_963575745.1 Prorocentrum cordatum
CACGACACGGATATGCCGTAGTGATAATATTGTTTTTGTTCGCGACGCGATTTTCCGACGGCGTTGGATGTCGGGGCGCTGCTCTAGAAGTTCATAATTACCCCCTAGGTGAACACCCTGTCCCAGAGGTTGAGCCCCGTGCATTCTGGAGGTTTTGGGTCCCCTGCATTCTGCGGCTGCCTGAAGGTGATCACCATCACCAACACCGTGGAGGAGACGGCGGTCAGCGGACGCCAGCTATCTGCCCGCACCGATCCAGGCCAGGCTAATCTCGGCCCCAGGATCGGTGCCTCACGCCTCTGGTCAGGCCAGGTGGGCTCACTCTACCGCTCCTTGTGAGGAAAATCCTGGAGGCCTCGCGCGGCGCGTAATAGTAGTACATAGCACCCCGCAGATGCGGATGAGAGTGAGGGGGCGCTGGGGACGTCGGCAGTCTGCGAGACTCTGCAGAAGCTCGCCGCAGGCGAAGTTTTACAAATTATACAACGAGCCCGCAGCAGGCGCCGACTTTTTTCGTTAAACCAATGTGGGTAGGTCACGGGTTGGTCGCAAATGGGTCGCGGTTGGGTCGCGGGTGGGTCGCGGGTGAGTCGCGGTTGGGTCGCGGTTGTGTCGCGGCTGGGTCGCGGGTGAGTCGCGGGGTGGGTCGCGGGTGGGTCGCAAAAAGGTCTCGGGTGGGTCGCGGATGGATCGCGGATGGGTCGCGGGGTGGGTCGCGGGTGGGACGACGACATTCGACAACAACAGTAACAACATCAACAACAACAGCAACAACGATAACGACAACGACAACGACAACAACAACAACAACAACAACAACAACAACAACAACAACAACAACAACCATTTTAAGGCTGTATGCTCTTACTTGGCCGCGAGTCATTCAACACGTATACCCTACACCCTCGATACCCGCCCTCTTCGTCTTCGATCACACCCCTTTCGGGGGGATTATTTCTCTTTGCTGGGGCCGGCGGGCTTAGACGTACGGGCAAACCGGAACGGGCGGACAATCCTTCGGGGGCGTACATCTCTCTGCCCGCCATTGGAATTGGCGCGGGCCCTGCAAGAGGAGGAGGGGAAGAACGAGGGAGAGTGGGAGGAAGGGGAGGGGGAAGGACGAAGGAAGAGGGAAGATACCACGTTGTGAAGGCGTCCTTGGCGCGTGCGTGGTTCCTGAGCGCCGAAACGCAATTCCAGAATAATTTGTGAGGACGTCGCACGCGAGAGCGCAGTCCTGAGTACATTGTGAGGAAATCTCAGGCGGAAGCGGGGGCCCTGACTAAGTTGCGAAGAAGTCTCAAGCGGGAGCGCCGTTCCTGAGCAAATTGCACGGAAGTCTCAGGCGGGAGCGGGGGTCCTCACTAAATTGCCAGGAAGTCTCAGGCGGGAGCGCCGTTCCTGAGTCAATTGCGCGGAAATGTCAGGCAGGAGCGGGGGTCCTGAGTAAATTTCGAAGAAGTCTCAGGCGGGAGCGCCGTTCCCACGTAAATTGCACGGAAGTCTCAGGCGGGAGCGGGGGTCTTGATTACATTGCGAGGAAGTCTCAGACGGGAGCGCCTTTCCTGAGTAAATTGCGCGGAAGTCTCAGGCGGGAGCGGGGGTCCTGAGTAAAAATCGAGGAAGTCTCAGGCGGGAGCCGTTGTTGTTGTAGCCCGGGGGGCAGGGGTACAGTTTGAGCAGGAAGACTTTCCTTGAGAAAAAACAAGGTGCGAGTCCCGGGGGTGGCACTTCAATCGAAAAAAAATCAATGTGCACCGGTGGGGGGGGATCAACAATAGTTATTCTTCAAGAATGAGAGTTCAACAACAACAACAACAACAACCACAGCCACAACCACAACCACAACCACAACCACAACCACAACCACGACCACGACAACAACAGCAACAACAACAACAGCAACACCACCAACAACAACAACAACCACAACAACAACAACAACAACCACAACCACAACCACAACCACAACCACAACCACAACCACGACCACGACCACGACAACAACAACAACAACAACAACAACAACAACAACAACAACAACAACAACAACAACAACAGCGACAGCAACAGCATCAGCAACAGCAACAGCAGCAACATCAACAACGCAACAACGCAACAAGCATAATCTTCACCACGGATCCCCACTTCAGCCACTCACCCAGGGACAATGAATGACCGTTCGGCCCCCTCCTTCTGATGATCTAGTCCGCTTGTCAGTCCCGTAAGCTATGGGCCGACGCTCGCGCGGCGGTGCTCTCTGGAGTCGGTCCGACGTAGATCCGACGTGAACCCGACGTGGATCCGACGTGAGCCCGACGTAAAGCCGACGTGGGCCCGACGTAGTTCCGTAAGTTATGGGTCGACGCTCGTGCGGTGATGCTCTGGAATCCGTCCGACGTTGAATCCGACGTGAACCCGACGCAAATCCGACGTGGAGCCGACGTGGGCCTGCGGTGCATCGGGCCTCAGAAAGCTGCCGCGCGGGGCCTCCAGGATCTTCTTCCTATAGCGCCCCTGGGCCGAGGCTCGGCCTGGCCTGGCCGGCGCAGATCCGACGTAAATCCGACGTGAACCCGACGTGAACCCGACGTGGAGCCGACGTGGACCCGACGCTACATCTGAAGCTACATCTGGCGCAAATCCGACGTGAACCCGACGCAAATTCGACGTGGACCCGACGTGGACCCGACGTGAATCCGACGCAGGTCCGACGTAGAGCCGACGTCGACCCGACGCACAGCGGGCCTCAAAAGGTTGCCGCGCGGGGCCTCCGGGATCCTCTCTTCCTCCTAGCGCCCCTGGGGCCGAGGCTCGGCCTGGCCAGAGGCGAGATCTGTGCGGGTGCACACAGGGCCGGGGGCGCGCTCTCCCCCCCAGGCCGGGGGCCGCGATAGAGGAGGAGGAGGAGGAGGAGGAGGAGGAGGAGGAGGAGGAGGAGGAGGA
>CAUYUJ010002743.1:0-22500 GCA_963575745.1 Prorocentrum cordatum
GAGGAGGAGGAGGAGGAGGAGGAGGAGGGGGCCGCGCGGGCTCCCGTGGCGTGAGGCACCAAAGAGAGGCCCGGGACACGGCGCGCGGCCTCGGGCGACGACCCAGAGATCCGACGTCGTGAGTTTTTCGATGCGCGATCCCCTAAAACGACGCGAGGATCGGGACAAAATCGTATCGGGATAACTCGAAATCTCTGAGAATCGGCGGGTCTGGAGGATGTATTGGGCGCCGCGGCCGCTCCAGAGCGTTCCGGAACGCTCTGAGAGCGCTCCGGAACGCTCTGAAGCGATTTATCCCGATCCTAGCCTTGTTTTATCCCCGGAAGTCTCGGCCCCTTCCCCAGGACCGGTTTTTCACCCTGGGTCGTTTTTTGCCGGTCCCGAGGCCCGGCGAGGGCCCCTATAGGGGCCGAACTTTGCGAAAGACCTCCGCCTTGATGTTTTCAGTGCGTTGGACCTCTGGGGAGAGGCAGCTCCCGCGCAAGACGATCCTGGCCAGGCCCCTGCAGGGCCCCCGGGGGGATACCCGGTGCGTCTGCCTCCCCTCTGCCGAGCCGGGGCGGGCGTGGGCACGGCTCCCGGGGGCCAGGACGGGCCAGCGGGCAGTGGCGAGGCGTCCTGGCGCGCCCACAGGCCTGCCAAGCAGTGCTCCAAGAGCCTTCCGTGGCTTCCGCGGGGGGTTCTGAGAGCATTTCTGGCTGGGAATCGTCGTCGTCGTCGTCGTCATCGTCGTCGTCGTCGTCACCCCCTTCCTCTTGCCTCTCTTCGTTTTTTTCCGCAGGCGTTAGCCACAGCTGCGGCAGAGTATGCGCACCAGCGGGGAAACCGGAACGTGAACTGGAACACGGTTGGGCGGCGATGGGGCCAGCGCGCTTGGACGTATGCCCCTCCGTGCGCAGCCGCTGGCATGGCCGCTGGCTTGTTTCCACACGTCGGGAATCTGCTCCAAGGACAGTGTTTTGGTTCTACATGTTGGGGCTCTGAGAACATGTCGTGGCAGGCCTATAGGAATGTCGGGACGGTCGGTCCCTGCTCAAGTCCAGGTCCAGGCCAGGATTGGTGCATAGGGCATATATTTCCGTTTGGGATCCGGACGACGGAAAAAAACATACGTGGCCAGAAACGGCGCGGCTGTCTTGCAGCTGCGCCGGGCCTCCTTGGCGGCGCCTCCGCTGCAGCCCCTGGCGCGCTCCGCGCTCCAGGCAGGGGATTCCAGCGCCGATCCAAGACATCCGCGAGGACCGTCGATAGTGGATGCTTACGCAGCCTGTCCTGTAGAACTGGCCCAGCTTGTCGCCAGATCAGGCGGTCTTGGCATCGTGCTTCGGGCTCCGGGGGGGCACCTTCCCGATCCGCGGATCTGGCGCCCACGCGCCATATCCGCAGATCCGCAATCAATGTCAGCGTGCGCCCGATCCTGCGAGCCGCCGCAGGGCGGGTCAGCACGGCATCTTTGTACTGCACTGACGCGGCGGCGACCCCCCCGCCGCGGGCGTTCCGAGTCGATGTCGAACGACCCCGCTCGTCAGGAATCCGCTATCGTTCAAGGTTGAACGATCCCTCGAGTAATCAGGTGGTCGACGACAAAATTGGCATCTGCAGTAGGATGCGCCATAGGTTGCGACGTATGATGCGCCACATGTTGCGCATGGCAAGCTCTCGGAGTCATGCTTTGCCAAACGCGCCTAGGTCGCGCCATCGGTTCCTTCACTGGTTGCGCCACAGGTGGCGCCACAGGTTGCGCCATTGTTGCTGGATGCGACATTGTAGTGGGAAGGCTCGCCTGCCGCAAGGCGGGAATGTATATTTCCTTAGTTTCCTTTGACGTAGACCACGCATGACGACTTGTAACGCGACGATACTATTTTTGCAGGCTTCCCAGAAGCAGGCTGCGCCATGACTTGCGCTCCCCCGAGTCACGGTTTGCCCCGGTCAGCGCCCTTACATTTCTCAAGAGTGCAGCGTTCGCTTTAAAAGGGATCTCCAAATCTGGCAGCCGAGCCGAGTTGAGGGCTTGCTTTGCGATCCTGTATTCGGATAGTTTCTGGTTGACGAGCGGTTCCTCGGCGTGCCTTCATCTGCGAGAGCGGGGCGGTGGGCTTGGGCAGTCTTGCCAGCGGCTCTTCTCCTCATGCGTCCAGTCCTCTTCTCTACCTCGCGCCTCGCGCCTCTTCTCTCTACCTCGCGCCTCGTGCCTCCTCTCGTGCGTCCATCCTCCCACCCCTGCGCCTCGCCACCTCTTCCCTCTGCAGGAGGAGCTGCTGCGCGCGCGGAAGGCTGCGATAGCACAGGAGGTGGGCAAGCTCACCGACAAGGTGCCGGCACGGGGACCCGCTGCCGCCTTGACCCCTTTCGTATGCCTTTGCTGCCGCCGCGGACAGCCTTTCGAGTCGAGTGTCCCTGCGCCAGGTTCGAAGAAAAAGCGGCATGAATGATAAACAAACACCTGGAACATCGCAGATCGGAGTTGTCTGTCCCATCCATCTCTACGCGGGGGAGTTGCTCCACCGAGTCGGCCGCCTCATGACCACGGAGACGTTGAGATTCGGACGGGCGGACACGGCGAACAACAAGAGGAGGTGCACCATTGGCGTTTGGAAGTCCGCTTCTTCAGAGCGAGTGCGGTCCTCGTCTTTGCCTTCATCCCTTTTCCGTCCCTTCGATCCGGTGCCAGCGTGTCGATTCAGTGTTTTGGGCAGTCCCGTAGACGTGGACATCGAATTGCAATAAACAGCCGACGTTCTCTCCGAACGACGCCGAATGATGAGGAAGACGCGCAGCAAGCCAACAGTAAACACTCGAACGCCGGATTGTCGGACGGCGGTTCGTCGTGGACATCTTCCAGACCCAGCTGGAGGCCTCCAGTGAAGCCACGAGCCGTTGGAGGCGCCATGGCACGAAGTGCGCGACGCCCCCTTGATGCGCCCGGCAGGGCCAGCGGCCGTGCGACAGAAAGAAAACCGCTCGGGGTGGTTCTCCGCCTCGCTTTCTGCCTCGTGGGCAAGACGGCTCCTGGCGACGGCCCCCAGGATCCCCAAAACGGTACGCCCGCCAAGCCGCCCCTCCTTCGTCCTCGCGCGCTTTTCATGCCTCCTCCCGTCGTACGGCTTCCGTATGTCCGCGCCTCCCCCGTCGTACGCTTTCCTTGCAGTCGGACCGAGTTACAAGATCGAGGTCGGTTCGGGGAGCAAGCAAGTAAGCCGTGCGTCTTGTGGACGCGTGGGCAGAGGAATGACTAAAAAGCTATGTTGGTGCGCCAAACGCGTCCAGGGATGCAATCCGCCAAACGCGAAGCGGAGACAATGATGCGATGCAACGGCATGGAGATAGGTGGTGCGCCAACCGCGCCCCAGATGCAGTCCGCCAAACGCGGTACGAAGACGGTGATGTGATGCAACTGCAATCAAACGTGATGATGCCCCATTGTGCTTACTCCAGATTTCGTAATAAAGGGAGGGGGGTCTCATTTCGGGGGGGGTCTCTTCCAGGCTATCTTGGAGGGCCTGGGGGGTCTGGGGACGATGTTTTGGGAGGTTTCTCCCACGGGGGAGGCCTGAAATGGCTTGTCTTGGAGGGTCCGGACCCCCTCCCTTTTATTACGAAATCTGGAGTAGGCTTCATACCCACAACCCAGGCACGGTGGCGGTGTGGGCCGAAGGCCATTCGATCCGCCGCCCCCTGTCGATTCGTCGCAGGGGTGCCCGGCGTGCCAGATCCTTTCGGCTTTGGTTTTGGCTCCTTTTCCCGAAAGACCCCCCCCTGGGTCTTCGGCCCGTCCCGCCGGGGTCCCGGAAGGGGTTCTCAATCCCTAACCCCGATGGTCCGCTACCGAAAATTTCCGGTAGCGCTCCGCAGAGATCGGTCGCTACCGAAATACCGAAATGTAGCGCCCAATACCGGTATCAGAGCGTTCTGAAATCCGCTTTCTCAACGCCCTCAAACGAAGATCCGGTCGCTACCGAAATTCGGGGTGCGTCGAAATCGCTACCGAAAATTTCCGGTACCAGACGATCTGGGAATTGTCCCTCCAAGACCCCCTCCCTTTTATTGCGAAATCTGGAGTACTTCGTCTGCCCCCTGCTGCCTCGGGCGGCCTGCTGCGTCGGCGAAGGGCCCCCATGCCTCGGAGGACCGTCCGCGCTGCACACCAGTTGCGTCACTGGAGACATTGTTTCGCCTCCTCCTCCTCCTCCTCCTCCTCCCCCTCCTCCCCCTCCTCCCTCCTCCCTCCTCCCTCCTCCCTCCTCCTCCCCCTCCCCCTCCCCCTCCTCCCTCCTCCCTCCTCCCTCCTCCCTCCTCCCTCCTCCTCCTCCTCCCCCTCCTCCTCCTCCTCCTCCTCCTCCTTAGATACGTTTGCACAGGCTGATTTGTTTGTCGTGCAACATCTGCGACAACGGTCTGGACCCTGCCTTTTCCAGAACGCCTGTGTTCGATGCGCGCGAATAATAAGATGGACGTGGGATGCCCATCATTTCCCGCAGACGCCTGCAGTGGAAAGCATCCAAGCGATCTCTGTCCGCCCTCAGAAGCCACAAGGAGTCTGATGAGTAAAGGAGTTTGTTGATCACGCAACTTGTATGTAATTATGTAAAACTTCGATGCTTACCAACAGACGCGTGCGCCCATCATTCAGGAGGGAAAGAAACACACAGACACAATGAATCGTCGATGCCCCAGAAAATATGGGAACATATTGGAAGTGGGGGGAAGACAAAACCCAGGAAAGATGGGAAACATATGAGGAATAATGTTATTTGTGTGTGTATCTATGTGTGTGTGTGTCCCAGGGCCCCTTCAAGTGTTTGCAGCTGTTTGCATGCGCTGGCGCTCTCGCCAACCACGGCGGGGGAGCAGCTCGTCCGCTGCCCGCCCATCACCGGGCACGACCCCTCCAAGACATGCGGCCTCCCCGGCGCTCTTGATCGGCTCGATTTCGACCGTGGGCCTCTTGATCACGGCTGCACATTCGCTTTGGATGTGTACAGCTTTGTCCAACCTCATTCCATGCTATATATGTTTACCCCTCCACAGCACTTGCATCCACCACACGCTGCACATTTGAAGTACGCTTCGATACCAACAGTGTGTCGTCAGCGTAGAGCACGTCGCGGGTAACAGTGTATCCGGGTTCGCCGTGCAGTGCCAGAGAAGCGAAGGCGTCGTGCTGTTCGAGGTTCCCGTGCATCCGGGCGGAGATTGCCCTCGAGTGCTCTTCGCTCTGGCTGGCGGAGGGTCTCGTGGTCTGGAAGCGTGCTCTTCTGTCCCAGGTCCGGTCCGACTGCATGTCCGTGCCGCTCCCCCGCCGCGTGTCCTGTGTATTGCCCGTGCCCCCCTCGCTCGTGCGCCCCACGCGTGCATCCCCCGGTCGAGCGCCTCTCAGGAGGGGAAAAAGCACACAGACACAATGAACCGTCGATTCCCAGAAAACATAGGAACATATGGGAAGCGGGGGGGGAAGACAGAAGCCAAGAAACTATAGGACAATGATGGGGAATCTTTTCATCTGTGTGTATTCATTTGTGTGTCCCAGGGCCCCTTCAGCCTCCCCGTCGCCCCCCGGCGTGCGCGGGGCTCCCCGCCGCACGCCCTCGATCCCGCGCCCCGGGCGAAGGCTCCTCGGGCGTCCCTCGCTCGTGCGCCCTCCGCGCACCCCCCCGGTCGAGCGCCTCCCCGTCGCCCCCCGGGCGTGCGCGGGGGGCTCCCCGTCGCACGCCGTCGATCGCCCTGCGCCCGTCGTTTTCGCAAGGGCTCCCTCGAGGGCGCGAAGTTATTCGCGCTTCGCGCTTCGCGGTCCTCGTTCCTTCTCCCCCTCCTCCTCGTCCTCCTATTCTCCCTTTGGGAGGGCGGCGCGAGAGCGCGAAGTTATTCGCGCTTCGCGCTTCGCGCAGCGCGAAGCGCGAAGTTGGGAGCCCTAGTTTTCGGCGCCGCTCGGAGCAGGCCGCGCGGGCCGTCAGGGGTCCAGAGTGCTCCAGATGTCGCAATAAAAGGGAGGGGGTCCTCCCTTTTATTGCGGAATCTGGCATTATTTGTTCCTCCCCCTCTTTGTCTCGCTAGTGCTTTCCCTGCTCTGCCACGGGCACCCTTCTCGCGACAGCTCGTCTGGGAATCGGTTCCAGCACGCAACTCCTGCGCGTGACACCCTAGAAAGCATGATGGTTTTTGTTTTCATAGGGGGGACCGCGGGGACTGTGTGCTCCAGATTTCGTAATAAAAGGGAGGGGGTCTCAAGCCTCCCATTCGAGAAGTTTTAGACCCCCCCCCGGTGGGAGAACCCTCCAGAACATCGTCCCCAGACCCCCCCAGGCCCTCCAAGATGGCCTGGAAGAGGCCCCCCCCGAAATGAGACCCCCCTCCCTTCCCAGACCCCCGACGTAATGAATTGTTCATTACGTCGACCCCAGAGTTCTCGACCCCTTCCCCAGGACCGGTTTGTCATCCTGAGTCGTTTTTTGACGCTCCCGAGGCCCGGTGAGGGCCCCCGGAGACCGAAAATTGGGAAAAACCTCCCGTCATGATATTTTCATTACTCGAGGGGGTCTGGGTTTATTGCAAAATCTGGAGTGCCCGTCTATGCAGCTGCGTCTTCCCGGGTTCTGGCAAGCGGCGGCCAGCCCGAACCTTCCCAGAGGGGCGGGCCTTCGCAGAGGGGGGCGGGCCTTCTCGGGGGGGCCTTCTCAGGGGGCGGGCCTTCTCGGGGGGCCTTCTCAGGGGGCGGGCCTTCTCAGAGGGCGCAGAAGTCCCCCTGGCCTTCTGAGAAGTCGTCCAAGCCTGCGTTTCGTCAGGACGGGGGGCTTCTGAGAAGTTTCGCCGCCTTCTGCGAAGGCCTTCGCCGTCTCTCTAGCTTCCCCCCCTCGCTCAACGTCGACCAACGAGGTCTCTCGCATTGCGCCCTTCGTACAGTCGGACCGAGGCATAAGATCGAGGGCGGTTTGGGGATGGTGCCCTGATGTTCTCAGTGTTTTTTGTTGGATGCTCTCGTGCACCCTGGGGCGGGTGCCCTTGGATGTTCTGTGTGTTTGGGCCGGCGGAGGGCCTCGTGTACTCGAGGGATGTTCTTCTGCCCTAGGTCCGATGGTACTGAAGGGGCCCCAGGACACACAAATAAATACACACAAATAAAAATATTCCGCATATTTTCCCATATTTTCTGGGTTTCTGTCTTCCCCCCCACTTCCCGTATTTTCCCATATTTTCTGGGGAATCGAGGATTAATTGTGTCTGTGTGTTTCTTTTCCTCCTGAGGTACGCTCCCCGGACGGGGGCTCTCGCCTTGCGCCCTTCGTACATCGGGGAAGACTTGGTCTTCGAGCTCTCCAGCTTTCGCGCCGAGGCTCGCTGGGGACCGCCAGAGACCGTGCGGGGAAGCCGCCGAAGACCGCCGCAGGCGGCCCCAGGAGCGGGGGGTACGGAGGGGTCCACGGTGTGGAGGATGTCTCATGCCAGGCCGGTGGGGACACCTGCAGTTGTCCTCTTCTCCCACCTCTCTGTGCGTGACCCTCCCCAGGGCGCACGCGTCTCTGCGGAGTGTCCTGCGGCCAAGTGCCCTGTGCGGGCGCCATTCCACGGGGGGCGGGTCTATGCTGACTGGCTGTCTGGCTCGCTCATCCCTCTCACGCGCGGTCGAGAGCGTGAGATTCCGGGGACGTGCCCTCTCCAGGCGAGCGGAGGCGAAGGCCTCCGCCAGCCAGGGGCGACGCCCCAGCTCGCAGGCGAGGCCCTGCGCCGGCCGCGGGCCGTCCAGAAGGGCGCCGGGGGCGGGCTCGCAGCGGGCCGCGGGCGCGACGAGCCCAGGCCGCCTCGCCAGGCGCCGCAGCGCCAGCGTCTGGGCTTCGCGCAGGGGCGCCTCGGGGGGCATCACTCGGCGGCGCGCCGAGGGGGGGAGAGTTCGGCGCGTTCTGCTGCGTTCGTCGGTTCCCGGAGGTTTTCTCGCCTCGGGGTGCTCTTCAGCAGCTGCGCGTGGCCGAGGGCGCTCCGGGGGGGCGCGGATCTTCCCGAGCGGCCGCTGGAGACCCGAGGAGGAGGAGTGGGGGCCCGGAAGCCAAGTTCGGGAGCGCACCGAAGAAGGGGCGGGCCTTCTCAGAAGGCGGGGCTTTTCAGGAGCCCCCTGGCCTTCAGACAGCCCTGTGGGTCTGGAGAGGGCCCACAAAGGTTTTCAAAAGGCCAGGAACCTTCGGAGCCTTTTCAGAGCGCCCGCCCCCTCTGTCTCCCCCCCTGGGCGCCCCGAGCTATCATGGCGGAAGTTCTTGGGGATGTCGCTCTCCCTGGGGCCGGAGTGAGACCCAGCCGTGGTCCAGAATGACGGGGCCGAGCTCCCAGCCCATCCCCAGACCCCCTCGAGCAATGAAAAAATCATGACGGGAGGTTTTTCCTAATTTTCGGCCTCCGGGGGCCCTCACCGGGCCTCGGGAGCGTCAAAAAACGATTCAGGATGATAAACCGGTCCTGGGGAAGGGGTCGAGAACTTTGGGGTCGACGTAATGAACAATTCATTACGTGGGGGGCTGGGTCTGAGGGACTGCGTGCAGCTGCGTGGCGCCGCGCGTGATGAGTGTAGGCTCGCGTCGTGTCGACGAGGCAGCGACCCGGGTGCGGGCGTTCAAGGTTGACCGCCGCCAGTGGCCCGGAATCGGCCGATGTCGAGCGATCTTGCGAGATCGGAAAGGCGCGATCGCTCGAGTCGGAAACCGCCCTGCAAGTCGACGCGGCACGGACCCGCCGCACATGCGCTTCCCACCCTGCAGCGTCCTGACGTGCCACCGTCCCCGCCCCCGGGGCCAGAGGTGGTGGCGGCAGCCCGGGAGAACGTGAGGCTCGAGCAGGACGTGTCCACCCGCGAGGCGAGGGCCGCCTCTCTGGGGGCTCCTCCTGGGTCGGGTGCGCATCCCGGCCCGGAACATGCCCATGTCCTTGAGACAAGGGCTCCCTCGAGGGCGCGAAGTTATTCGCGCTTCGCGGTCCTCGTTCCTTCTCCCCCTCCTCCTCGTCCTCCTATTCTCCCTTTGGGAGGGCGGCGCGAGAGCGCGAAGTTATTCGCGCTTCGCGCAGCGCGAAGCGCGAAGTTGGGAGCCCTAGTTGAGATTGGCATCCCCTCACCTCGGCGCCGATCTCGAGGGCAGTCCCCAAGTTAGCTTCGGGCGCGTTCCTGAGGTGCCCGGGGCTTGTCGATCTTAGGGGTGAGAATCGGCTCGAGGCTGGTTATCCTCGTGCTGCGTGGGGCCGGCGTGAGGGGCAGGGATAGGCTCAGGAGGGGATGCATCGACCCCCAATCGCCCACTCATCGCAGGTAGGGGCTCGATTGATCCATGGGCGACGTAGCGCCGATTCATGCTCGACGTTCCCCCCTGAGCCGGTCCCCCTTTATCGTTGCCCCAGCAAGGCGGAAGCATCAGCACCGATAGTGCAGTCAACATTTGATCATCCATTCCACTGCTTCTCAACGCTGTTCGGCTTAGCGCTGCTTCCATCCAGGGAGGGGGAGGAGGAGGAGGAGGAGGAGGGAAGAGGAGGAGGAGGAGGAGGAGGAGGAGGAGGAGAGAGGAGGAGGAGGAGGAGAGGAGGAGGGGGAGGAGAGGAGGAGGAGGAGGAGGAGGAGAGGAGGAGGAGGAGGGCGAGGGGAGGGCTTGGGGCAGCGCAGGAGAGGCGATGCGCGGCGGCGCGGCGCAGGGCGTGGGCGAGGGGATGGCCTCCTCCTCCTCCTCCTCCTCCTCCTCCTCCTCCTCCTCCTCCTCCTCCTCCTCCTCCTCCTCCTCCTCCTCCCTCCTCCTCCTCCTCCTCCCTCCTCCTCCTCCTCCTCTCCTCCTCCTCCCCCCCCCCCCCCCCTCCTCCTCCTCCTCCTCGGCGGCCAGCCCTGTGGGAAGGCAAAGGGGGGCGGGCCTTCTCTCGGCGGCGCACCGACGGGGGGGGGGAGCGAGAAGGATAATGCATTCTCGTCAGAGGGGAGGAGGCAAGTTAGGTGCGCTCGCGTTAACATCTGACATCCTACCCCTCCCTCCCATCCCTTGCCATGGCGCTGAGTTTCTCTATCCGCGGACGCGTGTCGTAGCGGACCTGTGGCTCCGCGCGCGTGTGCGTAGTGGCATGAGCTGGTTTCGACGGCGCTGGTCTCGCCGGCGGCTGGTCTCGCCGGCGGCTGGTCTCGCCGGCGGCGGGTTTCGCCGGCGGCTGGTTTCGCTGGCGCTGGTCTCGCCGACGCGAGCCCTAACGGGCGGGTCGGGTCGGGCTGGCGGACCCTAACGGGCGGGTCGGGTCGGGTCGGGCGGAACATTCAAGTGTGGAGCGCCCTCGACCGAGCACGCGCGAACCCTAGCGGGCGGGTCGGGTTGGGCGGGCGGACCCTAGCGGGCGGGTCGGGTCGGGTCGGGTCGGGCGGGCGGGACATGCAAGTGTGGGGCGCGGTCGACCGAGCGCGCACGAACCCTAACGGGAGGGTCGGGTCGGGCGATCGGACCCCAGCGGGCGGGTGGGGTCGGGTCGGGCGGGCGGACCCCGACGGGCTGGTCAGGTCGGGCGGGCGGTAATGTGTGTGGGGCACGCTTGACCGAAGACGCGCGAACCCTAACGGGCGTGTCGGGTCGGGCGGGCGGACCCTAGCGGGCGGGTCGGGTCGGGCAGTTTTGGCGACGGCAGCTGGTTTCGCCGACGGCAGCTGGTTTCGCCGACGGCAGCTGGTTTCGCCGACGGAGCTGGTTTCGCGGGGCGGCGAAACCAGCCAGGCGAAACCAGCCGGGCGAAACCAGCCGTCGGCGATAAGCCAGGCGTCGGCGAAGCCAGCGGTCGCTCTCGTCAGGCGGCGGGGCTGCTCGGAGGGCCTCCCGCCTCCGGGGAGGCTGTCTGCGTCCTCGGGGAAGGCCTCGCAAACTTCTCGGGGGCGCCCAAACGGTGTGGTGACCACACCGTGCGGTGAGTCGGTGGGGATTCGGGGTCACCGCACGGTTTTGGGACTCGAGTCCCTCTCCGAGGACGTCTCGGGCGACAGGGGCCTCCGGTGTCCCAAGACCGTGCGGTGACCGACCGTGCGGTGAAGTCTTGGGGGATTGCGAGGTCACCGCACGGTCCGTCACCGCACCGTCTCGGGACTCCAAAATTTCTCAGAAGGCCGGGGGATTTCGAGCCTTCTGAGAAGGTCCGCCCCTTCTCACTTCCCCCCGGGCTGGCCGCCGATCCTCAGAACCAGAGAAGACAGAACGTCATAAACAGACACTCAGAGGTCTGTGAAAGTAGGTGTGCCCGGGTTCCCCAAACCCAGCCTATTTCGAGCGCCTTCCTACTTCAAGAATCGATATGATTCTGTTGTTTTTGCTATCACTTGGGCGGGCCCGAACCCAATCTACTTTACAGTCGGCCCGGATTAGTAGGTCGACCCTGCCAAATCAAGGGTGCCCTCGTGCCCTGTGTTTCGCGACCCACGCCTCCTACATTCCCGTGGCAACGTGGCCCTCGGAAGGGTCTCTGTCCTCTCGCGTGTCCTCTCCAATCCAGCCCGACTGTATCTGCCTTCCTATTTCATGCTTCTACCTACTTCTTCCGACCGGCGTGTACTTTCGACGGTCCGCGCGGATTTCTCCGCGATCGGCGCTGGGGCCCCCCTTGCGGCGCCTCCGGCGCCGCCCCTGGCCCGCCCCGCGTGCCAGGGAAGGCTGCTCAGCGCAGAACCAAGACGCCGTTTTTGGTTCCTCGACGGAAAGCGCCGAGGAGATTTGTCCGTTGCATCTTTTGGCGCGCAACGATCATTATCCAGGCCAAGCCCCCCCAGGGCTCATTTCGATTCCTCCGATTCGATGCGATTCGATTTCGATGGCTTCCGATTCCGATTAGATTCGACTTTGGATTTTGCTATGTGGGCTCCGATTTCTCAATGGAGGCCTACTAGCCTGCCGAGTTCCGCCGATCCGACTTTTCCCGACTCGGCTGCCGATTTCCTCCGATCCGATTTACTTCGATTGCCGATCCGACTTATCGACTCGACGTTGGGCGCTCGTGCGCCCCCCTCCCCCGGCGGGGGGGAGGGGGGCCTGGACCCCCGCCCCGCATGCTGGCGCTTGCGCGTGCACCGTGGCGATGGCGATCGCAGCTATCGGGAACCAACACCGACCCCATGTGCGCGACGCTGGGTTGAGTCAGGAGGGGAAAAAACACACAGACACAATTAATCGTCGATTCCCAGGAAAAGATGGGAAAATATGGGAAGTGGGGGGGAAGACAGAAACCCAGAAAATATGGGAAAATATGGGGGATCTTTTTATTTGTGTGTATTTATTTGTGTGTCCTGGCGCCCCTTCATTGAGGTGCGCCACGCGTGCCAGGCGCGCCACGCGCGCCAGGCACCCCTGGGGCCCGAGCGTGCCAGGCACGCTTGGTGCGCCAGATGCGCCACGTGCTCCGCGTGCGCCAGGTGTGCCGCATACTCCAGCCGCGCCAGGTGCGCCACGTCTGGGGCACGTGCAGAGTGTGTCAGGTGCGCCTGCGCACGTGACAGCACGCCTCGGGAACCATGTCGGCCCCCGCCATCCTTGTCGAAAACAATGGCAATCATTGTGTCTGGAAGGCGTGCGCACAGCAGGCCATACGCCACCACCCCCGCCGTAGCTGCGAGGTGCATTCGGTACTGTTTTTGTCAGGGATGGTAGCTCTGCGCGCAGCAGGCAATATGCTGACACCCCCGCCGTCCCTGTCAAAAACAATACAGCGTGTTTGCTGGCCTCACGAACCCAACTCAAGACTTTGCCCGAACGTGTCTTTTGTATTGCTTGTGGATAGGGATGGTATGGGGGGGGGGGGCGCATCGGGTTGGCCGCGCATGCTCAAAATGTGGATGCATATTGCGTGTTGTATTATGTTCTTTGACAGTGGGGAAGGGGGTGAGCATGGTGCCCCCACGGTTCCTGGTCGGCTGCCGGTCGCTTGGGGGAGTGGGTGTATATTCATAGGGAGCAGAGATCAAGGCACCTTCCCCGCCCGCAAGTTGACTCGCTCACTCCCACCCGCCCTCCCAAGACTCAAGTAACACCCGAGCCTAAGCATGTTCAGCGGTCGTCTATGGGTGGGCAGCTATTGGGAGCCAGTGTAGGCCCAGTGTGCGCGATGGGGCGAGGTGCTCCACGCGTGCCTCAGCTCCAGGTGCGCCAGGCACCCGTGGGGTCCAAGCGTGTCCCGCACGCCTCGCGCGCCAGATGCGCCAGATGCGCCACGTGCTCCACGTGCGCCGTGTGTGCCGCATGGAGCCGCACCAGATGCGCAACGTCTGGGGCACGCGCAGAGTGTGCCAGGTGCGCCCGCGCACGTGACAGCACACATCGAACACCAGTGCACAGTCGGGACGGGGAGGCCATCATGGCGTCTTCTGGGCCTGCACACAGCAGGCAATATTCAGAGCGTGAATTACCTACCCGGCCTTCGCTTCCAGGCAAAACCAAGTCATACCACGCGCCTCCCCGTCAAGCGGCCTAACCAGTACAGGCCGTAGTTTGGCATCGCTTGGTATCTCTTGGAAGCGAGGGTGGTCAAAAGCGAGGTAGGTTTGTTTTCCGCCTAAATATGCGAGCACCCTCGCGGTCCTTGTCAAAAGTGAAACACCATTAGACAGTGATCGCGGGGTGGCCGCGCATGATCCAGATGTTGACACGAAGGGCATTTTGTTTTGGACAGGGGTGGTGGCCTCGCGCAGAGGAGGCCGTATGCGGGCGCCCCCCCGCCGTCCCGGTCGCAACACAATGCAAAGAGTGTTTGCGGGGCCCGCGAGCATGGCCCAAGATTTTGCCACAACGTGTGGTTCCTGGGTAGTCGAAGGCCAGACCGGCAGATTGGATTGGGCCCTAAGGGCCAATCTGACCTGGCCAACTTGGAGGATTTGGGTCATTCGCCAGACTGGATTCGCGTTGGCTCCCTCACCAGATTGCCCCCGTTTGCCAGATTGGGCCTGCCAGATTGGCGCCAGATTGGCTTCGACTACCCAGGGTTCGTATTGTTTTTTTGACATTGGTGGGGGGGGTGGGGGGCAGTGGTCCTGGTTGGCTGCTGGTCGCCTGGGCGAGGGGGTGTTGTATTAATCGGGAAGTCGACCCCTCCCCGAAGGGCAAGAAGGGGGCTGGAAGAGGAATTGCCCTCCTCCTCCTCCTCCTCCTCCTCCTCCTCCTCCTCCTCCTCCTCCCTCTCCTCCCTCCCTCCTCCTCCTCCTCCTCCTCCTCCTCCTCCTCCTCCTCCGTCTCCTCTCGTGAAGGGGGCTGGAAGAGGAAACCTTTTAAGCCACTCACGCCCTAAAGGGCTGGTGGGATTCGTTGCCGAGGTTCGCCGTGGCCAGGAACGCCTCTTCTTTCTCCTCCTCCTCCTCCTCCTCCTCCTCCTCTCCTCCCCCCCTCCTCCTCCTCCCCCCCCTCCTCCCCTCCTCCTCCTCCCTCCTCCTCCTCCTCCTCCTCCTCCTCCTCCTCCGCCTCCTCCTCCTCCTCCTCCTCCTCCTCCTCGGCGGCCGCGGCGCCTCGGCGAGGAGCCCACGCGTGCGGCGCCCTGCCTCCCCCGCGTCGCAGTCGGGCTCTCCCGCTGCGACGGATTCCGCGTTCCTTATTATGGTAGCACAGTGACTGCTCGAAGACAACATAAGCGTCAGCCGCATACTTGTAGACCAGGCAGGAGACCCTAAGGCCTTAGGCAAGCACTGTTTGGGGAAGAAGTCCGTGCTTCGGGCCGCGCGGGGTACACTTCAGGCGATGCTTAAGAAAACCTAAGTTTTCGGCCAGAGTCTCGATTATTCTTAACGTTTCCATGTAAATCCTAAGATTTGAATAGAAATGTTGGGTTTTTATTCAAGTTCTGAGACTATGAATTTCTTAACCCATGATTTCTTAAGCGTTTCGCAAGGTGTACACGTCTCTTGGAACGGCCAGCAAGACGGGGCACGAGGAGAGAGGGCCCTGAGGGGCAAGGAGGCCGGCCCCGAGGCCGTGATGGAGCAGCTGGAGGCCCGCGTTCAGTCCGTGGAGTTCAGCAAGGCCTGGCCGCGCATCTTGGCATTTCCATGTCGGGTTACCGGAGGAGGATGCTGCTGAGCTATCGTCGGGGGCGGAAAAGAGGGGGGTGATGACTAGGGGGGGGTGGATATCATGGCGCGGGCCATGATATCTCCCCAGATCTCGTGGCGCCTCTTCTTGTTTCATTACGTCCCTGGTCCCCCCGCTGGGCCGCGCACATGCTGCCGGTCATGATTTGCACCCCCCCCTCTTGGACACCCTCCTCTTGGCCGCTCCCGATATCGCAGGTCATCTTAATATGTTCTTCAACTGTATAGCCCTCTATTCGTTCCGCCTGCTTCCTGTTCTTCCAGTCACCTGGGCGTTGTTTCGAGTTTCTGAACAGAGTGGAGACGGTTAGACTAGCGCCGGGGATGCTTCAGCATCGGGGATGATCTAATATTATTTTGTGGTGCGGTGCGAATTCGAGTTTTCTACGGACATCTTGCCAAAGCGGGCCCGAAACATAGTTCATGTCAGCATGGTTGCTAAGCTGAGCCTAAGAGGTCATTCCCGCTTGAGTCGGACACGGGCATTGACAATGATGCCATGTAGTCGTGCTGGCAGCGGTCGTGCTGGCACGATCAATGGCGCTCGACTCGAGCGGAAACCGACGTGCATTGCGTGCAGCATTTGTTCAGGCCGGTTTGGGACAGTCCATGGAGATGGCCATGGGCCAGCAAGCCAGAGAGAATTCCGAGACGGCAGCCCTGCACAGGAAGCGCAGAACTTGAGTTTTTGGGTTGTTAGGACACATGTCTCGAGACGAGGCACGTTTGGACGGGACCCCGAATTCGGCCACGAATTGACCCTGTGTTTCAAGATGGTTACGTAGCCTACTCAGTGGCTGATGGCGTGACGTATACCTCCTCCACCTCCTATTCCTCCTCTTCCTCCTCCTCCTCGAGCCCATGGTTTCTCTCAGTAATGTTCGCGCAGTCCCGCGCGCAATGTGTGTTGTCAATGCTGCTTTCCCGCTTTTACCGCCTTCGCTTCTTCGTGGCCTCGTGCGCGCAGCAATGGAGAGTCACAGTGCCTAAATGGAAGAGGCTCTGCAGCTTGTGTATCTAATTTGGTAGATTATCAAAGCCCTTCCCCCTAGCGAGAATGCTATGCGGCTGGCTGGCCGCCGAGACCCCCTGATAATGAGAGTGAGGATGAGATGGAAGACGACCACGACGATGAGAGTAAGGAAGGGACGGAGGAGTTGGAGGACGATGGTGGTGGGACGATTCTTGATGCTCTGGGGGCCTTGTCGATGTCTCCCTTCTCTCGGAGCGTCTTTGGGTCAAGTGAGTCCTTCGGGGGTTGTCGTTGGGGCCTCCTTCATTCGAAGTTGGTCGGGGCGGCTTCCTGGGGGAGCGGGAGCGAGCTGTGTGCGATGATTGTTCGAAGAGGGACACGTGTTTGGATAAGGTGGCACAAATCTGCTGCACCTGGCCTATCTCCCGTGAGCGCCACTGTAAGCGGCAGACAGGGGCACATGTAAGTCTAAGGCCCCAAACATGCGTCCTCAGGCTGATGCATGTTGGCACGTTCCCGACGGGCCTTGCCAACTAATACAATGCGGTTCACTCGCGCCCGTCGGCCGCGCGCGCATGTCGAGATCCTTCCAAAACCTTCATCGTCGACACGTGGACATCATCACCGTCATCGGCGTGACCAGCATCGGCGCCGTCATTGGCACTGCCGCCGTCGTCTTCCTTATCGCCACCAGCATCCATACTATCACATTCGTGTCTGCCTTTGTCGACGTCACCATGATGCCGCGCTCGCCCGAGTCACCGATCCGCGCTGAAGTGCCCGCGCGTCAGCACGACCTGCGAGACGCGCCGGGAAATCCCCAGTTGTCAGCGCCACCGCGGCCGCGTCAGTCGCGCCAGACTATCAGGAGGGGAAAAAACACACAGACACAATTATTCGTCGATTTTTAGGAAAATATGGGAAAATATGGGAAGTGGGGGGGAAGACGAAAACCCAGAAAATATGGGAAAATATGAGGAATATTTTTATTTGTGTGTATTTATTTGTGTGTCCTGGGGCCCCTTCAAGCACGACCTGCGAGACGCGCCGGGAAATCCCCAGTTGTCAGCGCCACCGCGGCCGCGCCAGTCGCGCCAGACTGGCTGTCCCCTGCGTCGGTCGAGCAGCGGAGCTGTCAAGTCCAGGTCACTCGAAGTCAATTGCAGCGCATAGATTGTACCACGCAGACTGCTCCTCATATTCTGCACTGCGCAGCATGCCAGGAACACGCTGCTTTGGGCCCACGCTGGCTAACACACATGTTCTGCCTCCCCGTCTCCTTCCTCGCCCCTCTCCCTGACTTCGCCACGCGGCGACCCACGCGGCGTCCAGACCGGATCCGAGGCTCAGCTCGAGGACCAGGTGGACCTCGCCAGGAGAGAGAAGAGGAGCCGTGGCTCGTCCGCCCCTGCTCGCTGTTGTCATCCTCGCCCGCCAGCTCATGCAGGGACCAGATCCATCGCTCGCAGACAACATGGTTTTTCCGGACGCTTCCGGGAACCAATCTGCTTTAGTCGGGAGCGGAAAAGAGGGGGGTGATGACTAGGGGGGGGTGGATTTCATGGCGCGGGCCATGATTTTTCCTCAGATTTCATGGCGCCTCCTCTTATTTCATTACGTCCCTCGCCCCCCCGCTGGGCCGCGCACATGCCGCCGGTCATGATTTGCACCCCCCCCTCTTGGACACCCCCCTCTTGGCCGTTCCCGATTTAGGCGGCCTTCCTATTTCAAGCGTCGAACGGCCTTCCCTTCTTCCCTCCTCTTCAAGGGGCGGGCGGACCCCCGATCAACTTTCAACGCCCTTCTACCTCATGGTGCATGGGACGTTGGGGCGCCGGCGACGCCGGCGAATGTGTTCAAGGTTGACTTCTGCGACGCGGAAGCACCGATGGATGGCAACGCCA
This sequence comes from Prorocentrum cordatum, assembly GCA_963575745.1. Classification (NCBI taxonomy): domain Eukaryota; class Dinophyceae; order Prorocentrales; family Prorocentraceae; genus Prorocentrum; species Prorocentrum cordatum. The sequence goes on from CAUYUJ010002743.1 coordinate 17,927, forward strand.
CTGGACCCGACACAATGCAATCTTGACCGATCGGGGCCGCGATCGGGTCAAGGTGGAACGATCGACGCGGTGTCGAAAGCCTTTGCGCGCGCCGACGCCGCACGAACCGGCCGTATACCCGCTTCTCCCGAGCGATGGGTGCCCCCCCCTCGGGCCACCCAGACATCCGACGTCTCGATTTTTTCGAGACACGGGCCCCCAACCTCCCGACCACTTCCCCGGGACCGGTTTTTCATCCCGAGTCGTTTTTTGACGGTCCCGAGGCCCGGCGAGGGCCTCCAGGGGCCGAAAACGACGAAAAACCTTTGTCTCGATTTTTTCGAGACGCCCGAGGTCTGGGCATGTTGAGGCCGGTCCCCGCCCTTTGCGCCTGGCTCTCACGGCGCCGGGCGGTGGCGCCGGCCGCTCGGACACGAGCGTTTGCAAGGCCGAGCCCCGTCCCCGCAATTGTGAAAGTGCGCCGGAGGTGGCGAGGAGGGAGGAGGAAGAGGGAGGAGGAGGAGGAGGAGGAAGGAGGAGGAGGAGGAGGAGGGCGGAGGAGGGCGGAGGAGGAGGAGGGCGGAGGAGGAGGAGGGCGGAGGAGGAGGAGGGGGGGAGGAGGAGGAGGGAGGAGGAGGAGGAGGAGGAGGAGGAGGAGAGGAAGAGGCGGAGGAAGAGGAGGAGGAGGAGGAGGGAGGAGGAGAGGAGGAGGGAGGAGGGAGGAGGGAAAGGGAGGAAGGGAGAAGGGAGGACGGAGGAAGGGAGGAGGGAGGAGGAAGCAGGGAGGACTCTCCCCCTCCTTCCCTCCTCCCTGCCACCGCTCGCCTCGGCCCCCTCCCTCGCTTCGCCCTCTGCTCCCGCCCCCCTCTTGCCCTCGCCTCGCCCTCCCCTCCTCGCCCTCCCCATCCCCCTTCTTCTCGCCCCCCCCCGCCTCCCCGCCCCTCCTCCCCTCCTCCCCTCCCCCCCTGCCCCTGCCTCGTCCGCGGGGGCCCCGCCGCGCCCGTGCCCGTGCCACACCGCCCGTGGCCGCGGCCCGGGAGCGGCCGGGAGAGGCCCTCTGCCCGGCAGGCTCCGCGCCCGCGCCCACACGCGGCTCCCCGGGGGGGAGGGCAGATGGCTCGGGCCGGACGAAAGGGGGGGATTGGGAAAGGGGGGGTTACGAAATTTGCTGCATGCAGCTGGTTTCGGCCCCGCCGAGGGGCCCATTCCTCGACACACAGCCTCCTCCGGCGCCGGGAGGCGCCGGGAAAATCAGCTCCGTGAGCTGATATTCTCAAACCCCCCCCTTTGATATATCCCCCCCTTTCGCCCGACCCGAATGGCGCGGCCGCCCGCCTCGCGGCTTCTGAGAAGCCTTCTGCCGAGCCGCAGGTGCCCTCTCATGAAGGGCGCCGGGGGGGGGCCCTCGCCGGCGCCCCGGCGCCTTCCGCGGGGGCAGGCCGCCTCCCTGCCTGCCTTCCTCCGGGAGGCGCCGTCGGCGGTCGGCTCGCCGGCGAACAGCAGGCGGCGGTCGGCTCCAGAGAGGAGGGGAGAGCGGGGAGGGAGGAGGAGGAGGAGGAGGAGGAGGAGGAGGAGGAGGAGGAGGAGGAGGAGGAGGACGAGGACGAGGAGGAGGAGGAGGAGGACGAGGAGGACGAGGAGGAGGAGGCTCGCCTTCTCGGAGCCAGTGTTCCCCAGGCTCGGCCTCGATCGATCCCGCCGACCTCGTCCCAACCGCCTCGGCTGAGCGGCGCGGGTACGGTCCCAGACCTCGAGCGTCTCGGAAAAATGGAGACGAAACATTTTCGTCGTGTTCGGCCTCTGGAGGCCCTCGCCGGGCCTCGGGACCGTCAAAGAACGACTCGGGATGAAAGACCGGTCCCGGGGAAGTGATCGGGAGGTTGGGGGCCCGTGTCTCGGAAAAATCGAGACGTCGGATGTCTGGGGTAGGGGCCCGACCACAAGAAGCTAAGCCTTCCACAGGAAGCCCAACCCTGAGACCCCAGAGCGCCCGTCGGTTTTTGGTGTGGGAGCGTCACGCCTTCCATCGCAGAGCCATCGAAGCCCAAGAAACACGGGGCACCCTGGAGACACGCAGGGTGTTTCTTGGCGTGGGCCCCCACGGGATGTCAGTTTGAGTGCGCTTTCCCGGGCCGCGCTCGGATTCAGACGTGTGCATCCACCGAGGGGCCCCGCCAACAAGGCACCGTCTTCGTGCCTTGAGCTGGACTTCCATGCGCAGGAATACGAACAGACAGCATAACGAACGAAATAGCAGCGCTGGGCTGGACCTAAAAGGTGTTTTGGCGATTTCGTGGGCCGTTTTCGTTTCGACTCCGTTTTGCGGCAGAGGTGGATGGCAGACAGAACGAGGGAAAACGAAGACAAAAAACACCGTTTGGGTTCAGCCCTGCAGCAGCGTGCGCTCTTCCCCTCGGCCCCCTACTGGGATCGATGTGTGTTTTGCTAGGCGCTTGCGTTCCATATAATCATGTATAATATGATCTATTTGCTTTGTACACATATTATAAGTTGTTGCAAGTGCTGCAAGCTATATATATACCATATACATGTTGCGGACCGTGGTTGTAAACAGGCCCATGGTGATAGCGACCTTAGGCACGTGACCTTTCCTCCGAGCTGTTTTTACGAACCATCTTACCGTAAACGAGCGAACAAGCATAACACCCTTACCATCCTTCTTATCGGGCTAGGGATCTTGGTCCGAATATGTTTGTATAGATTTCGAAGGTAGAACAGATCTGAGTTAGTAACCACGGTGGCCAAGTTTACTAAGTAGGTTAGCCAGAGAGCATGTGATGCGGCTGTGACCATATGCGCACACATATTTTCAGATCTTGTTCACATTCTTTCAGTTGTTGCTCGCATTTGTTATTATTTCCGCTGCCATTTCTAATCAAACTTCGCCTCAATTTGATTTTGTGCGCAGGTGTGCACGCCAGCGCTGACGTGAGTGCATGATCCGCCATGGACCACCCGACTCTGCAGGCGAGCTTGGCGAAGGTCGCTCCCTACATCAATGAGACGATCGCAAAGTTCAGAGATGGCGACTGCGAGGCATTGAAAGCGAAGTCCCACGAATTGATAGAGCAGTTGTTGGCCAATGATCTTGCGGTCAAGGCAGTTCACGATTGCAAAGAAGTCGGCGTTCATTGCGACAACAGAGACGGCATTGGGATTGAAGTTCCCGATGTGCACGTTCTCATTCAACGGATTTGCCAGGCGGGCTGGGACCCGAGGGTCCCGACGGCGATTGCGTTCGAGCGGCCTGACGGCCCGCAGGGCAAGAAGATGATGGATTTCAACTTGAAGCTGATCGCCGACAGCGACGGGCACCTCGCGCCTCTGATCGACCATGAGGTCAAGATCTTCTCCGTGAGCTCGTCCCACACGGTCGCGGGCCACCGTTGCGTTAGGATAGTTGGGTCGAAGTGCTCAGCCACATTACCTTGGCCAATCCCCATGCAAAAGGGCGCCTCGGAGCGCGAAGGTAATCGCGCTTCGCGCTCGGCGGCCTCGGCTGGCGCGAAAACATCGACGACGACGATGACGACGACGAAAACTACGACGACGACGACGCTGGAATGCACGACATCCCCCTTCTTCGAGGAGTCGGGCGTGGGGGGGAGGGGCAGGTGGTCGAGGCGGTGGCAGATCATTTCGCCCAGGCATGGATCTCTTACTACGTTGAGCGACACTTTCTCCACTGACTCGAGGCTTGCAGCCGAGAAGATCAAGCAGAGGTTTCCAGCCTACAGGTCCCCGCTGGAAGATGGGATGACCTGGGTTGTGATCAGGCGCCAGGTGGAACAGGCGTGCCCTCAGCTGCCAGACTTTATCCAGGCTTCCGAGAACGCAGGGCACGGAGTTGAACAGGCTGCCTCGAAGCTGCAGGTGATGAAGCGCATTCACAGTCGCGCAACCGCCAACCAGAAATCGTCGGGCGAGCCATGCTGGGAGAAGATTGCGCGATCGATCGAGCAGCAGTCGCACCACATGGCTGGTCAAGCCATGGACGTGTGTCATTTCGTGAAGGCCTACAGTGGCGGCGACCCGCCAGTGCATTTGAACGACCTCGACAATTGGAGCAAAACGTTGAAGTGGAGGCGGGATATTCACGGCAGCACTTTCAAGTTCTTAGCCGCCACGCCGTTCAGTCAAGGACCTGAGTATATTTTCGCTGTACTCAAAGCGATGATGGTAGCGCCAGAACAAGCCGTCAGAGATGGTTTCTCCAGGCTTTTCACCAGCACGGACGTCGCAGCAATCGTCGGCTCGAAGAAGGGCCTTGCCATCAAGATTGTCACCTACATCCGCACGGGCCGTGAGTGGCTGGACAAGAGCTCGATCCCGCCCTCCAAGAAGCTCAAGATCAGGGGCGACTTCGAGGTGGCAGCGGTCATGTTCGCGCACAACAAGAAGGCGAAGGGCCGCCCGATCTACAACAACATTGAGGAGGTTGCGGCGAGCTTTATTCAGGCGGCGTTCGACGCGGACCCTGAGCTCAGGAATAGCACCCTGCCGTGGCCGCACAAGGAGACGCCCGCGGTTGCGCGGGCGACGGGCAGCTCCATGGTGCAGTTCGGCGGTGAAGG
>CAUYUJ010002743.1:27500-42500 GCA_963575745.1 Prorocentrum cordatum
GTGCACAGTTTTCCGCTGCGCCTGTCCTTCCCCGCATTGCTTGCAGGGGCGCGCCCTCAACGTTTGCTTGTTGCTTGCAGACGTGCGCCCTCGCCGTCGCGAGTGAATGTATCCAGTGCAGCGCCGTTGCACTCATCACCACTCCTCCTCCTCCTCCACCTCCTCATCCTCCTCATCATCCTCCTCTTCCTCCTGCATCCTCCGCCCCCCATCACCCCTCCTGACTGACTGACTGGACTGACTGACTCACTGGGCTGACTGACTGACTGGACGGACTGACTGACTGATTGACTGACTTGACTGACTGGCTGGACTGGACTGGTGCATTGACTGGCTGACTTGACTGACTGGCTGGACTGACGGACTCACTGGCTGACTGGCGGGCTCAACTGAACTGACTGACGTAGCCCCAAATATGATGTTACGCTATGCGCTACGTCACGCTATGTCCTGCAACGATATGCTACGCTATGCTGTGATATGCGATTCAACGGGGCCCCGATTGGCTCCCCTCAGGGCTCCCCCATCCCCCCCCTTCTGGAGCTCGAGCTCGCCGTGGCCCCCCCCTCCCAAACTGTTTATGGGAAGTGTTTGTTGTGTCAACTGTCTAGCTATACTCATAGCCATGGCCGAGCTCGATAAGAGCGAGGGGCTCCCCATCTGGATGTGGCGCTGCATGTGCACAGTCACGCGGTGCACGCGCGCGTGCACGCGCGCGTGCACACGTGCATGCACATACGTACGCATAAGCTCATGACATGGCCCACCCGCTACCCATATGCAGCCCAGTCGTGAGGGCACCGATTGGGCACCGCTGTAGTTGAGAATCGAGTGCACCAAGGGACTGCGTAAGACCGCTCGGGCCCGTCGGCCTGTCTGCAGACGAGCCGACGGGCAATTTGATAACAGGCCTTATTGGCTCGAGCAAGTGCTGCTCTCACTTTATCGGCGCCGTGCATTGCCTCGCAGAGAGCGCGAGCGCTGACAGCCTGACAGCCATGCCCTGCATCGCGACAGGTTTCGCTGCCATTTGCGCCGAGGACGAGGTGGTCATCGCCAAGGCGTGGTTCACCAAGGTCGTCACCGTGGACGGCCAGGAGTTCGTGGCCATAGATCGCCAGAGCAAGATGTGCAGTCACGTGATTGGGGACAACTTCGCCATGCTCGACGAGCTTATCAAGCTACGCAATATGCAGTGCGGCAAACTTATGTCAGAGCTCGCAACGCAGAATGACCCATTGCTGGCTGACTCCGATAGCCCTGTCTCGGGGCCCCTACCAAAGAGGGCTAAGAAAGAGATGCTCGATGAGATCGATCAAGTGATGTCCGTTACTGCCGCGGTGCAAGGCGGCGCTCCTGTCACGGTGAAAGTCTTGGCGTCTGCGACCGAAAGGAGCAAGCTCGTCATCGAGCTCACGGATAAAGCCATCGCACTACTCGCCTCTGAGCCTGAGCAACTTGAGGGTCAATATGGCGACGATCCGACGCCTACCGTCCAGGAGGAACACGTTTTCTGGGTCAAGTCTCGCTCTAGTGTCAGATCGTTCTATTTCGACGGAGACAGTTGGAAAGTGAAATCGATGAAGGTCGCCAGGGGCACGTGCAGCTTTGCAGAGTTCCAGGAGAAGGTGAACAAGATGGCAAAGGTCGTCGAGGAGTTCTACCTACAGCACCACGTCGAGGAGTGCGTAGATGCAGACAGCCAGGAGCGAGATGCCGAGTGAATTCGTTCAGCGCTGGTGTGTGACAGCAGCGGTCGTAACCCGACGTAGTTGCTGCGCGCGTCGTGGAGAGGCGGTGCTGACTGTTTTGGGACTCGTGCGATGTGTCCGTTGCAAGCTATGGGGTTGCGTGCACGGGGGCACACAGCGGCACATGATGAGTGTGCCCAGTAGGCAACTCGAGTATGTCGATTACTCACGTCTCGGATAACATCATCGTGGTCATCATCACAATCATCATCACTAGCTCATTCTCACATCATTCTCACCTCATTCTCACTTCATTCTCACCTCATCCTCACCTCATCATTAGCTCATCCTCACCTTTATGTAGGTTTCAGTTGCGGGTCTGGCCTTCCGGTACACATGTTCGAGGCCGCCAGGGCGGCCTCGTACAGTTGTTCGAGGCCGCCAGGGCGGCCTCGAACACCTGTGTCCAGTTTACGACAACTTGGAATCATATTGATCATCGCACAGTTGTGCGACCCCGCCAGGGCAGCCTCGAACGAGTGTTCGAACCTCCCAGGGCAACCTCGACCCAGGTGTTCGAGCCCTCCAGGGCAGCCTCAAACATACGAGCGTTTGAGTAGCGTGATCGATTTGAGTCTGCTCGATCGCGCCCTGTCAGGCCGCTCGGCAGTCCGTAACGCCGCCCGACGACGGCACCGACTGAGCCGACGCTGTTCGCAGCCGTGTTGGCTCGAGTGACGCTTGAGGTATCCTGGGCTTCTTGGTCAGCGCAGCGCTCGCTGTGCAGTGTTCGCTGGGAGCGAGCGCTCGCCATGGCAGCGGGCGCCGCGGGCGTCGATGTTGCTGCCCAGCTCGTGGCTGGCATCAGGTCGCGGGTTGCCTTCGTGACCGCTCAAGCGGGGGCTGGCCTGGGGCGCGATGCATTGCTGTCGGCTCAGGTGACAGCGATTGTCGCCTCGATCACGCAGGCTGGCGCGCTGACCTTACCGCAAGCGACTGCCGTGACGACCGAGATCTCCGCTGGCCCCTGGACCGACGCCCAGAAAGTCACGCTGGCGACCGCAATCTCTACCGCAGCCGCTGCTCCTAGGGGCGCTGGGCGGTTCAGGGCCCAGCAGCATTGCACCTCGGTGCACAGGCTGTTCAACACCAAGGACTGGGAGTGCTTCCAGAGCGCCGACGCTTCGTGGGACCTCAAGGCGAAGGTCATGGGCAATCGCCTGTGGATGGTCGGGCTCACATGCCCGTCCGAGGACGTGCTCAAACGTTGCGGTGCAATCATTGTGGCGACTACACCCAGCTCGCATGCACGCTCAGCTGAGGAGAAGGTCCAGCTCTGCAAGGACATTCGGGCGCATGTGAAGTGTGTCGACCTCGTCAAGATGAGGATGCATCCCTTTCCACACGTGACTGTGGTGGGTGGGCCCGAGAACTTGTCGGATCAGCTGAAGGAGTTCGCTTATCAGGGGGACATGCCAATCGACCCGCCTCTTCCTGCTGCCGATTTGCACCCTAACGCGCAGGGGATGGCGTACCGCAAGACCCACTGCAGCATTCGCGCCGCGCCGTCGCTCAGGCAACTACCCCAGCAACTGGCCCTCGCTGGCAGCCCGCAGCAGCAGTGGCCCACGTCGATGCCACCGAACCTCGACGAGCGGATGATGCCGATGCTGCAGGCGGCTGGCATGTTGATGCAAGGCTTCGGGATGATGCCATATATGATGGGCGGCGACGGCGGTGGTGTACGCGCGCCTGGTGTCGACCTCGCCACTTTCAGGCCTAGGGCCCGCGGTGGTATCCCTCTTCCTGACGCTCCGCACGCTGACGCGGATGCACCCCCAGCTGAGCATCGGATAGCCATCGAGGACTGCACGGTAGGCGGTGGTGATGCAGGTGGCAGTGCCGTCGGCGTCCCTGGCGTCGCCCTGACGGCGGACCCGCGCGCTGCCGACCACTCGGGGGCGCCGCCGAACCCTGCCGTGGAGCTTGAGAAGAAGATGATGCAGGCGGCTGCGCACTCCAAGGTCATGAAAGCGGAGGCGAAGGCCGCCGCCAAGATTGAGGCCGACGCGCAGAAGGCGAACGGCACGGAGGGCAGCGCGGTGCGCGGCAAGCACGCGGGCAAGGGGAAGGGCAAGGGGCGCGGCATGGGCAAGGGCAAGGGCAAGGGCAAGGGCGTCAAGGCGTCCATCACCAAGGACACTGCCAAGTGCAAGAAGGGGGCACAAGCAGGCGCTTTTGTGTTCCAACCCGCCCCCTGTCATATCAGAACCCACTGCCTACGAATCCCTTCATCCCCCTCCCCCCACACTTACGTGGGGTGGCTGGGCGAGTTCAGCACGTCAAACAATAATAAAAACATAGAACGCAACACTGTGTGAAAACAACATCACGAATGATACATGCTACAATGCGAAGGGTAAACCACATCGGGTGTGGTTCTGAACGTACTTGGTCTGCGAACCTTGCTCAGCCAGACTACTGGACACCACGTATATACATACACATGAACACCCGCATATTCGGAGCCGTATATACGTGCACATATATATATATATATATATATATCAATATAATGCTGCACGCGGGGCCAGCGTCCACTTGCGTTCGCAGTTCGATTGTAGTGGCGACTGCTTTTTCATCGCGTACGTGCACGTATACGTAAACGTGAGCATCGACACGTGCGTATATCACCGCGCGTCTACGGATGCACATACACCAGCTCATGCAAATGTCCGTACATGCACATACACAGCACACGCACTTATACATCTGCACTGTCGTATACATGTAAACACACAAAGCAATCGGACCTCCACTCGCTCACGCCCCCCCTTCCCCCTCGGCAAGACCCCGCGTCTTGCGCAGCCCAGCTTATCTTGCAATGTCCCAAAGGCGCCAACACCTACGAGGGGGCCGTTGCGAGCTTGAACCTCAACCTCAAGACCCTCCTGATGCCCAAGGATGTCAAGGGGCGCACCTCGGGAGCTTTCTGTACTCGTGCGTTCCGTGGAGCTGAGAATATGGCATTGCAGAAGAAAGCTTCTGCAGCGGTGGCTAAGGCTGCTGGCCGCCATGCCTGGGCTAAAGCCAAGGCCGTGTGGGATAAGCACCACGACTAGGAGAGCGCATACTGAAGGGATCGAGCGGATCGGTATGTTGTTTTGGACCGCTATCATTTCCGATACTTTTTCTCTCAAGCAGGGCCGACGTGCCCAGAATGGGACCCTACAGCAACGAATTCAACGCGACTGCACGGGGTATACCGATCAGCTCGAGCCCTCCCACATGTACAGCTGGAAGCCGCCAGCGCGAGTACATATGTCTATTTGGGTAGTGCTAGTCGGGGGACCAGCTGGCGCGAGTTTCGTTCTCACGAGCAGGTGCATAAATCGGGCTCGGTGGATTGTGTTGTCTAGGGTATGGGGCTATCTAGGGTATTGGGCCATCTTGGGTATGGAGCTATCTAGGGCATCTAGGGTATAGGGCTATCTAGGGCATGGGGCTATCAAGGGTAGGCTATGGTATGGGGGTATCTAGGGTATGTGGCTATCTGGGGTATGGGGGTAAACGTGGGCAGTACACGTATGTATTTGGCATCGAGGGAAATCGTAGAGCTGTCTGAATACATCGCTCAAGAGAGTTATCTATTAGGCTATCCTGGCAACCGTGGGGCCATAGATAAGGCAACCTTGGGTTATCTAGGGCACGCTATCCTAGGTGATCTGGTTGGCCCACGCCAGTCCATCCGTAACCAGGTTTGCTCTCGAGCAGCGATCCTATTCCAGATTCAAGCGGTCGGCTGGACTCATGCCGAGGTGCGGAGAGGAGTTTTTGGCGCAATTGAGCTCCATGGTGCAGTCCGTGGCGGACAACGCTGGCTGGGAGGCCCACGAATCCAACACTGTAATGGGCGTCATCTCCAGGGGCCTTCGGCATTCCGCCCCCCGCAGGGCCTTTGGGGATCTCTAGGGGGCTCCTCGAAAAGCTCTGAACTCTGGGGGCGGGTCGGGACTCTGGGGGGAGATATGCAACAACATGCGTGTGTATTGTCGGCACACCCCTCACTCGGTTCGCGGCCCCTCATTGCACGCTAGGGCAGCGTCGCAGGCTGCGGCTGATACTATAGGCATTCCAACGGTGCCCAGAGGTTCACTGTGCCAGGGCCGACATCATCGACGACAGTTTCATTGCCCTTTCCATTCCCCGATTGTGGCACGGCGGGCGGCGGCTGCATCGGTGGCTCGGTGGTCGGCGGCGGCATCGGCGGGCGGCGCCGCGTCCTTCCCGCGCCCACGACGCCGCCGCTTGCTTTCGCCAGGGCGGGCGTGATCGACGCAGGCGGCGGCTGCTACCACACGGTCGCGAGCGGCGGCGGCGGCGACATGCACATGGGCGGCGGCATCGGCATGATGCACATGGGCGGCGGCAAGGGGATCGGCAGCAACACGGCGCACATGGGCGGCATCGGCATGACGAACATGGGCGGCGGCAACGGCATGATGCACATGGACGACATGATGAACATGGGCGGCAAGGGCGGCGGTTGCACGAGTGGCGGCGGCTGCGACCCGTACATCCCGTCAACGAGCGGGAACGTGTTGATCCCAGGGACTCCAAACCATAGTGTTGGGAGTGTTGGTGGCCCGAGGCAGCCGACGCAGCCGCCGCCCCAGCACATGATTTCGCCCGCTGTGTCTAAATCTGCGTCGGTGGTCGTTTCTGTTGCGCCGATGCCCGTGGCAAAGGTCATGGGCGCGCCCCCTCCTGGGTGGGTGCCTTACTAGGTGCAGAGCCTGACGACGCCGACGACGACGACGACGACGACGACGCACGACGAGGACCCTCGCACTCGTAGCATTTATAGATGCCACGAGTGCGAGGGTCCTCGCCGTGGCCGAAAAGGCTATAGCCTTTTCGGCCACAAGAGCGTCCAAGATGACGACGACGACATCGACGATGATAAAGTTTTTGTTCAACTCTCGCCGCGGTAGTTGATCGCAGCGCAGCTGGCTATTGACACAGCTCTGTGCTCCCAGCGCACCTGCCTCGTCTGCTAAAGATTCGGCGAAATGCCCGAAGACCGAACGAGGGAGGGTAGAGGAGGGAAACTATAGCAACGAGAGGGTCTCATAGGGTTCCCCAAGGGGCCCCATATGGTTCCCCAAAGGGTCTCAGAGGGTCACCCGACGACCGAACGAGGGAAGGTTCCTCAAGGGGTCTCATAGGGTTCCTCCTAGGCTTTCTTGGTCCCTCCCAGGCTGGATGATAGCGTTGGGGCCCAGGGAGCCTCCGACAGCTCCCGCAGAGCTCTTCATTAGCTAGCGGGGGCTTCAATTCGTGTATCTACGTGGTGCAACATATGCGGTGCAATCTATGTGGTGCCGCCTATGCGGTGCAATCTAGGTGACGTGGTGCAACCTATGTGGTGCAATCTATGCGGTGCAATATGTGTGGTGCACTCTTGTGGTCTACTCTATGCGGTGCCGCCTATGTGGTGCAATATACATGGTGCAACCCATTTGGCGTATTATACGCGATGCATCAGTTGCCAACGCGGAAGCAACATCACGCATGCAGTATTAGCCATTTTGGCCCACGTTTCATGACCCACACCGCGAAGAGATCGCGCTTGGGGGATCTTGCGAGAGATTCGTTCGTTACCCAGAATGCTCTTTCCAAGCTTCTGAGGAAGCTGAATGATGAGGGCCTGCCCGACGCATTCAGCACGTTTGCGCAGCGGAAGGAAAGAGAATCAGTCGGTCGGCAGTCCTCGCAATTTGGTTCTTTGGTGCAGAAGGTATCTGTTGTTTCGTCCGATGGGGAACCTGTTGAGATATGGGTGCAACATCCGTTTGCCTGGCTCGAGATAGCGTGCAAGGAATCGTGCTCTTTCAAGGACCTCTTGCAAAGCACGCTGGACCGCTCGAATGGCAGGTTGGACGTCATCGTCTACTCAGACGAAGTCACCCCAGGGAACCCCCTGGGGGATTGCAACGACAGAAAATTGCAGACTATATATTGGACGGTGAAGCAGTTCCCATTAGAGGCCTTGTGCAACGAGTTGTGCTGGATGACTGTTTCTACGTTGACTTCGAAAGAGTGCGACTCGCTCGCGGGAGGTCTTTCCGAGATGTTCAAGCACGTGCTGAAGTTCTTCCTCGGCGCACCCACTGGGCACGACCTTCGCTCAGGCATTGCTTTCGCGATGCCAGGTGAGCAGCAGCCTCGCCTCCTCGTCGGGACTGTGGCCATCATGCTGCAGGACGAGCGGGCCCACAAGTTCGCAACCCACTGCATCGGCAGTGGGGGACATAAGGTGTGCGTGATGTGCAAGAACATCCTGGCCAAGAACTCGTCTCTACTACCTGACCCCAGCGGGTACTTGCGGAGCTCAACCACGGTCGACATGAGCTTGTTCGATTATCACGATGACGATTCCGTGCGGGCCATCCAACTCCGATTAGCCGAAGTCGCGGCCAACGACCCAGGGAGCCTCGGCGAGAAGCAAACTTTATTGGGGTTCAATTTTTTCCCAACTGGGGTCTTACAGGACGGCTCGCTCAACCTAGGGCTTATTAGTGTGTGGGCGTGGGACTGGATGCACATCTTCTTAGTCGACGGCATCTACATCACAGAATTGCGCGCTCTCTCCAGCCTGCTGAAGAATGCCAGCCTCGGAGGCGAAGCTTGGGATGCATATTTGAGCCAGTGGGTTTGGCCAGGCGCGTATGCGCACGCCAAGAAACTTTGCAAGGGCAACAAGACCTTTTCACCAGGCGGTAGCGCGTCAGAGCAGATGTCATCATGCCAAGTGATATCGAAGTTTCTTCGGGACGTCGTTGCGCCTACAGGGTTGTACCCCGAGCAAATCGAGAGCGCGCTGCTCCTGTGCGACGTCGTCGAGCTCCTCAGCGTCGCCAACGCAGGGATTGTAGATCCAGTGATGCTGGGCATCGCAATACTTAAGTTTTTGAATGCGCACCTCCGCGCATGGGGTGAAGACCTTTGGAAGCCGAAGCACCATTGGTCGATACATCTGCCTCGCCAGTTTTTGCAGCATGGGCTCCTGTTGGGATGCTTCCTCTGCGAGAGGAAGCACAGAGTCCTCAAGCGCTTCTCTGATAGCCATCATAACACGAAGTCTTTCAACAAGTCCCTCCTTGAGGAGGCGACAGCTCAACACCTTTACGATTTGCGCAATCCGTTGGTTCATTCTGATCTTCTTGAGCCGAGAACGGCGAGCAAGAAGATGGAGCGCGCGTTGCGTTCGGAGTTGTCTCTGCCTGTCAGTGCCAGCATTCTGACGTCGAAAGCGGCGTATATTCGGTCCAGGATAGTCCAGCGCGGAGACACGGTCTGCTATCGCGTCCAGGGCGGTGGAGTTGGCTACGGACAGCTTTATTTTCACGCAAAGGTGCAAGACAGGCTATTGTGTTGCATTTCTAGGTGGACTGTGTTGCACTCCAGCTCTCGGCAAGTCAGTTGCGTCGTTCGGGAATCCCCCGAACTTCTTGATTTGGCCTGCGTTTTGGATCCGTGCATTTCTTTTTTCGCTAGGGCTGGCCAGGTCTCAGAGGTGCTCGTGCCAACAAGAGAGAGGCTCGGGGCCGTCTCTTGAGCGCCGCGTCGCGGTGCGACACAGGCGCGCACTCAGCCAAACTGCGTTTGTCAGCCAGGACTGTTCGGATGGTACCTCCCCGTTGGACTGTGCAGAAGCAAGCCATCGCTCCCTTCGAAGACGCCTGCGGCGAATCGCCGCCGCCCCCCTGCCTTTTAGGGGAGCGCCTCCGCGGCCGCGCGTTGGGCCCCAGCTGCGCCCGCACTATGGATTCCCCCAGCCGCGCTGGATATTCTTGGCGCTTCGCGCGCCCCCACTCGCCCGTCCAGAGACGACGCCCATGCGCGTTGATGCCATGAGGGAAGTGTGGGAGCAAATATGGGGACAGCCGAACTGTTCGAATGAGGAGGAGAAGGCGAATGAGGGGGATGGGTGGATGGGTGGTGGAGGAAGGGCACGGGCGATGATGATGATGATGATGATGAGGAGGGGGAAGATCAAGAGGAGGAGGAAGAGGAGGAAGAAGATGAACGGGCGACATGGGCGTGCCGCCCGCTACGGAGGGATCAGTTCCCCAGTCCCTTGGCGGCACAGGGGGGCTCTCGGGCGTTTTGGGTGCCTCAGGGGGGCCTCTGGGGGCCGACCTATGACCCTGCGGCCATGCGACCCTGAGACCCGACCTAAGACCCTAAGACCATGGACCCTAAGACCATACTACACTAAGACCGTGCGACCCTAAGACCCTAATACCATAATGCACTAAGCCACTATACCCTAATACCCCAAGGCCTTAATACCCTAATACCTTAAGGCCGTATACGGCCCGAATGCCCCAAGGCCCTGGGGCCCTTAGACCCTAATACCCAAAGGCCCTGATACCCTAAGACCCTATAGGACCCTGAGACCCTGAGACCCAATGGCCTGAAGACCCTAAAATCCTAAGCCAATGCATCGCAAAGACCCGACCTAAGACCGTAACACCCTAAGACGTTAATGCAGTAAGTCCATCAGACCTTGAGACCCTAAGATCCGAACGGCCCTAATGCCTTAATGTCCAACGGTCTTATAAGGCCCTATACCCTGAGACCCTGAGACCCTGAGGCCCGAATACCCTATGACCCTAAGAAACTACGACCATAAGACACTAAGGCCTTGGGGAAGTAATACAATATGACACTAATACCCTACGGCCCTGTAGACCCTAGTACCCCAAGGTCCAAAGACCCTAAGGCCATAAGGCCCTAGGGCCCGAAGGCCCCGAGACCATCAGACCATGTAGGAGGCCCTGAGACCATAGGGCCCTAAGGCACGACTGCCCTAACGCCCTAACGCCCTAAGACCCTAAGGCCCTAAAAGCCTAAGATCCTAAGACCCTGAGACCCTACCGAATACCCTAAGACCTTAATGCCATAATACCTTGAGACCATACGGCCCTAACGCCCTAAGGCCCGACGACCCTAAGACGCAAATGCCCCATAAGACCATATGACCGTAAAAGGCCTTATAAGACCCTAAGGCTCTAATACCTTACGGCCATAAGGCCCTAAGGCCATAAGACCCTGAGACCACCATGCCCTCAGACCATAAGGCCGTGCAAGTGCGCGTGAACGCATACATGGAAAGCAAAACGTTTTATACGCGCGCGCATTTGTTCTGCATGCTATCCGAAACCAATGAATAGCAAGAACATATACAATTATGCATCGCCAAAAACAAATCGCCACCAAACCAAAAAACAAAAAAACACGCCGATTGCAAAACAAATCCGCGCTGTTTGTCGGCGCTTGCAGCGCTTGGCAAGAACATATAACCAGGTTAAGCCGCCGCCTGTCCTGATTACTGAAACTCTGATAAACAGTTTAGGCGGTTCGGCCATAATGGATAAAACTACGTTAGAAACAGCAGAAGCTGCTCCCCGATAGCGCGCTTCGTAAGTAGGTTAGGTAACCTACCCAACGCCTTTAAAACTTATTATACCCAAGCCAACCAAATACCAAGCGACCAATCGATCCCAGTATCGTTCCCCCCTCGTCGGTCCGTGCGATCCCCCCCCCGCCTGTTGTCCAATCAGCGGCGACGTCAGGGCAGGAGAAGCTCGGGCGGGCACGCAGCGACCCCCCATCACCCATCCATCGCCGACACGGGCCTGATGGCCCGCCCCGCCCGGGAACGTGAGGTTCTGATATCGGGGGCCTACACTCCAGGCGATGCTGAAGAAAACCCAAGTTTTCGGCCAGAGTCTCGATTATTCTTAACGTTTCAATGTAAATCCTAAGATTTGAATGGGCATTCTGGGTTTTTATTTAAATTCTGAGATTATCAATTTCTTAACCCATGATTTCTTAAGCATTTCGCAGGGTGTACACTGCCATCCTATTTGCGTGCTATGGCTGGGCTCCGTCGGCCGCCCGGAGCGACTTGGGCACCCCCGGGCGCCTCTCGGCGAGGCGCAGCTTCTGGAGAGCATCCCGACGTGGGAAAGCCGCTGGGCGCCAGCGATAACGCCCGCAGACCTGATTTCCCCGACCTCGAGACATTCCTTTCAGAGCCCCGAATCATCAGGGGTAACTCGGGTCAGGGACAACTCGGGTTCGTTTTTTCGGGAATCCGAACCCGAGTTACCCCGGACCCGAGTTACCCCGGATAACTCGGGCGCCCAGAGCCCCGAATCATCAGGGATAACTCGGGTCAGGGCTAACTCGGGTTCGTTTTCCGGGAGTCCGAACCCGAGTTACCCCGGACCCGAGTTACCCCGGATGACTCGGGCGCCCAGAGCCCCGAATCATCAGGGGTAACTCGGGTCAGGGCTAACTCGGGCTCGTTTTCCGGGAGTCCGAACCCGAGTTACCCCGGACCCGAGTTACCCCGGATGACTCGGGCGCCCAGAGCCCCGAATCATCAGGGGTAACTCGGGTCAGGGCTAACTCGGGTTCGTTTTTCGGGAGTCCAAACCCGAGTTACCCCGGACCCGAGTTACCCCGGATAACTCGGGCGCCCAGAGCCCCGAATCATCAGGGGTAACTCGGGTCAGGGCTAACTCGGGTCGTTTTCGGGATCCGAACCCGAGTTACCCCGGACCCGAGTTACCCCGGATGACTCGGGCGCCCAGAGCCCCGAATCATCAGGGGTAACTCGGGTCAGGGCTAACTCGGGTCGTTTTCCGGGAGTCCGAACCCGAGTTACCCCGGACCCGAGTTACCCCGGATAAGAAGGAATCATCAGGGGTAACTCGGGTCAGGGGCTCATCACTCGGGTTAACTCGGGTTCGTTTTTCGGGAGTCCGAACCCGAGTTACCCCGGACCCGAGTTACCCCGGATAACTCGGGCGTCCAGAGCCCCGAATCATCAGGGGTAACTCGGGTCAGGGCTAACTCGGGTTCGTTTTTCGGGAATCCAAACCCGAGTTACCCCGGACCCGAGTTACCCCGGATAACTCGGGCGTCCAGAGCCCCGAATCATCAGGGATAACTCGGGTCAGGGATAACTCGGGTTCGTTTTTCGGGAGTCCGAACCCGAGTTACCCCGGACCCGAGTTACCCCGGATAACTCTGGCGTCCAAGACCTGATTTCCCCGACCTCGAGACATTCTTTCCCTGAGCCGGTCCCCCCACCTGTCGCTGCCCTCACGAGTGCTGGCAGCGCTCGGACGTGTGCATCTTGTTTCTCGGCGAGGGCCCTCGAGGAGCATCCTTTTGATCCTTCGGCGAAAAGGCCACGCACGACACCGAAAAAAAAAGCACAGGGAATGGGCGTCCGAGCGATGGCCAGGGGCTCCTCGCACCCCGCGGCCCTGCAGGAGGCTCGAGGGCGAGATCGCTGCGAGGGAGGCCGCCTTCGAGGAGGTACGGGCCGCCCGCCCCTGCCGGTGGGGCCGCCAGCGGGTCGCGAGGGGCCTCCTCCTCCTCCTCCTTCTCCTCCCTCTCCTCCTCCTCCTCCTCCCCCTCGTCATCATCCTCCTCCTTCTCCTCCCCCTCCTCCCTCTCCTCCCTCTCCTCCCTCTCCTCCTCCTCCTGTCTCTTCCTCCCCCTAATGTTCCCCCAAGGGGTTCCGGAACCGCTGGGGCCGCCGCGAGGGAGGCCGCCGCGAGGGAGGCCGCCGCGAGGGAGGCCGCCGCGAGGGAGGCCGCCGCCGCGGGGTCGCCGCGAGGGAGGCCGCCGTTGCGAGAAGGTCCAGTACTCCAGATCTCGTTAATAAATGTTGATTCCAGTACTTCCACGCGCGCCCCCCTGCCCCCGACTCAATGTTGATTGGCTGCGCCCGCGGGGTGCAGGATTCAGGCCAGTCGGCGGATCGACAAGTCGCGCCACAGCCTGCCACTAGGAAATTGGGGGCGCGGGGGGCGAAAACGAAAATTTTTAGAAAAGGTGCAGGAGTTTGCCCATCAGCCGAACATACTCCAGATTTCGTAATAAAGGGAGGGGGGTCTCATTTCGGGGGGGGGGTCTCTTCCAGGCTATCTTGGAGGGCCTGGGGGGTCTGGGGACGATGTTTCGGAGGGTTATCCCACGGGGGAGGTCTGAAATGGCTTGTCTTGGAGGGTCCAGACCCCCTCCCTTCTATTACGAAATCTGGAGTAGGGTGTGGCAGTTCGCCGAGCCTCCCGACAGCCCCCCCATTGGGACTTTTCGTCGGGGGGAGGGGTCGGGTTTGTCCCCGTCTTTCTCTTATGTTTTTGTTCCTGTGTCCTTCCGAGCCCCAAACTCGGGCTGTTTATGATTTTTGCTTGGGGAGGCCCAGGGTCCCTCCATTACAAACAATATTATGTGTGGACCCCACACCAAAACCCACCCGAAAACTCATCGAAAAACCTTCAACCTCGTGGGGGGCTTGGGTTTTTGCCGGGCCACACTTAAAATCTAACATATTTCGGACCCCGCCCCACCCCGCCAGAACCCCTCCGAAACAAGCAAGAAATGGAAACCCAACTCGAGGTTTTTTCGTTGGTTCTTCCGGGCTTCTCCAACCAGCCTAAGCTCTAGGGGGGACCCCACCCCCCAAAAAACCCAACTCGGAGGTTTTTAGTGTGTTTTTCTATGGGTTCCGGGGCCCCACACTTGAAAACAATATCACTTCTGCCCCCCCCTATGACCTTCAGAAAATCTTGCAATTCCGGTTTTTTGGAGGTTTCCAGCCAGCCCAGCACCCAGGGGGGAAAACTCATGAACAAAATCCAATTCGGAGGTTTTTCATGTGCTTTTCGGAGGGGCCCACAATTCAACACATTTCTTTCAGACCCCCCGAAAAAACCCATCGGAAACCTCTCCGACTCGGACTTTGCTCGGGCGGTTTTCGGGGATTCTCCAGCCAGCCAAGGCTCCAGGGCGGACCCCCCCCCGAAAACTCAAACGAAATCGTTTTTTTGTGTGTGTAGGGTTTCCCCACAGTTCTAAACAATATCATCTTCGACCCCCCCAATCCGTCGAAACACCGCGAGAACAGTTCGGTCGTTCTTCGCGGGGCCTCGGGCGACTGCCCAGGCTCCGGGGCGGGAAGCCCAGACCCCGGCCCCCCCCGTCTTTCGAGGGTGTTTCTAGTGCTTTTCAGGGGGGGGGTCCAGGGCCCCGCACAGAAAGACAGCGGAGAACCGCACTGAGTGGGCGTCACACGCAGAGCTTTTGAGCGATTCGTCGAAGGCTGATGCTAGAGATGCTTTGTCGGCGTCCTGGCCCCCCCGGGGGGCCTCTTCGGAGCCAGGACTATTATTCTTCTTCTTCTTCTTTTTCTTCTTCTTGTTCTTCTTCTTGTTCT
>CAUYUJ010002743.1:47500-67500 GCA_963575745.1 Prorocentrum cordatum
CGACCTTCACGGATCGCGGCTGCCCTCGGGGACCGCCCCCCCTCTGCGCACCCGCTACGGTGTCGAGACTAGACCATGCCCATGCCTGCTATGCTCCGGGCGACCGTCACGGACAACGGCGGCCCTCAAAGACGAGCCCCTGCGCACCTCCTGTGGTGTCGAGAATACGCCACCCCTGTCCACACCTTCCGGACCTGGACCGTATAGACACCGCGCTCAGAGACCACCCCGTGCGCACCCCCTTCATGGTGTCTAGACAATGCCACGCTTGCCGCACTGGCCGAGCCTGGACCGTATAGAGACCGCGCTCACACCCCCTGCGCACCCCTTGCGGTGCCGAGACAATGCCACGCCTGCTGCACTTCCCGAGCCTGGACCGTATAGAAACCGCGCTCACAAACCACCCTGTGCGCACCCCCTTATGGTGTCGAGACAATGCCGCGCCTGCTGCACTTTCCGAGCCTGGACCGTATGGAGGCCGCGCTCACAGACCGCTCGAGAACGTGCCACGCCTGCTACACTTTCCGACCCTGGACCGTATAGAGACCGCGTTCAGAGACCACCCCCTGCGTACCCCCCTATGGTGTCGAGGCAATGCCACGCCTGCTACACTTTCCGCGCTTGGACGGTATAGAAACCGCTCTCAAAGACCCCCCCTGCGCAAATCCTCTGGTTTCGAGAACGTGCCACGCTTGCTACACTTTCCGAGCCTGGACCGTATAGAGACCGCGTTCTGAGACCACCCCCTGCGCACCCCCTTATGGTGTCGAGAACGTGCCACGCCTGCTACACTTTCCGAGCGACCGCGCTCAGAGATCACCCCCTGCGCATCCCCTTTTATGGTGTCGAGCAAATACCACGCCTGCTACACTTTCCGAGCGTGGACCGTATAGAGACCGCGCTCAGAGATCACCCCCTATTCGCCCCCCCTGGCGCCGAGAACGTGCCACGCCTGCTACATTTTCCGAACCTGGACCGTACAGAGACCGCGTACAGAGACCACCCCTTGCCCACCCCCCTATGGTGTCGAGACAATGCCACGCCTGCTGCACTTTCCGAGCCTGGACCGTATAGAGACCGCTCAGACCCCCTTTTGCGCACCCCGTACGGTGTCGAGAAAGGGCCACACCTGCCACACCTTCCGAGAATTTGGGTGCCCAGTATGCGTGCTGTATGCAAATGTGTTGTGTGTGTGCTGTGTGAATATGTGCGGTCACCGCTTGCGCAAGTGAGCAGGAGAAAGAAAGGGAGGAGGAGGGGACGCGGGCGAGATGCTGTGTGTGTGCCTGTGCGTGTGTCTGTGGGGGTGATGTGATGAGGGAGGTGAGGTGTGTGTATGTGTGTGTGTGTCTGTGTGTGGTGTGGTGTGGTGTGGTGTGGTGTGGTGTGGTGTGGTGTTGTGTGGTGTGGCGTGGCGTGGCGTGGCGTGGCGTGGCGTGGTGTGGTGTGGTGTGGTGTGGTGTGGTGTGGTGTGTGTGTGTGTGTGGTGTGCGTGTGCGTGTGTGTGCGTGTGTGCGTGTGTGCGTGTGTGCGTGTGTGCGTGTGTGCGTGTGTGCGTGTGTGCGTGTGTGCGTGTGTGCGTGCGTGCGTGCGTGCGTGCGTTCGTGTGTACGCGCACGCGCCTGCGCGTGCGTGCGTGCGTGCGTGCGCGCGCGTGCGTGCGTGCGTGCGTGCGTGCGTGCGCGCGCGTGTGCGTGTGCGTGTGGGTGTGGGTGTGGGTGTGGGTGTGTGGGTGTGTGGGTGTGTGGGTGTGTGGGTGTGTGGGTGTGTGGGTGTGTGGGTGTGTGTGTATAGCGTCGCGGGTGGGACGCGGGAGGGAAGAAAACCATAACCCTACCAAGCATGTGGGGAATCAAAAACAAGACTACGTTTGACACCCCTCCCCAAAAACGGAACAGCATTTCTGGAACAAAAACCCAATTCGAGTTTTTGTTGTGTTTTTTCTTTTGGATTATCCGGCCAGCCCAAGCTCTTGAGGGAAAACCTTTCGAACACAAGCCCAACTCTCGGTTGATTCGGTGGGTCTTGGGCCCCACACATAGAAACAATACTATTTCTGACCCTTCCCCAAAGTCCGACCCCCCAACTCATTTTTTTGTTTGTTCTGGAAATTCTTGGGCACCATTTTGTTTTTTGTTTTGTCTGTTTTTTTGTTTGTTCTGAACACCCCCACAACAACACATCTAACAACGCGACCCCCCACCCAATTCGGAGGGTTATCGTTTTTTTGTTCGGGGTTTCTTCGTCCAGCCCAGGCTCCATAACTCGGCGGGTTTTCTGAAGTTTGTTTGAGAGGTTCCCGGGCACCATACTTAAGAATAATCGTATTTTTGACCCCCCCCTCTCAAAAACCTCGCGACGCCCCCCCCGAAAAACCTCCCAACTCGGGAGTTCCGGGCTGGCCGGAGAACCCCCGACCCCCCCCCCCGAAATACCACCGACTTGGGGGAGTTCGGGATTTTCTAGGGGGGAGTTCTGGGAGGGTTTTCAGACGTAGTCTTGTTCGTAATTTTGAAACCCCAGACCCCCCCGAAAAACTAGTGAGACCCCAGACCCCCCCGAAAACCATTAGAAAAAAAACATGTGATTCTGTGTTTTGTTTGTTTGCGTGTGTTTTTTTTCTGGAGAAGGGGGGGTCAAACATAGTTTTGTTTTAAAGTGTGGGTCCCCGGAACCACCCGAAGAAACTGGTAAAACAACCAAACCCGAGTTTGGTGTCTTGGGTGTTTCTCCCCAGAACAAATACAAACCAATGACAGAAAAACCACAAACATCCTAGAAAAAAATCGGGAGCCCTTCCGATAGGGATGTTTTTTTTTTTGTTGGGGAGGTTTGGGATAATGTTTTCTTCGGGGATTTTACGGTTCCTGATTGGGGGGTTCAGAATGTTTTGTTGTTTGATTTAAGTGTGGTTCCCCGGGAGTTTCCCGAACATCGCCCAAGCCTCCCCCCCAGGATCCAGAGGGAACACCACCGAACAGAAAACTATGCGTTTTTTTTTCTGAGGTTTTGGGTGTTTTCCCGGGAGGTTCCAGGGGACTCCCACACCAGTCTCGCGAGATTAACGCTGCGAGGGAGATCGGGGCGGGAATTCAGAGGAGGAAAAGGTACCCATACCGCTGCCCCTGTTTCTTTTTCCATTTGTTGGGCCTCCTGGGAGGCCCTCGTCGCCACCGCTGGATTCGCTTCGAGATCTTGGTCACAACGCACCCCAGGAGAGGTCTGGGGAGTAGCGGAGGGGGGAGTGAGAAGGAAGAGGCTTTTTCAGAAAGCGGCGGGTCTTCTCAGAAGCCCTCCAGCCTTCTCAGAAGATTCCGATGACCTTTTCAGAAGGCGGCGGGGTTTCTCAGAAGCCTTCTGGCCTTCTCAGAAGATTTCCGCGTGTTCGGGGAAGGCCTCGCAAGCTTGTCAGAACGCCTGGGGACTTTCGAGCCTTCTGAGAAGACCCGCCCCTTCTCACTTCCCCTGAGCTCCCTGCCGAGTCGGAAAGGGCAGGGTTTCGTGATTATCTCAAGGGCTCC
Organism: Prorocentrum cordatum; assembly: GCA_963575745.1. Taxonomy (NCBI): domain Eukaryota; class Dinophyceae; order Prorocentrales; family Prorocentraceae; genus Prorocentrum; species Prorocentrum cordatum. The sequence goes on from CAUYUJ010002743.1 coordinate 51,022, forward strand.
CTCGAGGGCGCGAAGTTATTCGTGCTTCGCGCTTCGCGGTCCTCGTTCCTTCTCCCCCTCCTCCTCGTCCTCCTATTCTCCCTTTGGGAGGGCGGCGCGAGAGCGCGAAGTTATTCGCGCTTCGCGCAGCGCGAAGCGCGAAGTTGGGAGCCCTAGGTGATTCGACGACCACGGCATAAGCGTAATCTCTCGGCGGTCTGGCGCAGATCTCTCGTGTCGGCGCTGGACATCCGTGGGTGACGCCTCTGGCGCCGCCCCTGACGCGCTCCGCGCGCCAGGGAGGGGGGTTCCAGCGCCGATCCGAGACATCCGCGCCGACCTCCGAGCGCGTATGTCTACATCGCTTTACACCTTAGGCGATGCGTAAGAGAACTTAAGCTTTCGACCAGAGTCTCGATGATTCTTAATGCTTCAATGTGAATCCCAAGATTTTAATAGAAATGTTGGGTTTCTGAGACTATGAATTTCTTAACCCATGATTTCTTAAGCATTTCGCAGGGTGGATTCCTCTTCGACCGCCGCCGTCCCGTTGGACACGGAGAGGCCGCGCGGACCTCCGAGGGTTGCTGCTTGTACCGTTTGCTTTTCCTCCGGTGTGGACAGAGGCGGGCCCCGATGATGAGCGCGTTTTCCACCACCACCACCATAAGTTGGATGGGGCGAAGGAGGAGGAGGAGGAGGAGGAGGAGGAGGAGGAGGAGGAGGAGGAGGAGGAGGAGGAGGAGGAGGAGGAGGAGGAGGAGGAGGACCCCCCCCTCCAACTTATGGTGGTGGTGGTGGAAAACACGCTCATCACCCGAGATGAGGCCGGGGACGGCAGCAGCATCACCTCGGTCGGCCGCTCTGCGCCGCGCCAGGAGCCGAGGGCGGGAGTTTGACTCGCCGTCGGCTCGGCAACAGGAGGTTGGGGGGCGGGGCTGTACTGAGGGGGGCCAGCTCAGAGGGGTGCATCGATCCCCCATCGCCCGTTGATCGCAGATAGAGGCCCAATAGGCCACCCCGCCCCATGCACATGCGGATCCGCTAAGGGGCATCGCCGACTCCGGCTCGATGCTTCCCCCCCGAGCCGGTCCCACCCCCTCCCTGATGGTCCGCTACCGAAAATTTCCGGTAGCGCTCCGCAGAGATCGGTCGCTACCGAAATACCGAAATGTAGCGCCCAATACTGGTATCAGACCGTTCTGAAATCCGCTATTCCATCGCCCTCAAACGAAGATCCGGTCGCTACCGAAATTCGGGGTGCGTCGAAATCGCTACCGAAAATTTCCGGTACCAGACCATCTGGGCTTACGTTGCCGTTTGATCTGCGTGGTATTGCTGGGCTCTCCGGCGGCCGTCCAGGGCGATCTGGGCACCCCCGGGCGCCTTGCGGCGAGGCGGCCCCCATGGGCCCCCCCCCCCCTCGGGCGAAGAGAACTATGCACATGCACCGATCCTGGCAAGGCCCATCCTTGACCCAGGATCGGTGCATATGCCTTCCTGGCCAAGGTAGGAGGGCGTATGCACCGATCCTGGGCTCAGGATGGGCCTGGCCAGAATTGGTGTATGTGCATAGTTCTTGTTCCTCTACCCCCAGGAACGTGAGGTTTCGCCATCGGAGGCCTATCGCCGATCTGTCGGCGGTGTGTCGCCGATTCGAGCTCGATGTTTTCCCTCCCCCTTGGCGGGTCCCCCCATCTCGGCGGCGAGCGAGGGGGGTAGATAAAAAAGGAGGCCTTCTCAGAGGGCGGCGGGGCTTCTCGGAAGCCCTCGCGCCCTCTGAGAAGTTTTCGGCGCCTTCGGGGAAGGCTTCGAGAACCTCTCCGAGGGCCCGAGAACCTCCGAGCCCTCTGAGAAGGCCCCCCCTTCTCACGATACATCTTTCAGGAGGGAAAAAAACACACAGACACAAATAATCGTCGACTCCCCAGAAAACGTGGGAAAATATGGGAAGTGGGGGGGGAAGACAAAAACCCAGAAAATATGGGAAAATATGGGGGTATGTTTACTTGTGTGTATTTGTTTGTGTGTCCCAGTTCCCCTTTAATCTTGGCGGCGCATCGCCGATCTATCGGCGGGGCATCGCCGCCTCGAGCTCGACGCTCCCCGAGCGGATCCGAGCAATTCGCGGCGGGCATCCGAGTTTGATGGGCATGTTTTCCACCACCACCACCATAAGTTGGAGGGGGGGAGGAGGAGGGAGGAGGAGGAGGAGGAGGATGAGGAGGCGGAGGATTTCGTCTCCCTCCCATCCTTCTCCTCCCGCCTCTCCTCCTCCTCCTCCTCCCTCCTCCTTCTCGTCCTCCTCCTCCTCCTCCTTCTCCTCCTTTTTCCTCCTCCTGCCCCCTCCTCCTGCTCCTTCCTCCTCCTCCTCCTCCTCCTTTCCTCCTCCTGCCCCTCCTCCTCCTTCCTCCTCCTCCTCCTCCTCCTCCTTCCTCCGTCGCTGCCCCTCCTCCTCCTCACTCCTCCTCCTCCTCCTCCTCCTCCTCCTCCTCCTCCTCCTCTTCCTCTCCCCCCCGCGGCCTCGGCGCGCCTCCCGCGGCGAGGTGCAGGAGCAGCGGCGGCTCGTCGGCGGCCAGGCGGCGCCCGCCGGCCTCTCGGTGAGGGGGGCAGCGCGCCTCGGCATCGCGCCGGCCCGCGCGAGCACGGGCCGCTCCCGCCCCCGCGCGCGGCCGCAGACATCGGGCGTCTCGAGAAAATCGAGACGAAGGTTTTTCATCGTTTTCGGCCTCTGGAGGCCTTCGCCGGGCCTCGGGACCGTCAAGAAACGACCCGGGATGAAAAACCGGTCCCGGGGAAGTGGTCGGGAGGTTGGGGGCCCGTGTCTCGAAAAAATCGGGACGTCGGATGTCTGGGGCCGCAGCATGCCTGCGCCCCTCCTCGCGACCCTCTTCAGCTTGGCATCGCTCGGGCGTGGGCGTTTTTCCTCGCCCGCGGGGGGCATCTGGCGGCGCGCAGAGGGGGGCAGGGGGAGGCGGAGGGGGGAAGGCTTCTTAGAAGCACCCCTGCTTCTTAGGAGGTGCGGGCCTTCTCTGTAGATGCATGGCCGGCACCTTCTGAGAAGCAGCCTCCTTCTAAGAAGCCTTCCCCCCTCCCCCTATCAGAGCCCCGAGTCATCAGGGGTAACTCGGGTCAGGGATACTCGGGTTCGTTTTTCGGGAATCCCACCCGAGTTTCCCCGGACCCGATTTCCCCGGATAACTCGGGCGTCCAGAGCCCAGCCCCCCAACACATCACAGGGGTAACCTCGGGTCAAGGAAGAGGCTATTTCGGTGTCCTTTCGGGAATCAAACCCGAGTTACCCCTGTACCCGAGTTACCCCCCGAGTTACCACCCCCGATAACTCGGGGCTCGGGCGCCCAACCCTACCCCCTTCTGCTCGCCGCCAAGCCATCGAGGAGCAGCCTGGGCCGTCCCTGCGGAGAAGGAAGGGCAAGGGCACGCGCGGAGCCGAGGCGTGCTCGGGGCATGGGCGTCCCAGCGGCGGCGAGTCGGGGGCAGCGCTGCCCGTCGGCCGCCGGAAGTGGGGTGCTCTTCGGCGGCCCTGGGATTCCGATCTGCTTTGGGCGCCTTCCTCCTCCTCCTCCTCCTCCTCCTCCTCCTCCTCCTCCTCCTCCTCCTCCTCCTCCTCCTCCTCTGCTTAGCACGCTTGCCGTTTCACCCAATTGTCTAGTATGTCTCACAACTTCTGCCAACGCACCTATGTTGTGCATGGCGTCTGTCTGTCTGTCTGTCTTTGGGCGCCGTCCCGCTTCCGTGGTCGATGGGCTTCCCCTTTCTGCCCTCCTCTCTGTGGGGGCGTGCGCAAGCCCCGTCTGCTTCCATCGCCTCCCACTTCCGTGGTCGACGGGCTTCTCTTTTTCCCGGAAAGGGCTGGGGCCCAGGGTTCTCTTTTAGTAGGTAAACCTGTCCCCCGGTGCCAACTTGAGGGAGGCCGGCGAATTTTTTCCCTGATAAATAACGAGGTCGAAGGAGGCCGGCGAATTAAAATTTGAGGATGTCTCGAGCGAAACGCTTGTTTTTTGAAATCCCGATCGATAAATCACAGGGTGCGGGCCACTTTTTCGTGTGTTGAGGATGTCTCGAGCGAAACGCTTGCTCCGCAGAGTTTGCCGAGGATGTCTCGAGCGAAACGCTTGTTTTGCAGAGCCGACCGCGACGCGGAAAAGCGCCCCGCGCGAAGGAATTTCGATGATGTTTCGACTAATTTGTTTGTTTTTGTACGATTTCCTGGAATTTTGGCAAGATGTCTCGAGCGAAATGCACGACCCCACCCTAGCACGACCATACCCCAGCACGACCACACCCCAGCACGACCAGACCCCAGCACGACCCCACCCCAGCACGACCCCACCCCATCACGACCATACCCCAGCACGACCACACCCCAGCACGACCCGACCCCAGCACGACCCTACCCCAGCAAGACCACACCCCAGCACGACCACACCCCAGCACGACCTCACCACAGCACGACCACACCCCAGCACGACCACGCCCAAGCACGACCACGCCCCAGCACGACCACGCCCCAGCACGACCACCCCCCAGCACGACCACCCCCCCAGCACGACCACCCCCCAGCACGACCACACCCCACCCCATCACTAACGACCGACACCCAGCACTAACCACTCACTCCCCATCACGACCACAACCCACCACTACCACAACCCCCAGCACTACCACACCCAGTCAACGAACACACCCCAGACGACCCACACCCCAGCACGACCCGTCGATCGTGGCGATGGCGCGGAGCACCCCAGCAGACGAAACCCACCCCACTCCAGCAAACGAAACTAAACCCCACCCCAGCACGACCCCACCCCAGCACGACCACGCCCCAGCATGACCACACCCCAGCACGACCACACCCCAGCACGACCACTCCCCAGCACGACCCCACCCCAGCACGACCCCACCCTAGCACGACCACACCCCAGCACGACCACACCCCAGCACGACCCCACCCCAGCATGACCACACCCCAGCACGACCCCACCCCAGCAAGACCACACCCCAGCACGACCACACCCCAGCACGACCTTACCACAGCACGACCCCACCCCAGCACGACCACGCCCCCGCACGACCACGCCCCAGCACGACCACGCCCCAGCACGACCACGCCCCAGCACGACCACGCCCCAGCACGACCACCCCCAGCACGACCACCCCCCCAGCACGACCACCCCCCAGCACGACCACCCCCCAGCACGACCACACCCCAGCACGACCACACCCCAGCACGACCACACCCCAGCACGACCACACCGCCTTGGTTGAGTGGTTGCCTGTCGTCGTGGAATGTTTCGTGGGGTGTCTCGTGGAATGTTTCGCGGGGTGTCTCGTGAAATGTTTCGTGAGGTGTCTCGTGAAATGTTTCGTGAGGTGTCTCGTGGGCTGTTTCGTGAGGTGTCTCGTGGGATGTTTCGTGAGGTGTTGCCCAGTTGGGTATCATGAAAACGTGTCCATGCTCCACATGTCTATATCCCTTTCCGGGTTCGTGGGTCCATCATGTTCTTGCCCTCCTCCTTGCGGGGGCGTGCGCAAGCCCCGTCTGCTTCCGTCGCCTCCCACCTCCGTGGTCGACGGGCTTCCCTTTTTCTTGCCCTCCTCCTTGCGGGGGCGTGCAGAGGCCCCGTCTGCTTCCGTCGCCTCCACGTCACGTCTCCACCCCCTCCCCCTCCTCCTCCTCCTCCTCCTCCCTCCTCCTCCTCCTCCTCCTCCTCCTCCGCCTCCTCCTCCTCCGCCTCCTCTCCTCCGCCCTCCTCCCTCCTCCTCCTCTCCTCCTCTCCTCCTCCTCCTCCTCCTCCTTTGGCCTCCATCCTGCCTCCTTTTCCTCCCTCCTTCCCTCCTTCCTCCTCCCTCCTCCTCCTTCCTCCATCCTCTTCTTTCTCATATCTCATATCCTCCTCTGCCCTGCCCCTCCTCCTCCCTCCTCCCTGGGGGGGGGCATGAGAGCTTTTGGGGGGTGTCTGGTCGGGCCCCCTGCCGTGCTGCCCGCCGCGGGAGCCGACTACCTCCGGGAGGCCGTGGCCCGGGGGAGTCCACCTCTGCCCTTTCTCCCCCCCACCCCCCACCTTTCTGCCCCGGGACGCGCTCCGGCAGCGGCGGCTCTTCGAGGGGCGTCCGGGGGTGTCCGGACCGTCCCGGACGGCCGCTGGAGGCCCCAGACCTCGGGCGTCTCGAGAAAATCGAGACAAAGGTTTTTCATCGTTTTCGGCCTCTGGAGGCCCTCGCCGGGCCTCGGGACCGTCAAAAAACGACTCGGGATGAAAAACCGGTCCCGGGGAAGTGGTCGGGAGGTTGGGGGCCCGTGTCTCGAAAAAATCGAGACGTCGGATGTCTGGGGCCCAGGCTATGATCTCTGGCCCAGGCACGTCCGGCCTCGCTGTGGAGGGCCCCTCTAAAACGACGCGAAAAGATCGGAACAAAGTCGGATCAGGATAACTCGAAATCTCTGAGAATCGGCGGGTTTGGAGGATGTCTTGGGCGCCGCGGCCGCTCCAGAGCGTTCCGGAACGCTCTGAGAGCGTTCGGGAACGCTCTGGAGCGATTTATCCCGATCCTAGCCCTGTTTTACCCTCGTCGATCTGCCGGCGATGCATCGCCGAATCCAGGTCGATGCCTTCCTCTCTGGGTTGGTCTCCCCCCCCTTCACTCAGAGCGTGAATTATCTACCCCGCTTTCGCTTCCAGGCAAAACCAAGCCATACCACGCGCCTCCTCGTCAAGCGGCCTGACCAGTACAGGCTGCCATTTGGCATCGCTTGGTATCTCTTGGAGGCGAGGGTGGTCAAAAGCGAGGTAGGTTTGTTTTCCCCTTACACCTTGGGCGATGCTTAAGAAAACCCAAGTTTTCGGCCAGAGTCGATTATTCTTAACGTTTCAATGTAAATCCTAAGATTCGAATGGGAATTTGGGGTTTTTATTCAAGTTCTGAGACTATGAATTTCTTAACCCATGATTTCTTAAGCATTTCGCAGGGTGTATTCACTACTTCCCGTCGCCTCGCCGTTCCGCGGAGCCCGGCGGCCTGGAGGAGGGGGGGGAGGAGTGTGCAGGCGCAGCGGGTGCTGCCGCGAGGGAGCCGCGGCTGCGGACCTCCGTCCGCCCTCGTTGCAGTTCGGGTTCCCGAGAGAGAGAGAGAGAGAGAAAAAAAAAAGAGAGAGAGAGAGAGAGAGAGAAAGAAAGAAAGACAGAGAGAGAGAGAGAAAAACAAAGAGAGAGAGAGAGAGAGAGAGAAAAAAAGAGAGAGAGAGAGAGAGAGAGAGAAAGAAAGACAGAGAGAGAGAGAGAGAAAAACAAAAAGAAAGAGAGAGATCGGACAAGTAGGCGGACCAGGGTCCGTCCGCGAGGCGCACTGCGGTGCGACAACTCGCAAACACTATTTGCGGCGGTGCAGCCTTTAGATACGAGGGCGGGCAACAAAAAAAACCCCTCCCCCGGCGCAGTGCGACAGACGCTACAGACGGCGGACAGACGATGATGATCTCACCTGTCAGACCGCGTGAGGAAATAGGCCCCAACAAGAAAGGCGACGTGCTGACACGTGGCTAGGCGGCTTGGCAGACCGCCAGTTAGGCGCTTGGCCGCAAGGCGGCGCGCAGTGACGGGGCACCCCCCGCCCCCACGCCCTGACCCCGTGGACGCGGAGCCACGCGTACACACGGGCAGGCAGAAAGAGGAGATTAGCGCGGGGCACCAGGTGGAGCGCCGCGGAACGATGACAGCATAGCTTGGATGGTGAGTGACGGCACGGCACCATCGGGCGAGGCCGTGAGCAGCTCGGCAAAGGCTCGCCCAGCGCTGTGAAGGCGCTGGAGTAGAGGGCCTTGACGAGCTTGGGCGGCGGCGAGGTCCGCGGCGAGAGCTAAGCACCTCTGCTGGAGAGCAGCCATAGCCTGTGACAGCTCGGTTTCACGGTCGGTGAGGGGTGGCTGCTCAGTGCCAGCAGCCGAGGGCCTCGAGACAGAGGCGAGGTCCTCGGTACGCCTGTCCAAATGGTGGACTAGCGTAGTGCGGGACCCTGTACGCTGACGTCCGTCACCCTTGACGGGTGACTGGAGGGGCCGACGCGACCCCAGGGCTGGGGCCGCTAGGGCCGCGCCCCGAGAGGTCGGGGGAGCCGCTTCCTCTCGCTCAGCAACGATGGAAGCGTGGATGGGGCACGAGGGCCTGTCTGGTTTAGTACCCTGCGGGGGGGCTGAAGCCGCCCCCGCGGGCTGCCGGCGGTGGGGGGGCGGAGTGGTTTGCGCGGTGGGACAGTCATGATGCCGTGCAAGGGCTCCGAGGTCGGTCGCGTAGAAGGTTGGCGTCTCGGTAGGGCGGCATGGTCGGCAGCGTGTGGTATCGGCGGTGCGTCCTCCATGCCACTCGGTCCGCGGGGGTCACCCAGGTCATGGTCGGCGTCTTGGCGGTGGCCGATATCATCGTATGTGGGCGATATCGCTCTCGGGGACGGAGTCGCAGTAGGGATCGTGAGGTTTCCCGACGGGGCGGGGTTTTCGCTGGCTGGTCCGTCGTCCAAAGCGTCCGATCCCCCACCGAAGCTGAACAGGTCATCCTCCTGTTCGTCAGCATCTTGAAAATGAGCGGCGTTGTCATGTGGGTGCGCTGCCGCTCTCAATGGCGGAGTCGGGGGCGCCGTGCGGGTGCCCGACGGGGCAGGGTTGGCGCTGGCTGGCCCGTCGCCCAGGAAGTCCAGGCCCCCACCAAAGCCGAACGGGACGTCCTCCTGTTCGTCGAATATCGCTCGTTGGGCCTCGGCCCAGAGCTCGTCCGGGTTCTGTGGGATGTCTGGTCCAGCCGCGGGTGGTGCCTGGTCAGACAGCAGGGGATTTGGTTCCATTTTGTTTTGTTCCGCAGCTGTGAACCCAGCCCTGCGGTGTGGGCGGGTGGTGCCTGGTCAAACAGCAGGGGATTTGGTTCCATTTTGTTGAGTTCCGCAGCTGTGAACCCAGCCCTGCGGTGTGGGAGGGGGAGTGTACGGTGTCTACGCTCGTAGATGGCGACAGCGACTCCATGAAGCACGGTCGCTTGTCGATGTCGTGTTTTGGCAGCTTCGACAATGTCGTCTGGAAGGTTATGAGTACGTGCCGCCGTTGTGGCGAGGGCGTCAGCCTGACGATTGAACTCCTCCGCGATGGGCACGATGAGCCCGAGGTCGATGCCCATGTCGCCCTGGTGGCTAGCGACTTTCTCGACGCGGAACATGTTGGGCTTGGCCATGACGCATCGGTGGATCTTTTCCCAGAGCTCCACGTGCGTGCCCTGCGGTGGTGAGTGTCCGTCGATGATCCGTTGGAAACCATCAACCACCGCCTGGTTGTCCACGAAAACGTGTACGGGCCGTTCAGCACATGCCGTGAGGTGGACAATGGCGAGGGTATCCGCAAGCTGTGCGTTCTGCGTAATGCCGTGAACGCGTGCACTGTAGTTCATGCGGTGGTCGATGCCGTAGTAGACGCCGTAGCCCGCTCGTGCAAGCAATGGGATGGCTTGGTTGGTGCATGCACCGTCCGTGGCATCGTAGACCCATGTCCAACCAGTGTCATGGTCAAGGTAGGTGGTGTAGGAGTCCTGGGCTGAAGCCGCAGGATCTCCCTCAGGTGGGGGCCGCGGTATGGGCTGAGGTAGCGGGTCCCTCGCGAGGTCGGCCTGTAGGTCGAGGAGGGCTGGGTCTTCATCGAAGAGCCCGCAGTGTCTTGCGTGCGGTGGAAGACGGGCCCACTGCTCGTCACTGATGAGGGTGGTAAGAGGGACTCTTTCTCGGGCCCAGCACTTGCAGTCGCGAACAGTGTGCTCCTGAGTTTCCTCTTCCTCGTCGCAGTATCGGCAGATGGGGCTGGGGTCAGCGGACGTGTTTGATCGGGGTCGTCGCTGTTGGGTGTGGTCCCCGCCCGACAGGTAGTTTAGGAGGAGCGCCAGCTGCCATGCGTTGCATTTGGCTGCTCCTTTCGTTCGGGCGAGCCACGAGCTGGCGAAGAGGTCGAGGCCCTGTCTGACAGAGGCCAGGTGTCCAAGGTCATGACGCCGTGGCTTGATTTTTTTCAGAAAGGCTCTGCGTTGCGAGGCTCGCAGCATGTGAAGGAAGGCGTTTTGGGGTAGGTTCAGCCAACTGATCTGACAGCCCCAGTCGTCGTACATGATGCCAAATGTGGGCCAGGTCCAACGGAGCTGCTGAAGCGTCTGGACAAGTCGTCCTACAGGTCCTCCCCCGAAAAGGGTCTGGACAGGGTGTTGGAGATCCCTGACGAGACCGCAGAGAGTAGCGTCGCGGTTAACCTGTCGCCGCAGACACAGGAAGACTTCACGCTGCATAATGGCGTCAATCTCCAGGGCGTGTCCTGGGACGCACACGGCCATGAGCGTCCAAAACTCGACCCACCTGTTTCCCTTGGGGCGGATAGCCGCCTTAAGGGCATGGTTGTAGGCAGTTTTGACGGGGCCTGATGGGGCTTGAATGACGGTGCCCGTGGTACAGACGCTGGCAGCAAGGGAACGGGCGTGCCGCGCCTTAATAAGCATCGGTGATGGGAGCTTGCCAATGCGCGGCAGGCGACTAGTCGCCCTGCGAAAACGGGCGTCAGCGGTGGCCGTGAGGTTAAGCGCGGCTGGAGCCGGCGCTGCCTCGGCGTTGATGTAACTCCCGACGAGCTTGAAGGAGTCGACCACGCGTAAGGGCCGTTCCGCCAGAGTGAGCTGGGTAACGGCGGTGTGAAGCTCGTCGGTGAGCGCCCACCCAGCCACTTTGCCAGGGTGAATGCGTTGACCAGAAAATCGATCAAACTTGGCGGTTTCATCAAGAGATTTCTGCAACTCAGGCGCGGTGTGGGTAGTGGAGTTGCTGTCGTCAACAAAGGTAGTGCTGAGTGATCGCGGAACGTATCGATGCTGTCTCTTGGTCCACACACACATGAGCAGCTTAATGTCGTCCAGGGACCAAGAGCTTCCCTGGAGGTGACCGTTGGTCCTGGCCAATTCCTTAGAGTACGCTCCGTTCATGCGGATGTAGCGTTTGTGGCGACTGTAGAAGTTTCTGCGGACAGTAACGATGTCTTGGGGGCACCCCGCGTGAAGCGCAAGGTTAAGGCAGATGTCCGTGATGAGGTAGTCGAAACACTTCTGTCGGTCAAGGGCAGCCCCAGCTAAGGGAAGGAGTAAGGCCCTGGCGTGTTCGATTCGCAGGGCAAGAGAGGTGCTGACGTCCCCAATGGTAGCTTTGGGGACAGCGCCAAAACTCGTGGCGTGGGTCCATCCTTTCCGCCAGTCCGTGAGGCTGCGGTAAGCTGGCGCTTCCCACGCATACATCAAAACGGAAAGCACCGAGAGAAGTCGTTGGTCCGTTGGGAGTTCGCCTCGGCCTTTTCGGAGGCACGGGTTTGGCACGTGGAGGAGGGGTTCTGGGATGGTGCCAGTGCGTTGCATAGCTCGTAGGACGCTGGCGAAGAGGCGAAGAATGTCGTCGGGTAACTCCTTAGCCTCCTTAGTAGTCCAGCCGTCCAGTCCCCCCGCACGGCGCGGTGAACGGGTGCGAATAAAGTGGATGAGTTGGTCGTCGGTGAGGTGGAAAAGGGGTAGCTGGTGATGGCGTAGGCAGCTCTTGTCGGTACTCGTCGTAGAAGTCAGCCCACGTCGGCATGGCTTCGGCGTCATGTCCCGCACGTGCTCGGTACCTGCCCAAGATGGGCTCCCAGGTGTCGACCATGAGCTTAAGCATGTCCTTGGTGTTAGCAACAATGGCGTTGGCAGGGAGGATGTCGGGGACTTGCGCAGGTGGTGGTTCACGAGTGTGGTCTTTGTCGCTGTCCGTGTCGGGCGAACTACCGTCGCTGGGGCTGAAGCCGCCAGCTTCGGTGTCAGCGTCGCTGTCGTCCGTGCAGGCTTCGTCAGGTTTAAAGGCGTTGGTGTCGCAGTGGAGTTGCGTATCGTCAGGAGTGGTAGGCGTGCGGAGATACGCCGTGGGCGAGCTGTCAGCAGCCCGTGCGTATATGGCCGCCTTTCGCCCGCTTGGCTCACGGACGCCCTCAGCCCATATCTTGATGCGTTCAGCTTTGGCACGGTTCGCACGTCGCGCCAGCTCTGAGTCGAGGTTTTGGATCAAACCGTCAAGGTGCTCTCCGTGAGGTGCTGGCTCGTCGGGGGTCCAGGCCTCGGGGAAGTCTAGGAGAACCGTGGGGCGCAGCTTGTGGCATAGGAGGCGGGCCGCGGTCCACGTGCAGTCGATGCGCTGCGCGAGGTACGGCGGGATAGCACGGCAATCCAAATGATGGTGCTGTCCGATGAAACGAAGCTCACAGAGTTGCCGATGGAGCTTGCGCAGTCGGTTCATGTGTATCGTGGAAGCTCCGTAGGTGGGGAAGGCGCGGGAGACAACTGGTCGCTCTTCGAACGTGGGCGTGAGCCCGTGCATGGTGGGGGGCTTCTTTTTTGGGTGGTCGGGCGGTGGAGGTGGCAGGTCGCGCAGACGGGTGAGATGGTACTCATGACTGGCCTCGTTAGCCAGGGCGAACATGCGCTCCACGTCGTCGCGTGTGTCGGCCTGTTCCATGCGGTCCTGATATCGCCCAGCGATGAGGGTCCCTAGTGCCTGCAGCTCGTGACCCTCATGAGCTCCATCGTCGGGAGGGTAGGGCGTGGGGGCAAGAAGACGTCGGGCCGTATGGTCGAGGCGACTGAGGTCAAGCGTGACCTGCAGGCCAACATGAGACTTCGCTGGCAAGTCGCGAAGGTAGCAGAAGTCGGTGACAAGGGATCGCGCCGCTTGGTTGGCAATGATATAATCGATGCGCGAAGTGCGGGGGCACTTGGTGACGCGGTCCCAGTCAGGGATATTGCCGTATGTGTGCATGGTGTGGTCTGGTGTGCCCTCAGCAACGTTGAACCATCCGTGCTGCAACATGTGCAGAAGGTGTGGATTGTCGTCGATGTTCGTATTGGCGTCCATGCAGATGAAGTAGGGGGCTGAGCCGACCCTAGCGGCGGCGCAGTCAGCGAGCCGAAAAAGAGCTGTGCTGTCTCCTCCAGCAATCCCGTAGAGGCTCGCTATGTAGATCCCCGCGGGCCCGTGGTTGTTTCGTCGCCGCCTGCGGCGGTGTTGAGTGCAGAGCGGGAGACAGACCTCGTGCCATCTTTTCTTGGCCTTGAGGGCGACGATACAGGGCGCATTGTCGTCGACAGTGGAGTCGACAATGGCATCCTTAGAGAGGATGGCGACCCCTCCCGAGGCGCCAGTGTTGCCCACAACGGTGTGGTCTGTGCCGCCGTGGGCAGCTCTGCGCTGGGCTCGCGCCAGATCTAGGTCAGGTCCAAGACTGGCGTGGTATCCTCCGTGGAGTGGATTGGCGGCGCTGGTAGCGATGGCTTGTCTAGTCGGCTTGGCATGTCGGGTCTCCTGCAGTGCTATGACTGCGGCGTTGTGGTCGACACCAAGGGCGGTGATGGTTGGCCAATTCGCTGAGAGACTGGTGATGTTAAGGCTGACGAGGTGTATGGAGCGACCTGGCCCGTCTCCATCGGTGGAACTGGGGTTTGCACGCCCCGCACGGTGAAGGTCAGCCTGACCCTCGCCCAGGTAGGAGGCTTGGCCACAGTAGGAGCTCATGGCGTTCCTATGGATTAGCTTGACCGGGGCTGAAGCCGCCGTCAGGCCAGAAGTATAGGCGGGACACGGTCGGCACTGCGCCAGGGGGGGGTCATAAACGTCAGTAAAAATGTCACGAAAAATCCTCCTCACTCCAGTACCGTAGGGGACGAGGGGAGGAGAGGTGAGACGGCAGCAGAGGGAGAGGGAGGCGACTCCTCGATCCGTCCTGCCGAACGCAAAAGCAAAAGCGAACCAGCGGCGGCGGCTAGGCGCGGCAGCGGCACAACGCACGCGCATGTACTGCGCACGCGACACCGCTGGTCCATCCTGCGGTGGCGCGCCCGCCCCGTCAGTATCTTGATGAGCAGCATCTGGTGGTACAGCTCCAGCAGCACGGTCATAGGCCTGGCGCTGGGCCTCGTCCATGCCCGCTGCCGTGAGGCCCACGTTGCGGACAGGGCTGATTCCCCGCGGGGCCGCCGCTGCCGCGGCAGCGGCTGAGGTGGCGGGGGCTCCGCCCCGACTCTGAGGTGAGAGCGGTGAGCCACCGCCGAAACCCGCCACAAGGTTCTTGACACGGTACTTGTTCTTGAACGGGTCGAAGGTTGGCGCCTCGTCGATGGGGGCGATCACGCGGGTGGGCAGCGGCGGCTCGTGGTCTGTGGACGGCGTCGGAGAGAGGTCCACCTGGCCAGGTTCGATGACGCTGGCACCGAAGCGTGGCACCGCTTCGGGGGCTTGGTGATCAGCCTGAGTCTCGCGGGGCGGCGAGCTCGTGGAGCTCCCTGGGGCCTTGCGTGAGCTGTGGCGGCTGCAGGACCTGCTGCGCGGGACGCGCCCGCCCGTGTGGCGGTCGCGTGGCGAGGTCGCCTGGGCATTAGCGCGCTCGGAATCCGCCCTGCTCGGGGATCGGATCGGCGCCGCGCAGGGTGATGGGCTGGGCTGGCGAGAGGCGCTTGTGCCGCCCTCCGCCGTGGCTGTGGCCTGGTCGGGGTCGACAGCGTCGGGGCGGGGGCTGACGTGGTGGGCGCTTCCCTCGCTGTGCCGCGGGGAGGCGCTGTGATGCGCCTGGATGTGCGTGAGGACGAGCGGGGTAAGCGGCTGCCTCTCCCGCTCAGGTGGGGCAGGTTTTGCCTGGGCAGGGCGCAGTGCTGCAGCCACGTTTGGCGGGGGCGTGTGCTGGCGCGGTTGCCACGCGCGCACGTTCGCATCACGCCATCCTTCGGGGCGCCCAGCCCTGCCACGGTTTGTTGCAGCCCCCTGGGCTGAAGCCGCAGGGGTTATCACTGCGGGCTGGTTGCTGGAGGTGCCATCATGTCGGCCTGAGTAAAGGCCCCAGGCGCGCGTGGACCCTGGCACTGGCGAGGTGGCCCTTAGGGCCTGCACGGGTGCACGCGGGTAGCCGATGACCGCTGGGTGTACCCTGGCGTGGGGGGCGTGGCCGTAGCTGGAGGCGGCTGCCCCAGCAGCCGCGGGCCTGGCACCTATGGGGCCACGGTAGTAGGCGGCAACCCCGTCGTAGGCCGTGTTACCGCCTGTCGGGACTCGCGCGGGGGAGCGGTAGCGTGGCGTGCCCTGCTGTCCTGCGTCACGTTGGTCCCGCTGCTGAATGCGCTGCTGGTGCTGTTGGTGACGCTGCCAGTCGGCTCTCGAGAGGGGACGGGTGTCGGGGAGGATGGTGGGCACGTCGGGCCGCTGCCAGCCCCGATAGACGTGCTCGAAGGCGTGGTCAGGGTAGGTCCCCCCTACGGGTGAGTATCGCCGCACATGCTCCAAGTAGTCGATGTTCTGCGGCTCGGAGATCGCCGTGATGTTGACGGCTCGCTGGTGCGCTGGTCCATAGAGGCAGAAACTACCACGGTGGCTGCGGTCGTGGTTTAGCTCGGCTTCGGTCGTGGCACGGCTCACCATGGCGTCGCAGAGTCGCATGTCGTAGTCGAGGGCTTGAGGCCCAGGACCACCCTCGGCGTCCCAGTACAGTACCACGTCTCGCCAGCGGGTGCGGGTAGTGTGGATGCGCTCGGCGATCGACTCGCAGACGGTCCTGACCGTGACACGATCCCTGTACATGTTGGTAATGGCTAGGGAGTAGGGTCGGCGGACCGTCTTGTTGAAGGTGAATTCCTCCTTGAGGGCCTGGTGGGGACTGAAGAGCACGTAGCCTTCCCTCCAAAGCGGTTGGTCGGGGGAAGGTTCTTCGGGCATCCCCGTTCCTGTGAATCCAGGTGGCCGCCTTGTGCCGTCAGGCAGTCCCTGCCTGGGGACGCGCCGCGGCTGCGGTGGGAGGTACCATTGACCCTGGTAGCCTGCTTGCCCTGGTTGTGGAGGTTCCCCCCCGGGGCCTGAAGGCGCTCGGGGGGGTTCCTTAAGATCGTGGAGGGCTGGCGCGTTGCCGAATTGGCGGGCAAGGATGTGCGGCGGCATCCCTGTGGCACGGACGTCGAGCAGGCTGTGTGGACTGGGGGGATGGGGGCACCTGCTGGACAGGCAGCATGTGTCGGAGTCCCTGTTGTTGGTGCTGTATGCACACGTCCAACTGTTGCACGAGTAGTCCGTGGACCAGTCCATGAGTGTACGCAGTCCGCTGCGGCCGCAGTCTGGGCACGTTGGTTGGCCCGAGGTGCCGAGCTGCGTGTTGCGGCGAGCCGCACAGTACTGACAGCATTGGAATCGACACTGTAGGCAAGACCAGCGTCCTGGTAAAGGCGGGAGCGCATGCTCATTTGTGCCTGGGTCGTCTGGGTGGGGTCGCGGGCGATCCCACAAGGGCCAGACGTCAGCAAACCAGGATTGGCCTGTAGTGCGGACAACCTCGGCGGGGAGGCGAGCGTCCTCGGCGTGGCACCTGATCCACTGGGGCCCCATGTCCGCTGGTACCATGACGGTGCGCCAGGTGTCGTCCGCTTT
>CAUYUJ010002743.1:72500-75000 GCA_963575745.1 Prorocentrum cordatum
CAGGAGGGGAAAAAACACACAGACACAATTAATCGGCGATCCCCCAGAAAACATGGGAAAATATGGGAAGTGGGGGGGAAGACAGAAACCCAGAAAATATGGGAAAATATGGGGGATCCTTTTATTTGTGTGAATTTATTTGTGTGTCCCGGGGCCCCTTCAATGAGGATGAGTCGAGTTCCACAATGTGTAAAAGACGCGTCTGTCGTCGGACGAAGGGGGGGCAGCGTGGAGGCCAGGCGAGGGCAACGTGGACCTGGGATGCGGGATGGGTGGGCAGGTGGCAGGTGTGTGGGACAGGTTTGAGTCAGGTGGTGGATCTGTGGAAACTAGGTTGAGAGCGTGTAATGCCTGTCGTACGTCACCGGCTCAGCGGATCGACGGCAAATTCGTTCCTCCTCGTTCGGACTATTCTTCCGCGCCCTTGTGACGAGCCTACGATGCTTGGATCAGGATCGGCGGGGGCAGAGGGGGAATGGCAGTGATAGAAGCACGGTCGACCAGGCTGTTGGGGTCAGGAGCGTCGTAGGTGGTTGCCGTATCTTTTGGCCGCCTTTCTTTGCCAGTCCGCTTCTGCCCTCATCCCCAAGAGGCAGGGAGGGGGATTGTTGGGTGTTCGTTTGAGGGGTCGGTTCGATTCTAGTTCGAACTCTAGTTTGATCCAAGTGAACTGAAGTTCGGCTCGAGTCGACGGTCGCTCGACGCAGCCTCGATGCAGTGGAAGAGCAAGCAAGTCCATACAGGTCCCCCGAACGAGCAACTGAGGATAAGAGGCAAGACTGGAATCGTGTGCGCAACGAGTGCCTTCGCTCCTCTTCAGGTGGGGTACCTGACGAGCAAGTATCTCGAGTACAGGGAGGAGCAGGCCTCGCCTCGCGCGCGCAGTGCTACCTGGCAGAGCCTTGCCGTTCGCTTACATGTTCCTTCGCCGCCTCTCCTTTTCTGTATACATGTGTATATATATATATATGTATACACATATGTATATATATAGATAGATAGATAGATAGATAGATAGATAGATAGATAGATAAATATATTCCCCAATAAGCGCTTGCCTCTGCAGGGGTCCTAGCGGATTCCCATGGTTAGGTGAGGTGTGTCACCGATTTCCGCGGCCCGCAGGGGTGCCCGGGTGCCCAGGTGCCTTATAGCATTATAACTTTATAGAACTATAGCCCTACAGCCCTAGAGCCCTGTAGCCCTATAGCCCCACAGCCCAATAGCCCTATAGCCCTACAGCACAATATCATTATAGCCCTGTAGTCCTAGAGCCCTGTAGCTCTATAGCCCTGTAGCCCAACAGCCCTAAAACTCTATATGTATGCCTACAGCCCTATAGCCCAATAGCCCTATAGTCCCATGGCCCAATAGCCCGAAATATCCTTATGCCTACAGCCCTATAGCCCTATAGCTCAATAGCCCTATGGCCCTATGGTCGAAGAGTCCTGTATTCCTAGAGCCCTATAGCCCGATAGCCTTATTGCCTCGTAGTCCTGTAGCCCCATAGCCCAATAACCCTAACACACTACATGCCTACAGCCCTAAAGCCCTATAGCCCCATAGCCCTATATCCCTACATCCCTATAGCCCTATGGTCCTATAGGCCTATAGCCCCATAGCCCTATCGACTCATAGCCCTAGTCCTATATCCCCAGAGCCCCAGAGCCCCAAAGCCCCATAGCCCCATAGCCCTACAGCCCTATAGCCCTATGGCCCTATAGCCCGATATCCCTATAGCTCTACAGACCTGTAGCCCTATAGCCCCATATACCCATCGCCTTATAGCCCAATAGCCCCATAGCCCTATAGCCCTAAAACGTGTTGTTTTGGTTTTGCTGTGGTTCCATATTAACGTATAAACATATGTGTGTATGTGCACGTGCATATGCATAAGCATACGTGCACATGTGGCTGCTTGCGATGTTGATGGTATCTCTTTATCTTGCCTTCTCTCTCTCTCTCTCTGTCCATCCGAATATATATATATATATATATATATACATATATATACATGTATGTATGTATGTATGCATGCATGCATGCGTGCATGCATGCATGCATGAATGAATGCATGCATGCATGTATGCATGTATGCATGCATGCATGTATGTATGCATGTATGTATGTATGGATGTATATATGTATGTGCATGGATGTATGTATGTATGTGTATGTATGTATGTATGCATGTATGTATGTAGGTATGTATGTTTGCATGCATGTATGTATGGATGGATGGGTGGATGTATGTATGTATGTTTGTATGTATGTATGTGTGTGTATGGGTGAATGGATGGATGGATGGGTGGATGTATGTATGTATGTAATGTAATGTAATGTAATGTAATGTAATGTAATGTAATGTAATGTAATGTAATGTGATGTAATGTAATGTAATGTATTGTAATGTAATGCAATGCAATGCAATGTAATGTAATGTAATGTAATGTAATGTATGTATGTATGTATGTATGTATGTATGTATGTATGTTTTTTT
>CAUYUJ010002743.1:80000-86280 GCA_963575745.1 Prorocentrum cordatum
TGGCAGACTGCAGCGGAGCACGACGTACCTTATGCACTTGGCGCAGTCGAACACACAGCACTGACCTTGCAGGCCTCAGACATGAGCATTGACATGATGAGCCAGCAGGGGGCCCAGATGGGCTTCACACTAGCTCCACGAGACTTTAACGACGTCTACAACCCAGTGGTCTCGGAGTGGCTGGACGGTGAGCGCGAACAAGAGGGCCAGTGCATTAATGATACATTGCATCCTATAAGTATGAAGATGCTAGACCTTTCGATTAGCACGTTTATGGATGACATCACGAAGATTACCATGTTGCCTATAGGTGCCTTACCCGAGGAGATCGCAGAACAGATGAACCAGGTTACGCATAGATTGGAGACCTCATTGCAGATAGGGAACTGGCTTCTGAACCCGACAAAGACCAACCACTTGCTAGTACTTAGAGGCACTCGGTCTTATCATAGTACAAGAACGCTGAGGAAGCAAGATAGTGGGTTGAACGGAAAGGCCTTGCGAGAAATGAGGATTCTTGGACCTTTTATCCCGAGCGACCAGGGTATCGGAGGCGAGATCAAGAGGCGTATTACAGCAGCTAGGGCAGCATGGAGGCAATGTTCACCGTTTTGGTCATCTAAAACTACGAAGGGCATTAAGAGGAGCATGTTTATCGCGTTTGTAATAGGGGCTGCGCTTAGTGGCTTAAGTAGTTTCATCATCCCCAAGAGACACACGGACGCGATCGATGTTGTATTGTGCAAGCTGCTAAGATATCTTTCCAGAGGTAAACACTGCACGGTGGACGAGAAGGGGAGGAGGCGCGCAGGTAGCATGAATGCAGTATTTAAGGAATGGCGCATTGAACGTACAGCGGACACGCTGAAGGTCAGAAGGCTGCATGCCTATCGCAGGTGGGCCCTCTACCCCCAGGATCACGAAGCAGTTATCGCAGCAGTGTTCGGCACCTCGAAGAGCGACGCAGAAATGGGAGCAGCCAGACTAGCACCAGGTAAGCGTATCTGGGCCAAGAGTACACCGTGGGCGAAGCAGTTCGTCTCAGACATGAATGACCTTGCGAGCACAGATCCAGACATACATGCATGGTGGCACGCGCGCGCGAACGACATTAGCGTGTTCGACCCCAGCACAGAGGAATACAGCATGTGGATCAGGACAGACCCGAGCATCATGAATAGCGCAGCAAGAGAATGGGCAAAGAGCAGACCAGAGGAGCCAGAAGAAGACATGAGGGAGCCAGAGGAAGTTGAGAAACCTTTCTGGTGCGACTTCAGGGGACTGAACGAGGAGACGGGTGAGGAGGAGGTATGTGGGTGTCGTTTTCGATCGCACGCAGCACTTGCAGCACATAAAAGGGAATACCATCGTCTCGAACCACTACTGCACAAACTAGTTGTAAGCAACCAGTGCCCGTGGTGTAGGTCTACTTTCTCGACGCGTAAGATAGCGACAGACCACGTAGCACGAGCAGCGACACAGCACGGAGTATGCCACGTGGATCATTCGAGATGGGTACACCCTGTGATCGAGCCAGCAGATCTGTCATGCAGCATTTGTGAGTATCAAGCGAAAGACTTCGACGACTTCCAGACACACGTTACCCTCCATCACCCAGGGCCTGTAGGTGTACTACACACAAGGCAACATGATGAGCTGGAGGGCGAAGAGGACGCTGGGCGGGGAGGCAGCAGCGTCGGGAGGAGCAGCGGCCTCGGCGGCAGCAGCTTCGGGTGGAGGGCATGCAGCAAAGGGGGCAGGCGGCAGGGGAGCCAAGTCAGCAAAGCAGCACAACGTGGCCGCAGCCCCCGAGCTTCAATCAGCAGTCGTATCACTTCAGAAACTGGCCCTGAAGACAGCCGCAGACCAGAGAGAGATGTCGAACACAGTTTTCGAGTTCTGGATTCTGCCCTACCTGGCGCCGCCTGTTCAGGCGGGGTTGGAAGCCGGCTTGGCATATCACGAAACCGTGCGCTCGATCGGCAAAGGACACAACCAGGGCCCCCCCCACTCCCACGTCGCCGCAGGGTTCTTAGAGAGCGCTCACGGCAGCCTGAACGAGGCAGACCAGCACGAAGGACCAGCAAAGCAAGTACTAGGAGAGCTGATGCAGGTCATGGGCAGCAGCGAGCACGGCATGCAAATCACCAACGAAATATTTCGAGTGTTCCGCCTGAAAGAGACATACAAGCCAGATGGGGTCGAGGACGCAGCTCGGAAGGTGAAATTACAGTTCAGTATGAACATGCAGCCAGACCTTCGCACGACCCTCCAGCTCGCCACCAAGCAGGGCCAGGAGGTCCCCACAGTCCCGTCCACGATCGACATGCGCGCGCTGCAGGCAGCGTTCAACCTAGTTCTGACCAAGCATCGGGGGACCAGGCCAGTGGGACCAGGACCTCGCACGGAGCTCGAGCGCGCAGTCGAGAGGCAGCTCCGCAATTTACAGAGGCAGTGATTGCACAGGCGGAGATACTAGCACGAGACCCACAGAAGATGACCAATATGTATCGGTTACTTGATGGGGGATCTGAGCGTGTGAGACACATAGTGCAAGCAGTAGAATTCGTTCGTGCCCGTATGGCCAGTACCACAGCCAAGTACGTTCAGGGAAGTGGGTCTGGGTCTAAATAATTTTTTACGGGGTCCACATCTTTAGTGAGCACCTCATCTACTACACAGATATGACTACTCAAGGGAGCTGTCATTCACAAGAGGGTATTAGGAGGTCGTCCTTAGCCTTTTCCTCGAGCTTCCTGGAGAGAGCAAGGCACCAGCACGCCCAGCACCATGGCCAGTGGATCATCTGCACGTGCTCCGACCCCGAAAGCAGCTCCGAGGCCTCGTCCTACGACAGTTGCAAGTGGAGCGGAGGCAGATGACTACTTACAGACGGCCAAGATGTCCCACGTCACTGCAGCTCAGCGCATCAAGCAACACCAGTCCATCATGATCGGTGAATACTCTCGCATGACGGCAAGCCTCAGATCGAGCGAGGCACAATACAGCGTGCTCAGGAACCTGAGGTTTGAGGACTCAGAGGACGAAAGGGAGCGTGAGATCCTGGTGCGCAACCTCTCGTCCCAGATCGAGTATATTAAGCACCAGAGGGATATAATTTCGCAGCTCCTTGAGAATTTCGACACGAAGAGTCCCAGCGTGGTAGAGCATAGCTATGTGCCAGATCCAGATGGGGATGGTGCCAGTGAGGTGAGAGGCAGTGCGAGGCAGTAGTAGCTTGCACGTGCACGTGTGTCTTGCCCTCCCTCCCCCCTGCCTTCCCGAGAGTGCCCCTTCCCTCCCCCCGCCTCCCCCCCCCGCTCTACTACAACGACGTGCAGTGCTGCGACTTCCAGTGGGAGCGCCGGCGCCGCGCGCAGCGGGGGAGGAGGATTTAAAAAATCGTGATTTTTTTTCTCGGCTTGCGGAGTAAGTGAGCCAGCAGAGTTCAGCGAGCGAGCGTGGCCCACAGAGGTTAGCTCGCTCGCTCCCCAGTTTTTGCTTCCCCCATCAGTGCTTGCTCAGTTTGGGGTCTGGGCGAGAGGTCTGGCCCCAGGCAGTGCTTGCATCGGTGGAGGATTTGAGGCTGCAAGGGGGAGCCCCTGCTGGAGCGGGGCCGCTTCCAGCAACAGCTGGCGCGGCTCCCGCGGGCAGCGGAGGTGACGATACCCACAGTTGCAGTAGCTCACTGTCCTAGGGGCTAGATGTGCTGTTAAGTCATCGACTCATGGCCCCCAACGGCTCCACCACCACCACCACCTCCTCCTCCTCCTCCCCTCCTCCTCTCCTCCTCCTCCTCCTCCTCCTCCTCCTCCTCCTCCTCCTCCTCCTCCTCCTCCTCCTCCTCCTCCGTCCGCCTCCGCCTCCGCCTCCCTCCACCTCCCTCCTGTCCCTCTCCCTCCCCCTCCTCCCTCTCCCTCACCTCCCTTCCCCTCCTCCTCCCCCTCCTCCTCCTCCTCCTCCTCCTCCTCCGCCTCCGCCTTCCTCCTCCTCCTCGTCCTCCTCCCTCCTCCCTCCTCCTCCCCTCCTCCCCTCCTCCTACTCCTCCTCCTCTCCTCCTCCCTCCACCCCCTCCCACCTCCCCCTCCTCCTCCTCCTCCTCCTCCTCCCTCACCTCCTCCTCCTCCTCCCTCCTCCTCCGCTCCTCCTCCTCCTCCTCCTCCTCCTCCTCCTCCTCCTCCTCCTCCTCCTCCCCTCCTCCCCCTCCTCCTCCTCCTCCTCCTCCTCCTCCTCCTCCCCTCCTCACCTCCTCCCTCCTCCTCCTCCTCCTCCTCCGCCTCCACCTCCTCCACCCCCTCCCCCTCCTCTCCCTCCTCCTCCTCCTCCTCCTCCTCCTCCTCCTCCTCCTCCTCCTCCTCCTCTTCCTCCTTCCTCCTCCTCCTCCTCCTCCTCCTCCTCCTCCTCCTCCTCCTCCTCCTCCTCCTCCTCCTCCTCCTCCTCCTCCTCCTCCGCCTTCTCCTTCTCCTCCGCCTCCTTCTCCGCTGGGCCCCGGGGTTGCCAACGGACGACTCGCAGTGCAGAGCCAGCCCCGGGGGTGAGGGCCACTCCGGGGCGCCCGTGCTGAGCAGCTCGTGTCATCGGTGTGGGGAGGGCGCTGTGTACTCCAGATTTCGTAATAAAGGGAGGGGGGTCTCATTTCGGGGGGGGTCTTTTCCAAGCTATCTCGGAGGGCCTGGGAGGGTCTGGGGACGATGTTTTGGAGGGTTCTCCCAGGGGGGGGGTCTGAAGTGGCCTGTCTTGGAGGGTCCAGACCCCCTCCCTTTTATTACGAAATCTGGAGTACCGTCTGGGATTCTTTGGTTGGGGTGCGCAGAGAGCGCCTCAGAGCATGACGAACGAACAGCACGCATCCATCTCTGTAGGAGGGACGGCGGGGGCTATGGGTGCGTGTCGTCGGATGGGGGTCCCCGCTCGAACGGGACTGTCCCCCAGGGCCCGACAACTCGCACCCATACCCCTAGCCAGTCCCCTCCCTCCGCCCCCTCTATGGGTATGGGTGTGTGTTGTTCGTTCGTCACCTCAGGGTAGCACCTAGCAGGTCTGGAGCAGTTGTCCTAAGGGATCCGAGCCTTTGCCCTGTTCACATGCACGGTTTTTCAGAACGTGCCGCCCACGGGCTCTCTCACCAATAGTACCCTTTGCTCCAACGGGTGGGTATGGGTAATCGAGTTTCTGTTTCCGAATGAACGGCCACCACATTAGCCGCGGTATCAATGTTCGTCGGAAGATGAGGCCGCCGCCCTTTCGTGTCCTTACACAGCTCTGAGGAAGCGCTGCATATATAGCAGTGAGGCCAGCAGCATGTCATAGATTTATTTAGATTTCACTCGGAGCCCTGTCCAATCAGCTTGCGGCGGGCGGACTCTGGCGGGGCGGAAGATACACTTTAAGGGGTCCTTGCCGACTACCCCGACGCCGACGACCACGACGATCTCGCGCTCTATCACTTCGCTTGCGCTGGTAGGTCGGCGTCGCAGCTGCAGTGTCCGCATTCTCGTCAGTCCCTGGGGTAGCCAGAGCTTGGGAGTGCACCATGGCCAGCTTGCAACAGCCATGGTTTGCGCTATGCGCCATGCCGTCTGGGATTCGCACAGATCTGCAATCCGACCTCGGGTTGGCCAACACCCTCCGCGACCTCGCGCCGTTGACTTCCTGCGGTGAGGCGCGTGGCGTTTCGAGAGTCTCCTCAGCTGCATCGCCGCGTGTTGGCCAGGCCGAGGTCCGGAAAGCACCCGGGGAGCCGGGACGGGCTGGCACGCCCCGAGGATCTGGACACCCGAGATGGGCACGGAAAGAATGGGCAGTATGCCCAACAACAAATGTTGTCCCAAGCCAACAGCGGCCGCTGTTGGGCAGGCGGCCTTCTGTCTCGAATGGACACAGGCCGCGGCGGCGTGGACAGCGAATCCTGTTGAAACAGGAATTGTTGTTGGGCATTGTACCCATTCTTTCAGTACCCATTTCGAGCGTCCAAAGAGGAGCCCTGCGGCGACCTCGCCGTCTCGAGCACCTCCCGGAGACCTCTCTCGCGCGGCCCCCCCCCTGCTCTCGCCCTGGCGCGGCGACCGTGCCGCCCCGGCGTGGGCCCCGGAGCTCGGCGGCGCGCCCAGGGGGGGGGAGTGAGAGGAGGAGGAGGAGGAGGAGGAGGAGGAGGAGGAGGAGGAGGAGGAGGAGGAGGAGGAGGAGGAGGAGGAGGAGTAGGAGGAGGCGGAGGAGGAGGAGGAGGAGGAGGAGGAGGAGGAGGAGGAGGAGGAGGAGGAGGAGGAGGAGGAGGAGGAGG
>CAUYUJ010002744.1:0-27500 GCA_963575745.1 Prorocentrum cordatum
GAGGAGGAGGAGGAGAGGAGGAGGAGTAGGAGGAGGCGTAGGAGGAGGATGAGGAGGAGGTGGATGAGGAGGAGGAGGAGGAGGGGAAGGAGGATGAGGAGGAGGAGGAGGAGGGGAAGGATGAGGAGGAGGCGGAGGAGGAGGCGTAGGAGGAGGATGAGGAGGAGGGGGGGGGCAGGGAGGGGGCGGGCAGAGGACAACTGGCAGGGGGAGGACGAGGACGAGGGGCCCACGACGGCCGTGGGAGGGCTTTGCCTGGGACCTCTGCCGCCTGCTCTCCCTTCGAAGCCCCGCTCTGCCGCAGGGGAGGAGGTGGAAGGAGGAGGAGGAGGAGGGGAAGGAGGATGAGGAGGAGGAGGAGGAGGGGAAGGATGAGGAGGAGGCGGAGGAGGAGGCGTAGGAGGAGGATGAGGAGGAGGGGGGGGGCAGGGAGGGGGCGGGCAGAGGACAACTGGCAGGGGGAGGACGAGGACGAGGGGCCCACGACGGCCGTGGGAGGGCTTTGCCTGGGACCTCTGCCGCCTGCTCTCCCTTCGAAGCCCCGCTCTGCCGCAGGGGATGGGCCACGGCCGGTGCCCGGGCCGCGGCCGGCGCACGCCGGGCCTTCGCCGTCGGGGCCAGCGCCCGCGCTTCCCTGCGCTCCCTCTAAGGCGATCGCAAGCATGGATCAAGGGGGCGTGGATCAGCGACGGGCCCCGTTTTCATGGGGAGTCGCGGATTTCCGACGCCGCCGGCCGCATTTCGGGGAGGGCACCTCCCCACGATCGCTAATCCATGCTTGCGCGCCCCCGACTCGCGGCATCGCTGGCGGGAGGACGATGGTGATGATGATGATGATGATGATGATGATGATGATGATGATGATGATGATGATGATGATGATGATGATGATGATGATGATGATGATGACGATGATGATGATTATGCTGACGGATGATGATGACGGATGATGATGGTAGATGATTGTGCTGCTGTTGATGATGATGGTGATGATGATGCTGCTGCTGATTAATATGAATATTAATATGAAGATGAGGATGAACATGATGATGATGATGCTGATGGCGACGATGATGATGCTGATGATGATGACGAAGACGATGATGATGATGGTGGTGGTGGTGGTGATGTTGTGGTGGTGGTGGTGATTCTGATGATGATGGCGATGACGACGATGATGATGATGATGCTGCTGATGATGCTGATGATGACGATGACGATTATGATGATGATGATGCTGCTGCTGATGATGATGATGATGATGATTATGATGATGCTGATGATGATGATGATGATGATGATGATGATGCTGATGCTGATGATGATGATGATGATGATGATGATGATGATGATGAGGAGGAGGAGGAGGAGGAGGAGGAGGAGGAGGAGGAGGAATAATAAGAACAATGCCAATCATAATGAACACACATCATACGCACACACATAAGATAAGGAGGAGAGGAGGAGTATAGAGCTCGAGTCAAGTAGGCTAGCTCGAGCGAGTCAAGCATGGCATGCTTATTGCCACCCGCCCTCCCACAACATAAGAAACAGTGCTGACGCAGCTTGGGTCCGAAATCAGATCGGCAAGGTGGTTTGGCACAGCTGATGCAGCCGCGATGGCGGTTATCGATGAAATTCCTGGCGCGTCTCAAAGGCTGCGCTGGCATTTTAGCACGAGCCGAGGATGCCCCAGGAAGCCCCAGCGAACCCCAGGAGGCCCTAGGAGGTCCCATGAGGCTTCAGGAAGCCCTAGGAGGTGTCAGGAAGCCTCGGGGAATCCTAGGAAGCCCCAGGAGGCCTCAGGAGGCCCCAGGAGGATCCACGAGGCCCTGGGGAGGCCCCGGTGAGCCCGACGAATTGGTGAGCTGGAGGCCCCAGGAAGCCTCAGGAGGCCCCAGTAGAATCCACGAGGCCCTGGACTGGCCCCAGGAGACACTATCATGCCCCGGGATGTTCCAGGAGGCCCTGGGAGGTCCCAGGCGCCCAACGAATTGGCGAACGAACCACGTGCGCTGCGCCTGTGCGAGAGCGCAACTTTCAGAAAACATGCGCGCGGCGCCAACGCGAGAGCGATATTTCGCCCTGTCGCGCGAGACTGCGCCGTGCCCCATTCTTGTTACGCATTTCACAACGCCGACGACAAGAAAGTCCACGTTGAGAAGAGACAGGTCGACTTCGTATTGTTTTCCCGGAAAGGGCTTGAACCCAGGGTTCTCTTTTAGATGGTTTCCCCCCGGGTTTGACGGGAAGAGGGCCGGCGAATTTCTTTTGCGATAAATAACGAGTGGGAAGAGGGCCGGCGAATTAAAATTTGAGGATGTCCCTAGCGAAACGCTTGTTTTTCAGAATTTGTTGAGGATGTCTCGAGCGAAACGCTGGTTTTGCAGAGTTGGGGATGTCTCGAGCGAAACGCTTGTTTTCAGAATTTGTGGAGGATGTCTGGAGCGAAATGCTGCTTTTGCAGAGCCGACCGCGACGCGGAAAAGCGCCCCGCGCGCAGGAATTCCGATGATGTTTCGCGCGTGCCGCGTCGAGGATGTCTCGACTAATTCGTTTGTTTTACCAGGATTTCCTTGAATTTTGGTAGGATGTCTCGAGCGAAATGTTTGTCTTTCATAATTAGTTGAAGACGTTTCGAGCGAAACGCTGGTTTTGCAAAATTGGGGGATGTCTCGAGCGGGGGCCTCGTGGGGGGCCAGAATTCAGAGGATGCCTCAGGCGAAATGCTTGTTTTCACGTCCCGCTTGCAAGAATTCCGAGGATGTCTCGCGCGTGCCGCGTCCCGCGCGCAGGAATTCTGAGGATGTTGGCAGGATGTCTCGAGCGAAACGCTTGTCCCCAGCACGTTCCGTAGCGCGTCCCCTTGGCACGTCCCGCGGTGCGTCCCCATGGCACGTCCCTTGGCACGTCGCTTGGCGGGTCCCTTGAGACGTTCCGCATCGCGTCCTCCTGGCATGTCCCCTTGTCAATTAGCTCTGGGGCAGCTACTATGTGTTCAGGCAGCTCGAGCTTAAGATCCAGATCAGTTCGGTCAGGACTCGGATGCAAAGGAGGACTCGATCCACGAGGCTATAGAGCACAATCGCGGCATGGCACATCGCAATTCAGCACGGCGCAGCACAGCACAGATTTCGGCACGGTACATCAAGATCGATACACTCAGCATTGCAACTTGGCACGGTTCCTTGGCACGTTCCGTGGGGCGTCCCTTGGCGAGTCCCCCTGGCACGTCGCGTGGCGCGTCCCCTGGCACATCCCGTGGCACATCCATTGGCACGTTCCGTAGCGCGTCCCCTTGGCACGTCCCGCGGTGCGTCCCCATGGCACGTCCCCTTGGCACGTCGCCTGGCGCCATCCCTTAGGACGTCTCGCGGCGCGTCCTCCTGGCATGTTCCCCTGTCCAATAGCTCTTGGGCAGCTACTATGTGTTCAGGCAGCTCGAGCTTAAGATCCAGATCAGTTCGGTCAGGACTCGGATGCACAGGATGACTCGATCCACGAGGCTATAGAGCACAATCGCGCCATGGCACATCGCAATTCAGCACCGTGCAGCACAGCACAGCCCTCGGCAGGGTACATCAAGATCGATACAATCAGCATTGCAACCTGGCACGTTCCTTGGCACGTTCCGTGGCGCGTCCCGTGGCGAGCCCCCCTGGCACGTCGCGTGGCGCGTCCCCTGGCACATCCCGTGGCACATCCATTGGCACATCCCGTGGCACATCCCGTGGCACATCGCAATTCAGCACGGTGCAGCACAGCACAGCCCTCGGCAGGGTACATCAAGATCGATACCTTCAGCATTGCATTTGCCCGTCACCCAATCAGGTGTCTTTGAAAGCGCTGCTATGTGTTACAGTTCTATATTCCTTTCCGGGTTCGTGGGTCGATCATGTTTTGACTGGTAGGATGGCCCTTCCCGCTTGGGGTTGCCCCAGACGTCCGCGCGCGATGTGCGCCGCGTCCCGTTCCTGCCACGCATTTCGCATCTTCGACGACAGGATCGGCCATGATGAGAGAAACACAAAGACTTTGTATGGATCTTTACAGTTAGGATGGGAGGGCCCCGATTGACGGCCGCGTGCGATGTGCACCGCGTCCTTTTCCTGCTACGTATTTCGCATCGTCGACGACGAAAGGCCATGATGAGAGACAACGGCAACTTGGTATTGTTTTAAACAGTTAGGGTGGGAGGGCCCGGATTGACGGCCGCGCGCGATGTGCGCCGCGTCTTTTTCCTGCTACGCATTTCGCATCGTCGACGACAGGAAGGGCCATGTTGAAAGAAACAACGATAACTCGGTACTGTTTTTTTTTGCATTTAGGACGGGAGGGCCCAGATTGACGGCCGCGCGCGATGTGCGCCGCGTCATATTCGTGCTTCGTATTTCGCATCGTCGACGGCTAGACAGGCCATGTTGAGAGAAACAACGACGACTTGGTAGGGGGAGGGAGCCGTGGCGACAACGGGCGTGGGTGGGGCGGGGGGGGGACGGGGGGAGGGGGGCGGTCACGTCACGATTCGCGTTGGCGCGGCTGGGAATGCCTGAGTATAGCTCATGCCCAGGTGGCGGCGGTGCGAATCGTGACGTGACCAGGTGGAAGGGCGAGGGGGCAGGGCCAGTCCTGGGCGTTATCGCGAATGATACAACAAAGGACTATATCTAGCATGATGGACATGGTTGGCTTGTGAATGGAAATTGCAGCACATTATGGTTTATCATCCTGCAGCCAAGAGGGACTGGGTGTGTTTTTTTTGGAGCTGTTTCACGTTCTCATGGCAGTGGCATCGTCCAGGTTTCGACCAGTGACTGCGTTTTGTGTGCTTGTGCTTTGCCCACTATCCAAACTGCTAACTATTTGTTTGTCCGATGCGCATGTTAATAAACGAATCAGTAGCTTGAGGCGCATGGCTCAAGGGCCCGTTCGGTTTGAAGGGAGACGGCACGAATGCTGCAGAGCATCTGCAGGAAGTACAGCAACACTAGCAAGGCGTATCCTTTGGCCGCCAAGTGCTGCACCTCTTTCGCAGTTTTCGGATCGGCGGACGCCGCGTCGCAGCTCATTGTCAATCAAAGGGAAGACTTCAGCGTGATGCGCTCGGTACGTTTTGCCACAATTGGGGGCTGCGTGATGGCACCTCTGTTCACCGCATGGTACCAGTTCCTGGATCCTATGCTTCCAGGGAAGCAGTATTGGTACGCCAAGGTTTTGCTGGAATGCGTCAGCATTGGGCCTCTGTATTTGGGCGTCATGATTTGGACCAATGCGGCCTTGCAGGGCTTGTCACTATCCGAGCAAACTTTGAGAGTTCGTCAAGACTGGTGGCCTCTGTTTATCAATGCTCTCAAAGTTGTCCCAGCTTACCAGTCCGTAAATTTTCTTTTCGTGCCAGTCGAACATCGCATCCTATGGCTCAACGCGTGCCAGTTCATGTGGAATGTCTTCGTGGCTTATTCGGTGGCCAGCCGCAGCTCGGAGTAGGTCTGGAGAGGCGATTTCTTGCTACTGACAAGGCGCGCAGAACAGTGAGTACGGACTCCAAGGGAACCGATTCTAGAATGACGGTCGGATAACATATCGTATTGCTTCTCTTTGAGATGTTCAAGCGGGTAAGGGAGGGAAGACTTACGGCAATGAGAAGATTGCATGGGTGGTAGAACGCCTCTCAAGATGACTCGCCCACTGCCTCTTGCGGCAAGGGCTCGTGACTAGCTCCTTGACTGGTACGCGAGTGGAGTTTTTATTCGTAGTGGTCGCGGGCCATCCTCCAAGTATTGGGGACACCTCTTACCGTTCCACGTCTCAAAATGGTTGCAGGATGCCTTGGACGCGCCCCGTGTGGTCGAACTCATAGATGACGAGAAATTCTTCACGCTGCGCGTATCCCCACCAGGCCCGCCCGGACTTGACTCGCCGCTATGCGCTCTCGCCTGCGGCTGCAAACAAAAAGTATCCCCACCAGCCTGTTCTGTTTTTTCCTTAGCTTGTGGCACAGCCTGCCCCTGCTTGCACGGCGTTCGACTCGTTTCGCGCGCCCGCGTACCCAAAAATATCCCCACCAGCCCGTTCAGAAACGTTGCCCGTGAGAGCTGACGGACAAAGGATGAATAGACGCGCATCCGGTGGGGGCGTTGATGAAGGAATGTGCCCAGGAGGCTGCAGATCCTGGAGGGTTCCTTACCTGATGAGGGCGGCGAAGATATCCATGGCCGATCCACGGTTCGAGTTCCACCAGCTTCCAGACCCTGGATCCCTTATCTAAGGGTTCCTTGTCCAATGCCCCTACCATAGTGAAACAAGGCGGGCAGTCACGACGAACAGAGAGATCTCTGGGAGCAAGGGGGTGGCCTTGGAGGGCCTCCTCGGGCCATCCCCGTGGCTCGCGGCGGGGCGAGGGTAGGAGGAGGAGGAGGAGGAAGAGGAAGAGGAGGAGGAGGAGGAGGAGGAGGAAGAGGAGGAGGAGGAAGACGAGGAGGAGGAAGAGGAGGAGGAGGAAGACGAGGAGGAGGAGAAGGAGGAGGAGGAGGAGGAGGAGGCGGCTAACCGCCTCTCGGTGCCCTCGGTGGGCGCTCGTGAGGCGCTCTTGAGCGCCCTTAGGGCCGTCTCGGGGGCGTCATGGGGCCCTCCGGGGGCCCTCTTGGGAGCCCTGTAAGACTTTTTGGACCATCGTGTCGAGGGTCGATGAAAAGAGGGGGGTCCTCGATTTCTGTCCCCCCCTGCGGCTGTCAAAATCGCCACTTGGGGTCCTCTTGGGGCGCTCTTGGGCCGCTCTTGGGCGCTCTTGGGGCCGTCAGGGGTGCCTCTTGGGCCCCTCTTGGGCTTCCCTTTGGCCACCCTGGGGCCATCTTGAGGGGTCAAAAGTGCATCGCAAGCGATAAGGCGAGAAGGCACACATCATTGGTTTTCCTGAGGTTCTCGGAAGGTTTTTGACATCTGGGGGGATCCATCCTGAGGAAGCTCCGAGAGCACTTGGCACCGTCTTGTGGCCCTCGTCGGGCCTCCTTGGAGGTATGCTGGAAGCTATCTTGAACCATCATGGGCTATCTTGAGCCATCTTGGAGGCCATCTTGGAGCATCAGACGCCCTCTTGGAGCCATCTTGGGCCATCTTGGGCGCCCTGACACCTCGCGGTCAGCCCACAAAACCTCAGGGAGGAGAGGGGAAGGGTACGAATCCACGAAGGGACTATTACTTTGGAAAAGAAGACAGAGATATTGTTAGACCACCGTAGCCCAAAGAGCGGCGGCTTGGCTTTAACTGTGCTTTTGACATTCTCGCTCTCGGCCACGGCCCTGCGGACCTGTAATTTTTTGGGAGGCATCGTGGACTCAGAAGCACCGTCGCCCCCTGCCTTTTTGGAAGCGCCTATGTGGCCGAACGTTGAGGCCAGACCTGCCAAGCTATCGGACCATGTGTTCCCCAAGTTGGTTTGGAAAGCCTTCGGGGAACACGTGGGCATCTTGAAGGTCATCTTGGCCGTCTGGAGGCCATTTTGACCCTTTCGGGCCTTCTTGGAGGACGTCTTGGAGGGCTCTTGGGCCGTCTTGGAGGCCATCTTGAGCGTCTTGGAGGCCTCTTGGGCTGTCTTGGGGGCCTCTTGGGGCCGTCTTGGGCCTGTTGGGCGATCTTTGGGGGCACTTCGGCCGTCTCGGGCCGTCGGAAGGCCGAAAAAAAATATATGCCACAATCCTTCAAAAACTCATGGGAAATCAACGATTTTGGCCTTTCCTGGCCTTCCTGGAGGCCCTCTTGGAGGCCTCTTGGGCCGTCTTGGGCCCATCTTCGGCCGTCTTGATGGGCTCCTGGCCCGTCTGACGCCGTCGGAAGCCGTTGGGGGGGCCTGTCTGGGCCGATTTGGGGCCCTCTTGGAATGCTCCAGGGCCGTCTTGGGGGCCATCTTGGGCATCTTAAAGGCCTCCTGGGCCGTCTTGGGGGCCTCTTGGGGCAGTCTTGGGGGCCTCTTGGCCCGTTCTGGGGCCATCTTGGAGGCCCCTTGGGCGATCTTTGGGCGATCTTTGGGCGATCTTTGTTGGGGGCTGTCGGGCCGTCTCGGGCTGTCGGAAGACCGAAAAGAAGCAAAAGTCAATTTCCTTCAAAAACCTTAGGACAATTAGTGTTTTTCCCGGAAAGGGCGTGGGCCCAGGGTTCTCTTTTAGTGGGTTTACCCCCCGGTTTTTACTTGAAGGGGGCCGGCGGATTTCTTGCGCGATAAATTGCGAGGTCGAAGGGGGCCGGCGGATTTCAATTGTGAGGACGAAGGCCATTTTTCGCCACCTCTCACGCAGATCGTGCTCTTAGAATTTTACTGCCTTTAAGGAAACCTCGATATTTCACAGGTGAAGTCCACTTTTTTCCGACATCGACTTTCAACGATAAAAAACGAGGTAAACGCGTTCGCTCGATAAATAACGAGGTACCGCGGCCTCCGGAACGGCGCTGGGAACGGAGTTTTGGATTCTTGAAGTTGCATAAGTTCGGAAATAGCAGAAATCCCCTGTGTTTTTGGACCCTGACCCCGCGGATCTGCGTGAGGGATGGCACAGAATTTCAGAAATGTGGCAAATCACCTGTGTTTTTGTACCCTGACCCCGCCGATCTGCGTGAGGGGTGGCGCGGAATTCCAGAAATGTGGCAAATCCCCTGTGCTTTTGGACCCTGACCCCGCCGATCTGCGTGAGGGGTGGCACGGAATTCCAGAAATGTGGCAAATCCCATGTGTTTTCGGATCCTGACCCCGCCGACCTGCGTGAGGGGTGGCACCGAATTTCAGAAATGTGGCAAGTCCCATGTGTTTTCGGACCTTGACTTCGCCCGGGAGGGCCTAGGAGGCTTCAGGAGAGCCCAGGAGAGCCCAGGAGGGCCCAGGAGAGCCCAGGAGGGCCCAGGAGGACCCAGGAGGGTCTAAGAGGCACCAGGGGGCCCAAGGAGGGCCCAGGAGAAGCTCCAGGAGGCTCCAGGAGAGCACAGGAGGGTCCAAGAGGTCCAAGGAAGACCCAGGAGGGCCCAGGAGCCCTTACGAGGGATCGTGGCCCTGGGAGCGCTGACGTAGCGTAATTTACGAGGGATCGTGGCCCTGGGAGCGCGGGTGTAGTGTAATTTTTGAGGATGTCCCTAGCGAAACGCTTGTTTTTCAGAATTTGTTGAGGATGTCTCGAGCGAAACGCTGGTTTTGCAGAGTTGGGGATGTCTCGAGCGAAACGCTTGTTTTCAGAATTTGTTGAGGATGTCTCGAGCGAAACGCTGGTTTTGCAGAGCCGACAGCGACGCGGAAAAGCGTCCCGCGCGCAGGAATTCCGATGATGTTTCGCGCGTGCGGCGTCCCGCGCGCAGGAATTTCGAGGATGTCTCGACTAATTCGTTTGTTTTGCGGGATTTCTTTGAATTTTGGCAGGATGTCTCGAGCGAAATGCTTGTCTTTCATAATTTGTTGAAGACGTTTCGAGCGAAACGCTGGTTTTGCAAAATGTTCATAATTTGTTGAGGATGTCTCGAGCGAAACACTGGTTTTGCAAACTTGGGGGATGTCTCGAGCGGGGGCCTCGTAGGGGGCCAGAATTCAGAGGATGTCTGAGGCAAAATGCTTGTTTTCACGTCCCGCTCGCAGGAATTCCGAGGATGTCTCGCGCGTGCCGCGTCCCGCGCGCAGGAATTTCGAGGATGTCTTGACTACTTCGTTTGTTTTGCCAGGATTTCCTTGGATTTTGACTGGATGTCTCGAGCGAAACGCTTTTCCCCAGCACGTTCCGTAGCGCGTCCCCTTGGCACGTCCCGCGGTGCGACCCCATGGCACGTCCCTTGGCACGTCGCTTGGCGCGTCCCTTGAGACGTTCCGCGGCGCGACCTCCTGGCATGTCCCCCTGTCAATTAGCTCTGGGGCAGCTACTATGTGTTCAGGCAGCTCGAGCTTAAGATCCAGATCAGTTCGGTCAGGACTCGGATGCAAAGGAGACTCGATCCACGAGGCTATAGAGCACAATCGCGCCATGGCACATCGCAATTCAGCACGTGCAGCACAGCACAGCCCTCGGCAGGGTACATCAAGATCGATACAATCAGCATTGCAACCTGGCACGTTCCTTGGCACGTTCCGTGGCGCGTCCCGTGGCGAGCCCCCCTGGCACGTCGCGTAGCGCGTCCCCTGGCACATCCCGTGGCACATCCATTGGCCCGTTCCGTAGCGCGTCCTTTTGGCACGTCCCGCGGTGCGACCCCATGGCACGTCCCCTGGCACGTCGCCTGGCGCATCCCTTTGGACGTTTCGCGGCGTGTCCTCCTTGCATGTTCCCCTGTCAATTAGCTCTGGGGCAGCTACTATGTGTTCAGGCAGCTCGAGCTTAAGATCCAGATCAGTTCGGTCAGGACTCGGATGCACAGGATGACTCGATCCACGAGGCTATAGAGCAAAATCGCGCCATGGCACATCGCAATTCAGCACGGTACAGCACAGCACAGCCCTCGGCAGGGTACATCAAGATCGATACCTTCAGAATTGCATTTGCCCGTCACCCAACCAGATGTCTTTGAAAACGCTGCCATGTGTTACAGTTCTATATTCCTTTCCGGGTTCGTGGGTCGATCATGTTTACCTTTTCTGGCCTTCCTGGAGGCCCTCTTGGAGGTCTCTTGGACCGTCTTGGGCCAGCTTCGAGCCAACTTCGGCCATCTTGGTGGGTTCCTGGCCCGTCTGACGCCGTCGGG
The DNA here is from genome assembly GCA_963575745.1 of Prorocentrum cordatum. NCBI lineage: Eukaryota > Dinophyceae > Prorocentrales > Prorocentraceae > Prorocentrum > Prorocentrum cordatum. The sequence goes on from CAUYUJ010002744.1 coordinate 10,705, forward strand.
AGTCGTTTTGGGGGCCTCTCGGAACCGGCTTGGGGCCCTCTTGGGGCGCTTCGGGGCCGTCTTGGAGGCCATCTTGGGCGTCTTGGAGGCCCCTTGGCCCGTCTTGGGGCCCTCTTGGGGCCGTCTTGGGGGCCTCTTGGGCCGTCATGGGGCCATCTTAGAGGCCTCGTGGGTGCTCTGGGGGCGATCTTGGGGGCCTCTGGGGCCGTCTTGGACAGCGGGAAGGCTTCAGAGAGCATATGTCAAAATCATTTAAAATCAAATGGAAAATCATTGTTTGGCCTCTTCGGGCTCTCCTGGGGGACCTCTTGGCACCCTCTTGGGCCATCTTGAGGCCATCTTGGAGCCATCTTGGCCCGTTTGAGGCTTCTTGGGCGATTCAGAAGGCATCTTGGACCCTCTTAGGCCGTCCTGGAGGCCATCTTGGACCATCTTGGGCGACCTTGGAGGCCATCCTGGGCCATCTTGGCCGTCTTGGAGTCCATCTTGGGCCAACTTGGGGCAACAAGGGCATCAACGGATGCGTTTTGAGATCCTTCCAGGGACCCCGGCGGGACGCGCCGGAGGAGTTCTTTTGGAAAAGAGCCAAAAGAAAAACCGAAGTCATCTACATAGCACGCCAGGCACCCCTGCGATGAATCGACAGGGGGCGGCGGATCTGTGAGGCGGGACCGTGGCCCCGAGAGCGCGGGTCCACAGAGGTTGCTGTGCAGATCGAGATCGTGGCAGCGTGGAGCTGGAGCACTCTTACACGGCGCAGGGCCCCCCAACGTACCCATGGACATATATTTATATTGCGAAGGCCTTACGGCCGGTGCCGCCGACCCTGCAGGGGAACGACGACAACGGCGGCGGCGGCGACGACGACGACGCTGACGTGGGTCAGAGTCCTCATGGATTATTCTTGGGGTCTCTTCGAAGCGCTCTCGGGGGCCCCTGCGGAACAGTTTAGGGGCCTCTTGGGAGCCTCTTGGGGGCCTCTCGAGGTTTCCTGGGGGCCTCTTGGGGGCCTCTTGGGGCCTCTTGGGGGACTCTTGGGGGCCTCTTGGTTCCTCCTGGGAGCCTCTCGGGGCCGAGGGCTCGAAATGTCCGTTCTGGTCCCTCGTCTGGGTACCCTCTTGGAGCCGACTTGGGGGCCTCTTGGGCCGTCTTGGAGGCCTCTTGGGCCGTCTTGGGGCCCTCTTTGGCCGTTTTGTTTTTGCTCCCTCCTGGAGCCCTCTTGGGCCGTCTTGGGGGGATCTGGGGGGCCTCTTGGGCCTTCTTGTAACGTCGGGAAGCGGAAGAGGCGAGAACGCCGAAAAGCCTCAAGAGCTAATGGGAAATCCGTGATTTTTTCCCGGAAAGGGCTCAGGCCCAGGGTTCTCTTTTAGTAGGTAAACCTGTCCCCCGGTGCCAACTTGAGGGAGGCCGGCGAATTTTTTCCCTGATAAATAACGAGGTCGAAGGAGGCCGGCGAATTAAAATTTGAGGATGTCTCGAGCGAAACGCTTGTTTTTGAAATCCCGATCGATAAATCACAGGGTGCGGGCCACTTTTTCGCGCGTTGAGGATGTCTCGAGCGAAACGCTTGCTCCGCAGAGTTTGCCGAGGATGTCTCGAGCGAAACGCTTGTTTTGCAGAGCCGACCGCGACGCGGAAAAGCGCCCCGCGCGAAGGAATTTCGATGATGTCTCGACTAATTCGTTTGTTTTTGTACGATTTCCTGGAATTTTGGCAGGATGTCTCGAGCGAAATGCACGACCCCACCCTAGCACGACCATACCCCAGCACGACCACACCCCAGCACGACCAGACCCCAGCACGACCCCACCCCAGCACGACCCCACCCCAGCACGACCATACCCCAGCACGACCACACCCCAGCACGACCCGACCCCAGCACGACCCTACCCCAGCAAGACCACACCCCAGCACGACCACACCCCAGCACGACCTCACCACAGCACGACCACACCCCAGCACGACCACGCCCCAGCACGACCACGCCCCAGCACGACCACGCCCCAGCACGACCACCCCGCCCAGCACGACACGACCCACCCCCAGCACGACCACCCCCCAGCACGACCACCCCCAGCACGACCACCCCCAGCACGACCACACCCCAGCACGACCATACCCCAGCACGACCACACCCCAGCACGACCACACCCCAGCACGACCACACCCCAGCACGACCCGATCGATAAATCACAGGGTGCGGAGCACCCCAGCACGACCCACCCCAGCACGACCCCACCCCAGCACCACGACCACACCCCAGCACGACCCGACCCCAGCACGACCCTACCCCAGCAAGACCACACCCCAGCACGACCACACCCCAGCACGACCACACCCCAGCACGACCACGCACGACCAGCCCCAGCACGACCACGCCCCAGCACGACCACGCCCCAGCACGACCACACCCCAGCACGACCACCCCCCCAGCACGACCACCCCCGAGCACGACCACCCCCCAGCACGACCACACCCCAGCACGACCACTCCCCAGCACGACCACACCCCAGCACGACCACACCCCAGCACGACCACACCCCAGCACGACCACACCCCAGCACGACCACACCCCAGCACGACCCGATCGATAAATCACAGGGTGCGGAGCACCCCAGCACGAACCCACCCCAGCACGACCCCACCCCAGCACGACCCCACCCCAGCACGACCACGCCCCAGCATGACCACACCCCAGCACGACCACACCCCAGCACGACCACTCCCCAGCACGACCCCACCCCAGCACGACCCCACCCTAGCACGACCACACCCCAGCACGACCACACCCCAGCACGACCCCACCCCAGCACGATCACACCCCAGCACGACCCCACCCCAGCAAGACCACACCCCAGCACGACCGCACCCCAGCACGACCTTACCACAGCACGACCACACCCCAGCACGACCACGCCCCAGCACGACCACGCCCCAGCACGACCACGCCCCAGCACGACCACGCCCCAGCACGACCACGCCCCAGCACGACCACCCCCAGCACGACCACCCCCCCAGCACGACCACCCCCCAGCACGACCACCCCCCAGCACGACCACACCCCAGCACGACCACTCCCCAGCACGACCACACCGCCTTGGTTGAGTGGTTGCCTGTCGTCGTGGAATGTTTCGTGGGGTGTCTCGTGGAATGTTTCGCGGGGTGTCTCGTGAAATGTTTCGTGAGGTGTCTCGTGGAATGTTTCGTGAGGTGTCTCGTGGGCTGTTTCGTGAGGTGTCTCGTGGGATGTTTCGTGAGGTGTTGCCCAGTTGGGTATCATGAAAACGTGTCCATGCTCCACATGTCTATATCCCTTTCCGGGTTCGTGGGTCCATCATGTCTTCTTGGGGCCCTCTTGGGATTGCTCCTGGAGGCCCCTTGGGGCGTCTGGCAGTGCTCCTCTGGGGCCGTCTGGAGGCACGGCGTCGTGGACGGACCGTTCGGCGATTCGGGGCCCTCTTGGACCGTCTCTGGGGCCTCTTGGGGCGCTCTTCGCCAGTCTTGGAACTTTTTCGGGCCCCGGGACCCCCTAGGGGGGAATCGTATCTGACCCGGGACCTCCCCCCCTGTCTGCACGAACGAGATGGGTACGGAAAGAGTGGGTACAATGCCCAACAGCAGTTCCTGCTCATTTTGAACAGGACTAGCTGTCCACGCCGCCGCGGCCTGTGTCCACTTGAGACGGAAGGCCGCCTGCCCAACAGCGGCCGCTGTTGGTCTGGGACAACATTGTTGTTGGGCATTGTACCCATTTTTCCCGGAAAGGGCGTGGGCCCAGGGTTCTCTTTTAGTGGGTTTACCCCCCGGTTTTTACTTGAAGGGGGCCGGCGGAATTCTTGTGCGATAAATTACGAGGTCGAAGGGGGCCGGCGGATTTCAATTGTGAGGACGAAGGCCATTTTTCGCCACCTCTCACGCAGATCGTGCTCTTAGAATTTTACTGCCTTTAAGGAAACCTCGATATTTCACAGGTGAAGTCCACTTTTTTCCGACATCGACTTTAAACGATAAAAAACGAGGTAAACGCGTTCGCTCGATAAATAACGAGGTACCGCGGCCTCCGGAACGGCGCTGGGAACGGAAAAGTTGCAAAGTTCAGAAATCCCCTGTGTTTTTTGACCCTGACCCCGCCGATCTGCGTGAGGTGTGGCACGGAATACCAGAAATGTGTCAAATCCCCAGTGTTTTTGGACCCTGACCCCGCCGATCTGCGTGAGGGGTGGCGCGGAATTCCAGAAATGTGTCAAATCCCCGTGTGTTTTTGGACCCTGACCCCGCCGATCTGCGTGAGGGGTGGCACGGAATTCCAGAAATGTGGCAAATCCCTTGTGTTTTCGGATCCTGACCCCGCCGACCTGCGTGAGGGGTGGCACCGAATTTCAGAAATGTGGCAAGTCCCATGTGTTTTCGGACCTTGACTTCGCCCAGGAGGGCCCAGGAGGCTCCAGGAGAGCCCAGGAGAGCCCAGGAGGGCCCAGGAGAGCCCAGGAGGGCCCAGGAGGACCCAGGAGGCTCCAAGAGGCACCAGGGGGCCCAAGGAGGGCCCAGGAGAAGCTCCAGGAGGCTCCAGGAGAGCCCAGGAGGGCCCAAGAGGTCCAAGGAAGACCCAGGAGGGCCCAGGAGCCCTTACGAGGGATCGTGGCCCTGGGAGCGCTGACGTAGCGTAATTTACGAGGGATCGTGGCCCTGGGAGCGCGGGTGTAGTGTAATTTGCAGTTTTGGCAGGTTGTCTCGAGCGAAACGCTTGTTTTTCATAATTTGTTGAGGATGTCTCGGGCGAAACGCTGGTTTTGCAAAATTTGGGGATGTCTCGAGCGGGGGCTTCGCGGGGGGCCAGAATTCAGTGGATGTCTCAGGCGAAATGCTTGTTTTCGTGTCCCGCTCGCAGGAATTCCAAGGATGTCTCGCGCGTGCCGCGTCCCGCGCGCAGGAATTTAGAGGATGTCTCGACTATTTCGTTTGCTTTTGTAGGATTTCTTAGAATTTTGGCAGGATGGCTCGAGCGAAACGCTTGTTTTTCATAATTTGTTGAGGATGTCTCGGGCGAAACGCTGGTTTTGCAAAATTTGGGGATGTCTCGAGCGGGGGCCTCGTAGGGGGCCAGAATTCAGAGGATGTCTGAGGCAAAATGCTTGTTTTCGTGTCCCGCTCGCAGGACTTCCAAGGATGTCTCGCGCGGGCCGCGTCCCGCGCGCAGGAATTTTGAGGATGTCTTGACTTATTTGTTTGTTTTGCCAGGATTTTTTAGAATTTTGGCAGGATGTCTCGAGCGAAACGCTTGTTTTTCATAATTTGTTGAGGATGTCTCGAGCGAAACGCTGGTTTTGCAAAATTTGGGGGTGTCTCGAGCGGGGGCCTGTGGGGGGCCAGAATTCAGAGGATGTCTCAGGCGAAATGCTTGTTTTTACGTCCCGCTCGCAGGAATTCCGAGGATGTCTCGCGCGTGCCGCGTCCCGCGCGCAGGAATTCTGAGGATTTTGAAAGGATGTCTCGAGCGAAGCGCTTGTCCCCAGCACGTTCCGTATCGCGTCCCCTTGGCACGTCCCGCGGTGCGTCCCCATGGCACGTCCCTTGGCACGTCGCTTGGCGCGTCCCTTGAGACGTTCCGCGTCGCGTCCTCCTGGCATGTCCCCCTGTCAATTAGCTCTGGGGCAGCTACTATGTGTTCAGGCAGCTCGAGCTTAAGATCCAGATCAGTTCGGTCAGGACTCGGATGCAAAGGAGGACTCGATCCACGAGGCTATAGAGCACAATCGCGCCATGGCACATCGCAATCCAGCACGGCGCAGCACAGCACAGATTCCGGCACGGTACATCAAGATCGATACACTCAGCATTGCAACTTGGCACGTTCCTTGGCACGTTCCGTGGGGCGTCCCTTGGCGAGTCCCCCTGGCACGTCGCGTGGCGCGTCCCCTGGCACATCCCGTGGCACATCCATTGGCACGTTCCGTAGCGCGTCCCCTTGGCACGTCCCGCGGTGCGACCCCATGGCACGTCCCGTGGCACGTCGCCTGGCGCGTCCCTTGGGACGTTCCGCGGCGCGTCCTCCTGGCATGTCCCCCTGTCAATTAGCTCTGGGGCAGCTACTATGTGTTCAGGCAGCTCGAGCTTAAGATCCAGATCAGTTCGGTCAGGACTCGGATGCAAAGGAGGACTCGATCCACGAGGCTATAGAGCACAATCGCGGCATGGCACATCGCAATTCAGCACGGCGCAGCACAGCACAGATTTCGGCACGGTACATCAAGATCGATACCTTCAGCATTGCATTTGCCCGTCACCCAATCAGGTGTCTTTGTAAACGCTGCCATGTGTTACAGTTCTATATTCCTTTCCGGGTTCGTGGGTCGATCATGTTTCCGTACCCATTTCAGGCGTCCAAACCCTGGACCCCCTGGGGGGTAGTCGTATCTGACCCGGGACTCCCACCCCCTCCCAGCGGGGGAGGGATCGAAGGGAAGGGCCTTCCCATCGAGTCAATTACGACGTTGTTCAATTTCGCTTTGGTTGGCGCGCTTGCGGAGGATGGCCTAGGGAAGGCGGGGGGAGCGGCGACGGGCCCAGCGCTTGTGGAGGAGGGCGCAGGGAAAGGGGTGGGAGCGGCGACGGGCCCAGGGAAAGGGTGGGCGCAGGGAAAGGGAACGACAGAGACGACGATTAACGAATGGCGGAGACGACGACTCCAACGAACAAGCCCCTCAGACACGCCGACAGGGTCGGCGGTCGTGGCAGCGTGGAGCTGGAGCACTCTCACACGGCGCAGGGCACCCCCACATATCCATGGACACCCATACACATATATATATATATATATATATATATATATATAGAGTCATATTTATGTGTATGTATGTATGTATGTATACATATATATATATATATACACGGCCATGGTCCTGTTCTTAGCGTGTCGTTTTAAGTCGGGCCTAAGTAGTCAAAACATAGTCCGGGGATCATTTTCCCGGCAAGGGCTTCAGGCCCAGGGTTCTCTTTTAGAGGTTTCCCCCCAGTTTAGACGGGAAGAGGGCCGGCGGATTTCTTTTGCGATAAATGACGAGTGGGAAGAGGGCCGGCGAATTAAAATTTGAGGATGTCTCGAGCTAAACGCTTGTTTTTCAGAATTTGTTGAGGATGTCTCGAGCGAAACGCTTGTTTTGTGTTATAGATTGTCCTCTCCTGGGGACCTGAATTTAGAGGATCTCTCAAGTGAAATGCTTGGTTTCACGTGCCCAGGTCTTGAGGATGTCTCGAGCGAGACGCTTGGTTTCACGCCTCCAGGTTGCCCAGGCAGAGGTCAAGCGCCAGGATTTGTTGAGGATGTCTCGAGCGAGGCGCTTGGTTGCACGCGCCCTCGTCGCCCAGGCGGATGTCTAGAATGAGGAGGTGTTGAGGAAGTCTCGATCGAGATGCTTGTTTGCACGCGTCCAGGCTGCCCAGGCGGATGCCTAGCATGAGGATGTGTTGAGAATGTCTCGAGAGATACGCTTGTTTTCACGTGTCCAGGTCGCCCAGGCGGATGTCTAACATGAAGATGTGTTGGGATGTCTCGAGCGAGACGTTTGCTTTCACGTGTACAGGTCGCCAAGGCGGATGTCTAGAATGAGGAGGTGTTGAAAACGTCTCGAGCGAAACGCTTGTTTTCACATGCCCAGGTCACCCAGGCGGACGTCTCACATGAAGATGTGTTTGAGGATGCCTCGAGCGAGCTACTTGTTTTCACGTGTCCAGTTTGCCCAGGCGGATGTCTAGCATGAGAATGTGTTGAGGATGTGTTGAGAGAAACGTTTGTTTTCACGTGTCCAGGTCGCTCAGGCGGATGTCTAGAGTGAGGATTTTGACAGGATGTCTCGAGCAAAACGCTTGTCCCCAGCACGTTCCGTAGCGCGTCCCCTTGGCACGTCCCGCGGTGCGTCCCCATGGCACGTCCCCTGACATGTCGCCTGGCGCGTCCCTTGAGACGTTCCGCGGCGCGTCCTCCTGGCATGTCCCCCTGTCAATTAGCTCTGCGGCAGATACTATGTGTTCAGGCCGCTCGAGCTTAAGATCCAGATCAGTTCGGTCAGGACTCGGATGCAAAGGAAGACTCGATCCACGACGCTGTAGAGCACAACCGCGGCATGGCACATCGCAATTCAGCACGGTGCAGCACAGCACAGACTGCGGCATGGTACATCAAGATCGATACAATCAGCATTGCAACCTGGCACGTTCCTTGGCACGTTCCGTGGGGCGTCCCTTGGCGAGTCCCCCTGGCACGTCGCGTGGCGCGTCCCCTGGCACATTCCGTGGCACATCCATTGGCACGTTCCGTAGCGCGTCCCCTTGGCACGTCCTACGGTGCGACCCCATGGCACGTCCCCTGGCACGTCGCCTGGCGCGTCCCTTGGGACGTTTCGCGGCGCGTCCTCCTGGCATGTCCCCCTGTCAATTAGCTCTGGGGCAGCTACTATGTGTTCAGGCAGCTCGAGCTTAAGATCCAGATCAGTTCGGCCAGGACTCGGATGCAAAGGAAGACTCGATCCACGACGCTGTAGAGCACAACCGCGGCATGGCACATCGCAATTCAGCACGGTGCAGCACAGCACAGCCCTCGGCACGGTACATCAAGATCGATACAATCAGCATTGCACTTGCCCGTCACCCAATCAGGTGTCTTTGTAAACGTTGCCATGCGTTACATTTCTATATTCCTTTCCGGGTTCGTGGGTCGATCATGTTTGAACATTCTTTGATTTTTTGAGTGTTTTTGATTTTTCGTCCAAAGTCCGCCTGTAGGGGGACATGCCCGACTTGAGTGTAGTTGGGAATGCGCTCATATACGCTAAGTGCTCCGCACTTAGCGTGTATCCTGCGTGGTTGGTGCTCAGCGTGTATATACCGGAGGGCTGCTTCGCCCGACCCTACTTGGCGTGTGCGCCCCTGCGCCGCTTGTTGTGTCATCGGCTTCGGTTTCGCAGGGCCCGGCATCACATACACGCTACGCTAAGCATAGGACCATGACCGTATGTTTCATGCGATCGCAAGCATGGATTAAGGGAGCGTGGATCAGCGACGGGTGCCGTATCCATGGGAAATCGCGGATTTCCGCTGCCGAGCGAGGCTACACTGGCCGCATTTTGGGGAGGGCATCTCCCCCGATCCATGGATTGTTTGCGCGCCCCCGAATGTTGAGGACGCGTCATTCGTGGACGAGGAAGCGTGTTTCGGGCCTACCGAGGTTGCGCGTGTTCAGAAACCAGAGTCTCACCTCGTGGGGCACCGCACGATCTGTGCCCTGAAAGCTGGTGGCCAGAACGGCACGGCTGCCAAGTTGCTGAGTTCTTGAGAATGTCGCAGACGTGCGCATTGCCCCGCCGGACTGGTGAGAACTAGCTGCCCAGTTGCTAGGGCCTCGGCTTCTCAGCCTGACGCCCCCCGTAATGGGAGCCTGCGGATGTATCCCTGCGCTCGCAGGCAACTGGGCAACTGTGCCTCATCATACGAGATAATCTCAGTATATTCTTTGGAGTGACGAGCGATCCTTTCGCAGGAAGGTCAGCACGTACGCTTTCTTTGGCGTTGGTGCCATCGACAGCGAGCAACGCAACCATGGCGCTGATCTCGCCGTTGATGTAGCGTATCAGTGTTTAAGCAGTTGGTTCGACGGTTATGCAGAGTTGCGAGCTATCCACATGCCTGCGGTACAGCCGCCACCTTGACAACGAAGCACTCTGTGTGGCGACCTTTCGAGCACCGTCCAGAAGGCCGTCACACGTGACGCCTCAAGTCTCCACTGCTTTCGGCGCTCTCATGAGGCCTACGTACTTGGGCTGTACTGGGGCAGGCTTGGGATCCTACGGGTCAGTATTGGAGGTCCCTTGGTGTCCTCTTGGGCCGTCTTGGGGACTCGTTGGGCGGTCCTTTGGCCTTCTCGGGCCATTTTGGGGTTCTCTTGGTCGTCGGGGGAATATCTTGGGGCTGTATTGGCGCTTCCTTGGGCACGCACCAAACCACCCAAACCCGACCCGAATGCCCCAGTTTGCCCTTCATTCCCAGCTGGGGGGGGGGCGTCGGGAAACATTGAAGGACAGAACTTTTGGGCCTTCCTGCTAGGTTTTGGTGGTCTTGCAGGTAGTCATGAGCCATCTTGGGTTCTTCAGGAGGCCCTCTTGGACCAGCCCGGGGCGCTCGTGGGGCCGTGCTGGGCCGCCTGGGAGGCCCTTTGGGGGGCCCTCAGCGGGTCGTCTTGGGCCTCGGAGTGCTGATCTTGGGCCGACCGACCTGCGCAGAGAGCGAAATCGTTGACTGTTAGCCAGCGTGGGCCCCAAACACATGGTTTCTTGTATTGTTTGGGGTGGGAGGAGGAGGAGGAGGAGGAGGAGGAGGAGGAGGAGGAGGAGGAGGAGGAGGAGGAGGAGGAGGAGGAGGAGGAGGAGGAGGAGGAGGAGGAGGAGGAGGAGGAGGAGGAGGAGGAGGAGTTCGCAGACATGTTGCCATGAAGCACTCGGCTTCACGCCACCCCTCGACGTGCCAGGGGGCATGGTGGCGGATGAGCAATGCCTATCGGAGTGGGAGGATGCCCACTAGCGAATTGAAGCGCCGCTCAGGGGACGTGTTCGTGGGAATTGCTCGGTTGCACCAGGAAGCCCGTCAGCAAGTAGATGACGCAACCGTGCACAAGTTTACGAGTCTCTCACGAGCAGAAATTCAAGCAGGAGCTTCTTCCCCAGCAGGCCCCGACAGAGTCAGCCGACTGACAACACTCAGGCAGTTGCGCAGCCCGTCTTCGCATGCACACTTCCCGGTGTGACTTGTCGTGCCGCAGAAAATAGTGACATGCCATCCTTTTTGGGGCGGGTCAACGAGTGTTGGGTGGATTGTGGCCTGTGCGTCGGCGCCTGGCCAAGCTTCGTTTAGTCCAGGTACGCAGACATAAGGTTCGAGTGCTGCCAGAAGTGCCCCTGGCCCAGGGTGCCCCCAGGATTTCCAAGGAGGCCCCCACGGCCTCCAGGGCACCCCTCACGAGGCCCAGTGGGTCCCAGAGGCTTCAAAATGGAGCGAAAAGCTGGGGGCACCTGGGGCCAGGGTCTCTAGCACCCCCAGGAAGTTCTCAAGGTCTCCGTGCCCCATCTTCCACCCGGCGCTGCCGCGAAGTCGACCATCCACGCGGGCCTTGGAAGCGTTGCCTCTCACCGAGCGCGTTCCACTGCTCGCAAAAAGTGCCTCCTCGCAGACCTTCGGAAGTCACATGTCCTCCTCGATGACGTAATGGATCGTGCACCCCCCGCGGCGGCTCCAGGCCACTTGCGAGTGGCCACCTTTGCGAGTAGGGGAACGCGCTCGTCCAGTTGCCTCAATCTCTGACAGCAGACACTGCGAACGGGCGGATTCCTTTTCCGGCGACCGCGGGCGTGCCCCGGGTCCGCGCGCAGCGGGCAAGGCCGAGGGCCGGGCTCCGTGGTCTCGACTTCGAGAGCGGCGGCTGGCAAGGGAAACACGATCCTCTTGCGTTCTTCTCTTCTGCCTCCTGTTCCTCCTCGTCCTCTTCTTCCTTCTCCTCGTCCTCTTCCTCCTCCTCCCCTTCCTCCTTCTCCTCCTCCTCCTCTTCCTCCTCCTTCTCCTCCTCCGCCTCCTCCTCTTCCTCCTCCTTCTCCGCACAAGTCCTCCTCCACACTGCTCCTCCAACTCCTGCTCCTCCTCCTCCTCCTCCTCCTCCTCCTCCTCCTCCTCCTCATCATCATCATCATCATCATCATCGCTTTAAGCATCATCGTAATCATTACCATCTCCATCACCACCATCATCACCATCACCAGCATCACCGTCAGTACTACCATCGTCATCGGTATCATCACCATCACCATCACCATCTTTTTACCGTCATCGTCGTCATCATCACCACCACCATCATCAGCATCATCATCATCATTGTCATTTTCATCATCATCATCACTCTCATCATCATCGTCACCATCACCACCATCATCATCACCACCATAATCATCATCACCATCATCATCACCATCATCATCACCATCATCAGCAAAGCCATCATCACTATCACGATCATCATGCCAACCAGCCTCCTCCGCGTCCTCATCCTTACCATCCTCATCACCATTATCATCAGTAGCGTCATCAACATCATCAACATCATCAACACCATCATCGTAATCACATTTTATCATCACCACCATCATCACCGACATCGTTATCATTGCCACCACCACCACCACCATCATCATCATCATCATCGATATCGTCGTCATCATCTTCCTCGTCGTCATTCATCATCGTCACCATCAATCAACATCACCATCATCATCACCATCATCATACGCATCATCATCATCGTCATCATCATTACCAGCGCCATTACCATCATGATCATCATCATCAACAGCATCAACATCATCACATCTTCACATCACCACCATCATCATCATCACCATCATCATCATCATCATCGTTACCATCACCACCACCACCATTATCATCATCATCATCGTCACTGTCGCCACCATCATACTCATCATCATGACCATCATCATCATCAGCATACTCATCGTCATCTTCTTCACCACCATCGTACTCATCATCATCATCACCATCATCACCATGAACGTTATCATCAACATCACCACCGCATCACCATCACCATCACCATCACCATCACCATCACCATCGTCATCACGATCGACGTCATCAGAATCCCAATCATCCCCACCATCATCATCATCATCATCATCATCATCATCATCATCATCATCATCATCATCATCATCATCATCATCATTATCGTAAGCATCATCGTCATCGGCATCGTCATCGTCATCTTCATCTTTATCTTTATCTGTATCTTTATCTGTACATTTATAGTTATCTTTATCTTTACCATTGCCTGTATCTTTATTTTTGTCATTATCTTTACCTTTAACATTATATGTATATGTATATTTATCTTTATCTTTATCTTTATCTTTACATGTTTCTTTATCTTTATCGTTATCTTTATCTTTATATTTATCTATATCTTTATCTTCATCTTCATCATCATCGTCATCACCATCGTCATCGTCTTCGTCATTGCCATCGTCATCGTCATCACCATTGTCATTATCATCGTTGTTTTTATCATCATCATCATCATCATCATCATCATCATCATCATCATCATCATCATCATCATCATCATCATCATCATCATCATCATCATCATCATCAGCATCATCGTCGTCACCATTGCCATCGTCATTGCCATCGTCATCGTCATCCTCATCGTCATTGTCATCGTCATCATCATCGTCAACAACATCCTCGTTTTCATCCTCGTCTGCGTCTCCCCTCCTCTTCCCTCCACTCCCTCCCTCCCTCACTCCCGAGAGCGTTCCACGAGCGCGGGTACAACGTGTTCCAATTCATTTCTTTTTTCCCCTTCCTGCCTCCCCTCCCCCCCTCCCCTGCCCCCCCTCCCCCTCTCCCTCCCTCCCTGCCTCCACCTTCCTCTCTCCTTCTCATCTTCCTCTATACCGTCCTCGCCCTCTTCCTGCTTCCCCTCTTCATCTCCTGGACCTTTCTTGTCTCCTCTTACCTCCTGCTGCTGCTGCTGCTCCTCCTCCTCCTTCTCCTCGTCCTCTTTCTCCTCCTCCCGTTCACCTTCCCTTTGCCCTCTCCCTCCCTCCCTCCCCTATCTTCCTCTCACCCCTTCTTTCTCGCTCGTCCCTCCTGCCTCCTCACCCCTCCCTCCTCTCTTCACGTCGTCCTCTCTCCGCCTTGTCCTCAGCCTGCCGCTGCACCTCCTCTTTGTCGTTGTCGTCCCCCTCCTCCGCCCCAAGAGGGAGGGGCGAAGGAGGAGGGAAGCAGAGTCCCTCACCCCTCTTCCGCCTGACCTTCCTCTCGATCTCCTTTGCTTCCAGCCCTCCCCTGCCCCCTCCCCTCTCCCCCTCCTCGCCCCCCCTCCCCCCCTTCCTGCTCGCCTCATCGACCCTTCCTGCCGCCCCTCGCCCCTCTCCCCCTCCTCGCCCCCCCCCCCCCCTCCCCCTCCTCTCCCCTCCTCCCTGCCCCCTCCTCCCCCTCTCGCCCTTCCTCCCCCCCTCCTCCTCCTCCTCCTCCTCCTCCTCTCCTCCTCCTCCTCCTCCTCCTCCTCCTCCTCCTCCTCCTCCTCCTCCTCCTCCTCCTCCTCCTCCTCCTCCTCCTCCTCCTCCTCCTCCTCCTCCCTCGACTGCCCCCTTTTTCTTACAGCTCCGCTCTCTTCCCTCCTTTCGGTCTCTTCCCCTCTCCCCTGCCAGGGGGAGGAGAACCTTGCCAGTGCTCACTTGTCCGGCTCCTCCTCCTCCTCCTCCTCCTCGCCTGCTGCAACCGCGGCCCCGGCATCGGATCCCTTGTGAATCGGACGGCGACATGTCCGTAGTCAGATTGGCCGAGCGTTGGCGGCAGTAGGGAGATGGGGGAGGAGGATTGAGGACGGATGACGGAGGACGGAGGACGGAGTACAGAAGAGGAGGCCTGAGGAGGAGAAGGAGGAGGACGGAGAAGGATGAGGATGAGGATGAGGATGATGATGATGACGATGATGCTGATGATGACGATGACGATGACGATGATGCTGCTGATGATGATGGTAGTGGTGGTGGTGATGATGCTGATGATGATGGTGATGATGCTGATGATTCTGATGCTGATGATGATGATGATGATGATGATACTGATGATGATGATGATGATGCTGATGCTGATGCTGATGATGATGATGCTGATGCTGATGCTGATGATGATGATGATGATGATGATGATGATGATGATGATGATGATGATGATGATGATGATGATGATGATGATGATGCTGCTGATGATGATGATGATGATGATGATGATGATGATGATGATGCTGCTGCTGCTGCTGCTGCTGCTGCTGATGATGATGATGATGATGATGATGATGATGATGATGATGATGATGATGCTGATGATGATGATGATGATGATGATGATGATGATGATGATGATGATTATTATGGTGAGGATGATGATGCTGATGATGATTATGATGATGATGATTAGGAGGATGAGGAGAAGGATGACGCAGTGGCAGTGACTCCCTCCTCCTTTCAACTTCTCCTTTCTGCTGGTGCTGCTCCTTCTTCTCGTCAGGTCTTCAGCCGGACCAAGCCGCACCTGAACATCGGCACCATCGGTCACGTCGACCATGGCAAGACGACCCTGACAGCCGCCATCACGAAGGCACCGTGGTAACCAGCGCGCCCTGCTGTATACTGTCCCTCTCTTTCCTCATGCGACTCCCCCTCTTTCTGTCTCGCTCTCTCCTTTTTTCTCTCTCTCTCTCTCACTCTCGTTTGTCTCTTTGGTTCTCGTTTTTTTGATCGAGAGTTCCGCACCCCCAGCACCTGTCCATCTTTGGGACAGGTGGCCATTGGGGTCAGGCGTGTCGGCCGAACGTCCTGATTGCATAACGAGGGGCACCTCATGGAGACACTACTCTCGAATGCTCCGCCTGGTTGCGCGGCTACGAAGAGACGGAGCCGAGGCGCTGGTGTCCGATTTGGGGCCGATATTTGGCGAAAGGGCGCCGGCTCGCAGCCGAGGCTGGATCATCGAGAGGGCGCCTTGGGTGGGCCGCCAGGGGGCTCCAGCGCCGATCCAGGAAGTCCGCGCGGACTTGCCGAAGCTCATGCCCATGCCATTTCTCGCCCCCCTGAGTTCGACGGCGAGGGTCGGGCGGGGCTGCCCGCGTCCCTCCAGCTGTCGTTGGAGTGGTGCAGCACGGCAGCCGAGGAGCAGGTGGGGCGCGGGGTGCCGTTCGCTCTGCGCGAGTGGCCCTGCTTCGTCACCACCGGCGGCGGTGAGGGCGGCGGTGCCACCGCCGTGGGCTGCTGATAGCCTGGGGACACCGGGCGCCAGTCGCAGATCACGGCCGCCGCTGTGCCCCGCTGTGCCCCGCGAGCGGGGGCTCCAGGATTTTTTTGTTGTTCGTCAGCGGCGAGGCGGCGAACTCCGCTCCAGCGAGAAGCTGGACAGGGGCACTAACTAGCGAATTGACCGGCTGGCAAAGAGGGGGTGGTGGGGACGGCCGAGAGGAAAAAGGGACGCTCAGACACCGAAGAGTTCGACGACGAGCAGCCGGGGGGGGCAGCAGCAGCCAGGCGCGTAGGGCCAGAGCGCGGTGGGCGGCCGTGGCGAACCACGGTGGCAAGGGTGGCGGGAGGGCGGCTGCCAGCAGCAAGGGGTTCCGGTACATTGCAATCCAGCAAGTCGTGGCTGTCGTTCCCATTTTGCCCTTGCCGACGGGGCCCTGGTTGCTGACATGGTGCACGTGGGTTAGTTTGCACGGGTGACGATTCCGCCATGTTCTCGATCATTGAAATCGCACCCAAGGCCGTCTACACCCACGAGATCGTCTGCGCCACTTTGGACCCGTGCCACGCTCGGCGCGTGCATCCCTCGTGGGAGAGGTTCGCATCAGCGGACAATGCCGTCGACAAGGCTTTACGCGCCGACCTGTGGGTGTACATAGCCAGCGCTAGAATGTAGTGGCGCCAGCGTTGCCGGCCATCTGAGCGCGATCTGTTTGCCTGGGATGAAGCCCAGGCAACAACGCGACGACGGCGGCACCTTGTATGGGTCGTTGTCGCAGAATCAACCCCTGGACAACAAAAAGCGTGGGTAGACAGCACATAATGCGAAGAGGATCGCAGAGGAGGCGGGATCGAGGGAGGAGGAACAGAGATTGGGAGCATGACAGTTATAGACAGAGACACGGGGAGACAAGGGGACAACAGCGGTGAATTTGAGATCCG
>CAUYUJ010002744.1:32500-35000 GCA_963575745.1 Prorocentrum cordatum
CGGCCCGCACCTCCCGCCCCCCCCGCCAGAGGACCAGGGCCACCGCCGAGGCACGAGCCCGCACACTTGTCGGGGGCGGAAAAGAGGGGGGTGATGACAGGGGGGTGGGTGGATATCATGGCGGGGGCCATGATATTTCCCCAGATTTTATGGCGCCTCTTCTTGTTTCATTGCGTCCCTGGCCCCCCCGCTGGGCCGCGCACGTGCTGCCGGTTATGATTTGCACCTCCTCCTCTTGGACACCCCCCTCTTGGCCGCTCCCGAACTTGGCCGCTCCAACTTTTTTCGATGCGTGGGCCCCGGAGGTTTGGACCACTGGGCCGGGGCCAGTTTTCCGACCCCCGGGGCGAAGACTTCGGGACGCCGGCCCGCACCTCCCCCCCCCACCGGAGGGGCCGGGGCCACCGCCGACGCACGAGCCCAGGCACTTGGTCAGAGCCCCGAATCATCAGGGGTAGCTCGGGTCAGGGCCAACTCGGGTTCGTTTTTCGGGATTCCGAACCCGACTTACCCCGGGCCCGACTTGCCCCGGACAATTCGGGCGTCCAGAGCCCCAAATCATCAGGGGTATCTCGGGTCAGGGCTAACTCGGGTTCGTTTTTCGGGATTCCGAACCCGACTTACCCCGGGCCCGAGTTGCCCCGGACAGTTCGGGCGTCCAGAGCCCCAAATCATCAGGGGTATCTCGGGTCAGGGCTAACTCGGGTTCGTTTTCCGGGATTCCGAACCCGACTTACCCTGGACCCGACTCACCCCAGATAGTTCGGGGGTCCAGAGCCCCAAATCATCAGGGGTATCTCGGGTCAGGGCTAACCCGGGTTGGTTTTTCGGGAATCCAAACCCGAATCACCCCGGACCCGAGTTACCCCGGATAATTCGGGCGCCCAATTTGGCCGCTCCGATGTTTTCGATGCGTGGGCCCCGGAGGTTTGGACCTCTTCGCCAGGGCCAGTTCTTCGCTCTGACGGTCGCGAGGCCCGGCCAAGGCCCCTGGATGCCGAAGACGTCCAGGATCCCGCCGCTCCAATTTCGTCGGAGCGTCGGATTTTTTCACAACGTCGACCCCCAGAGGTCTCGACCTCCCTGGGACATGTTTTTCATCCCGAGTCGTTTTTTTAGCCGGTCCAGAGGCCCAGTAGGGGCCCCCAGAGGCCGAAAATTGGAAAAACCTCCCGTCGTGAATTTCTCGTGACGCGAGGGGTTCTGGGGACCCAGGTCATCGCCGAAGCATCGATCTCGTGTCCCCGGTCACCATGGTCTACAGTCAAGCCGCATAGTAAGGATGGAACAGCTTCCCAAGAATACCCTTGCATCCTTGCCTCCTCGGCCCATCCTTGGCCACTTCTGTGGGCCGCGCCCCGCTGGCAAAGTGTCGACAACCTCCCAAGGCCCCTGCATCCTTACCGTGCGTCCTTATCATACGGGTTGATCGGATGAGGAGGAGGAGGACGATGAGGAGGAGGAGGAGGAGGAGGAGGAGGAGGAGGAGGAGGAGGAGGAGGAGCAGGAGGAGGAGGAGGAGGAGGAGGAGGAGGAGGAGGAGGAGGAGGAGGGGAGGAGCAGGGTGAGGGAATGGACGGGACCGGGAGACGGGAGGTCGCACGTCGAGTATGAGACGGATATTCGGCATTACGGCCACGTGGACTGCCCAGGTGGGCCTCCTCGCTTTGCCGTTGTTGTCTGGCGCGCCGCGCGCGCGGCTGGTGGCAGCCGCGCCGTCCCGCTGCCCCTCGCGCCCTGGCCACGCCCTCCCACCTCTCCGCACGTCCGTCCCCCGGCCCTTCCCCGTTACTTACCCATCCATGGGGGGAGTCCCCGACGTGTGACGCACGGCATGCAAAATGGGGGACGAGCAAGGAAAGAGCGGGCTGCCCGCTCTCTGGCCGCACCCGCGGCCTGGCCTGCGGCCCCAGCGGCAGCGGCAGCGGCAGCTCCGGCCTCGATGTACGGGTCCTGCAGGAACCTGAACTCGGCGGCGAGCGAGGGGGGGAAGTGAAAAGGGGCGGGCCTTCTCAAAAGCCTCGGAAGTTCCGCAGCCTTCTGAGAAGTTTCCTGAGCCTTCCCCAAAAACAGAACCACAACTTTTCAGAAGGCGCGAGGGCTTCTGAGAAGTCCCGCCGCCTTCTGAGAAGGCCTTTTCCTTCTCATTTCCCCCTCTCGCCCGCCGCCTATGATTATGAACACCTGGAGGCCGTGCTCGATGGACGGAACCGGGGCGCTCGTGGGCGGGCTGCACGTCCAGCCCAGGCTGCGCCGCACGCGGCGCCGCGGCCACCAGGCAGCCCAGGTCGGAGGGAACTCCTCCTGCAGCACGGGTCTCTCCGGAGTCCTGGTGGCCACGCCGGTGTGAGCACCGCCCCGCGTCGTTGCGGGTCCCCATCCTGTTCAGGACATACGTCCGAGGCGGGAATTTATCCATGTCCACCGCCTGGAGGGTCAGTTTTCGGAGCCTCGGCAGGCGGTGGATGTGGACATATTCGGGCCCCTGGGGGCCGAAATA
>CAUYUJ010002744.1:40000-52500 GCA_963575745.1 Prorocentrum cordatum
AGACAAACGAGCGAACGACGACGACGAACGAAAATAAAGGTGTCCGAGCTCTCCAACACAGCCGTGCAAGAGAAGATTGGCGATCCGAACTTGCCGCCTGATCAGCTTTCCCGGTCTTCTGTCGCCCAGAGGGCCCGAGCACATCGTTGGCCTCGACGGGCCACCCCACGTCCGATGGCAGAGGGCCGGGCTCATCGCGATCACCTGCCTCGGATGAAGCCAGGGTCTCTGTGGTCCACCCCGTGGTGGAGGAGGAGGAGGAGAGGTGGAGGAGGAGGAGGAGGAGGAGGAGGAGGAGGAGGAGGAGGAGGAGGAGGAGGAAGCCAGGGTTTCTGTGGTCCACCCCGTGGTGGGCTGGGCAGTGCCTGCAACATGCTCGGAGGCCTGAGCCGGGCGGCAATGACGTCGGACCGCGTATAGGCCGACTCGACCGCTGGGCAATTCGGCTTCGCCCGCAGCCCGTCGTTGACCTCTGACGCTGCATGCGCCTTCGCTTGCGGCTGCGACGGAAAAGAAGTAGGCCGACTCGAGAAGGGGGGCCGTGGAGGGTAAGCGAGGGGAAAGCCGAGCGGGAACGTGACCGCCCCTGGCGAGTCAACTCTTGCTTCTGCTGCTTCTCCACTGCCGCCATGGCTTCCCTGTCGGCCATGGGCATCGGGCTAACACGCCGAGCCGAAGATGGTAGACTGGACAGGATGGACGTCGGGACGAGACATGCCGCAGCAAAAGGCTACGAGACGAGGAGGAGGAGGATCAGCAGGAGGAGGACCAGTGTAAACCCAAGACGTATCAACGGTGCTGCAATCAACCCTGCCTCCAAGTTCCCTCTTTAATGTCCCTACAATAATGCATGTGCCCCATTGGAAGACAGCCGTCTGAGATCCCCCAACCGTGCCAAAGCACCATTCCTGGACTTCCGACGCCGCGGATCAACGTGACTGTGGTGTCTTGGGAATTCTCTATCGTGCGCAAACACTGTTCTGGGACTTCAACACCGCGAATCAGCGTGACTGTTACGTTCTGACTGTGTTAAACCGTGCCATAACATCATTCTTGGGTATTTGTCCATACGCATCCGTCAAAGTGTCGCAAACTTTTTAGACGAAGGTGCGCGGCGCTTAGGCGAGAGTCGCATTTCAAAGTAAGCCGTCCTATATCCTTGAAGCTGTTGCAAACTTGTAAGACGAATCTCTACAGCGTGAGCCGCCTTTTGTACACATATCCGCCCTCCATCCTTGACGGCTGTAATATGTTAAGACGACTGTACGCGGTACTTAGGCGAAAGCCACATCTTGCAAACCGTCCGCCCTCCAACTTTGAAGCTGTTGTAGAAGTCTTACAGGAGTGCGCGGCGCTACCGTGGGAACCACCTTTTTACCAGAGACCCGCTTTCCATCCGTGAGATCGCCGCATATTTTTAAGGTGAATGTGCGCAGTGCTCAGGCGAGAGCCACATTTTGAAAACCGCCCGCCCTCCATGTTTGAAGGTGCTGCGAACTTTTAGGACGAATGTGCGCGGCGCTCAGGCGAGAGCCCTCCATCTGTGAGTTTGTTGCGAGCCTTTAAGACGAAGGTGCGCGGCGCTGAGGCAACAGCGACATCTTGAGAAGGACCCGCCCTCCACTCGTGAAACTGCAAGTTTCAAGCTTCAGGATCAAGCATAGAACATACAATACAATTAAACCAATTAAGAAGGAAATAATCATACAAAACATTTAATGATTCAGGATCATACATGATGCGGAAGTCCCAGGCAACATGCCCAGCCCGCCCTACCGACGCGTCTGGGGGTGCGGCAGAGGGGAGTCATTCATGATACAGGGTTGAGCGAAGCAGCAGGAGGGGAGGAAGAGGGGGGGTGGCGGGGGATAGGCAGGGGATGATGAGCTGGTCTGATCGGCGTCGCCTGACATACTGCTACCGTGTGTGTGCGTCGCCCCCCCCCCCCCCCCCGGGGGCGCCGCGCGCGCCGAGAAGTCTTATAGCATAAGCTCCTTGGCAGGCGCTTTCTGGCCGTACCGCTCGGGAGACGATATATTACGAGATGGTTGTACTGTCTGTTCGGGAGGACGCACGCCTCCGAGGAGGACACATCGCACTAGTATGTCCTTGTGCGTCCCAGCTGAGAGGGATGCCTCGCCTGGCGCGCAGGCCACGCGGATTATGTCAAGAACATGATCACTGGTGCGGCTCAGGCTTCCCCTCGCCGCCCCTATCTACTGCCCAGCCTGGCAAGCCTGCCTGGGAGACGATTGGGGAGGGGGCGGCGTCAGATTTCACCGAGCGCGTTCCACTACTCGCAAAGTGCCTACTCGTAAACGTCCGACCAAAAACACACATGTGTGCCCTGTTGTGATGTATCGTGAACCCCCCGCTGCGGATCCAGGGCATTTGCGGGCAGCTACTTTGCGAGCAGTGGGACGCGCTTGTCACACCTCCTCCCACTCCTCCTTCTCCTCCTCCTCCTCCTCCTCCTCCTCCTCCTCCTCCTCCTCACCCCTCCTCCCCCTCGTCCTCCTCGTCCTCCTCCCCCTCCTCCTCCTCCTCCTCCTCCCTCCTCCTCTTCTCGAGTAGGGGGGGGAGGAGGAGGAGGAGGAGGAGGAGGAGGAGGAGGAGGAGGAGAGAGGAGAGGAGAGGAGGAGGAGGAGGAGAGGAGGAGAGGAGGAGGAGGTTGAAGAAAGAAGAAGTGAAAAGAGGAGGAGAAGAGGAGGAGAGGAGGAGGGGAGGTAGGGAGGGAGGAGAGGAGGAAGGAGGAGGAGGAGGGGAGGAGGATCCCCCCGAGCCGCCCGGTCTCCTGCGGACGGCCACTCCTTGGGGCGCGGCGCGGCGCAGCTGGAAGCCACGCGCAGCAGCCAACGGCCACCTCCTGCCTCCCTCCTCCTCCTCCTCCTCCTTCTCCTCCTCCTCCTCCTCCTCCTCCTCCACCTCGCTCCTCCTTCTCCTCCTCCTCCTCCTCCTCCTCCTCCTCCGTCACCCTCGGGAGGCCCTCGGGCCAGCGTGGCCCCGAGGTGGCCTCCGGCCGGGTGCCCCCGAGGCGGGAGAGGTCCAGACTCCCAGGCGACGCGGGAGGGTCAGGGCAGGCTTTCTCTTGCGATCTCGGCGTCTCGGGGCCGCTTCGGGCCGAGGGGCGCCAGGCTGCGGGGAGAAGCCCGCCCCTGGAATGGGGTCGAGGGGCCTGGGGCCACGACATGAACAAAGGCATAGCGTCGGCGGCCCGTGGGGGAGTCGAGAGGGAGGTGTGATGGAACGGATGAACTGGGAGGGAAGGGGTCGACCTGGAACGAGACGACCCGCCCGTAGCGAGCAGCCTCCAGAAACTGGCCCCATGTAGGATTGCTTGCTGCCAACTGGCGACCTGCTCGGTTTCTAGAAGACTCCCAGAGGTTCAAATGTAGCTCCGAGACAGCTGCAAGTTGCGAGGACCGATCAAAGACGGCTTAACAACCCCACGAATGTTTTTATGTGTTCGCGAGACAACCCCCCAGGAGGTCTCCGTCCTGCTCCTCCTCCGCCTCCTCGTCGTGAGTGGGGTAGGGTGGGCTGGGAGCGTCAATTATTCGTGGGTCGACTGGTGGATTGACATGTGCCTTCATGTTCCAAGAGGACTCCCTCCTCGTCATCGTCGGGGGTGGGGGAGGGCGGGTGGGAGCCATGGTCAGCTTGGGATGCAGTCGATGCGCTGCAGAGCGTTTGCGGGTTGGTCGGCAGGAGGAGGAGGAGGAGGAGGAGGAGGAGGAGGAGGAGGAGGAGGATGAGGAGGAGGAGGAGGAGGAGGAGGAGGAGGAGCAGTGTAAAGCCAAGAGTCATCAACGATGTTGGATAAACCCACCCTTCAAGCTTCCTCTTCATAGGCCCAATACAACGGTTCATTTTCATTGAGGGAACTGCCTCGTTGGAAGACAACTGTTCGAAGACCCTGAAGCATGCCAAAACATTGTTCTCGGGATTCCAACGGCACGGATGAACCAGACTATTGCGTGTTGACGATCCTGAGTCGTGCCAGAAAGCCATTCTTCAACACAGCGAACGAACGTAACTGGTGCGCCCGCGTGATCCTGAATCCTTTCAAAACACCATTTCTGGTACGTTGATGATGGGAATCCGTGAAACTCTTCCAACTTTAGTGAAGGAATGTGCGCGGCGCAGCGCGAGCCACATTTTGAAAAGGAGCCGCCCTCGATCCGTGAAGCTCTTGCAATTTTTTGAAACGAATGTGCGCCGCGCTCAGGCGAGAGCCACATTTTGAAAACGACCCGTCCCCAATCCGTGAAACCCTTGCAATTTTTTGAAACGAATGTGCGCCGCGCTCAGGCGAGAGCCACATTATGAAAGCGATCCGCCGTCAATCAGTGAATCTCTGACACTTTTAGAACGAATGTGCGCCGCGCTAAGGCGAGAGTCGCATGTTGACAACTGAAACTGTTGTCAAGTGTTAAGCTTCAGACTCATAAGTGGCGAGGATGTCTGAGGCGAAACGCCCGGCCCGCCCTTAAAAACTAACCTCGAGGTGCGACAGGGAGACGTTATTTACATGGAAACATGGCGGAGGAGGAGGAGGAAAAAGGAAACCGCGGACTGCCCGAATTCGGTGGCAGCAGCGTGCCAAGTCCGAGGGGGCCAACCTTGGCCGAGAACATGTCCTTTGAACCCATGCTTTGCATTCCGTTTCGACTACGTCCTCCTCCCCTCAGGACATCACGATTTCGTCGACTAAGTTTGCTCGGCATCGGCGGGAAGGAAAACGTCGAGCCGCTGCACGCGCACTCATATCAATACGAGTGGCATCTATACTGTCACATCTCGATCGACATACGCAGCACCATTACCGCGCGGCACACCGCCCAGCAGCCACCGCGCCTCCCACCTCGAGCCCCAACCGTGGCGACAACATGGGGAATAACAGCGAGGGGATCGGTAACAACGCTGTCGCCATCGAGATCGTCATCCAGCCGCGCGGGAGGCAGATGAGCCACGCCGCGACCCGCTGCACCAGCGATTTGGGCTGGCCTCGAGCGCTGGAGGAACGACAGCTGGACGGGCCAGTGGGCGAAAGACCGCCCCGACAGGTACTGGAACCAGACCTGCAATGGGAAAGGCAACAACCACAGTGGCAAGAACAACGCCGCGAGGAGCGACTACGACGCCGACGGCGAGAGTCAGAAGGTCAATGACAAGAGCAGAAGGGGCAAGCGCAAGGCAAATCACCAATACGAGCAAGACAGCACACCCAAAAAGGAAGACGCGATGACGGACTACAACTGTCACCTCACCCGTGCCATTCACAACGTCATGCAGGCGAGGAATAATTACGCCACCAGGAGACATGATTGGGAGTTGCCATTAGACGACCCGAAGTTCAGAGAAGACTGGAATACTATCACATATATTGAGCAGAGACATGCCGCAACGGCTATCGCGAAGAACGGCGCAGCTGGCTTATTTGCGACCGACGCAGTCAGGCAGGTCGCGTTCAACAAAGCCATGGTCCTCAACGGCGTTCCCTTGACTCGATAGGCGCGGGGTATCGACGACGCCGAGAGGGCTATGGAGGACGTCTATCAGCACAACAAAGCCCACCATAAACATACATATATGTATACATATATATACTCACGACGGAGCTGGAGAGCATCATTGAGGGGCCCAGCGTCTGGCAGCGGGTCGTCGACAACGCAATGGGCGATAACTGCAGCGGAACAGGAGATGCCGATGGCGAAGCCAGCCTACCACATAATGAAGCGTTGTCAAAGAGGCCGCCTACACCAGCACCGCCGTCACAACGGAAGGCTGAAGAAACCAGCGAAGGACAGGGCGTCGGCGCGCTGCTCAGGGAGCTCCAGGAGGACAGCCCTCGTATGGCAATAGAGGTCGACGAGGACAAGGCAGAGGCCAAGAAAGATATCGACTGCCTCAGGGAACACCTCTGAGAAGCAGCAGAATAAGCTCAGGAACATGCCGAAGTCCGACGCGATGAGGCAGCACGTGCCACGCGCGATCATGCGGATCTCGTGCGCGAGACCCGCTGCGCCAGGCCCTCCGCTGAGAAGACGGCGGCTCGTCGTGAGTTTCTACACGAGGAGCCTAGCGGCCCTCCAGAGGACAGAGGGGGGGCGTCATGATGTCAGGACATCCACCATGGCAGACCGCTCCAACGAGACGACCGTCGAGCTGCAGAGGGAGCTCTTAGATGCGCGGCGAAGGCTCAGCGACGACAGCGAGGAGCGCGCCGCCATGGGGCAGGAATTATTGACAGCGCAGAGAAGTGCTGCAGAAAACAATGGGAACGCGTGCACCAACGTGACCAACCGCGCTGAGAGGGTCGAGGAAGAAGCCGCGATGCAAAAGGCGCGTGCAGAACTACAGGCAAAACGGAGAGACGTGGAAACGCGACGAGCACCGACATCTGCTCTACGGCGTCGAGCGCCAGGTTAGGGGGGGGGGGGGGCGCTGGGCAGGCGCGGCAGCGGCGGGGCTGCTTGCAGGTCTGAGCGAGCGCGAGCACCAGGCGCACTACAGAGTGCCGCAGGCAGGAGGACAGGCGTAGCTCGCGACGCGCAGGATCGAAGTGGACGGGGCAGAACAACGGGGTGCACTTCAGCGCGAGATGCAGGCCCGCCGCCTGGAGGAAAACGAGTGGGAGGGCGCTGGGGAGATCCGCGAAAGGCGCGCGGAGGAGGCGGCCGAGGAGTGTTACCAAGCCCGTCGCGACGCAGCAATGGCGAGAGAGCCCTCAGCGACGCGAGGGCGGTTTGCGCCGTCGAGCAGGCCCCCAGCGCGAGCGCCCCCGTCGATGGTGACAAGCCCCGGCAATGCCCGCCTCGAGTGCCGCCATTCGCGCCTCGCCAAGTTGGAGATGGGGGCGGGGGGGCGCAGCTTGCCCGGAGTCGCAGCGGCGAGATGGCCGGGGCGGCCGACATTTCCCATGCGCTTGCGTCGCAACCTGAAGCGCCAGATCCAGCGCTGTGCCGCGCCAGCACAGCGACGAGACCACCGAGGGCCCCAACTGCGCCGTAAGCGGCGCGACGGCCCGACGGCGAGCAGGATTGCTTGCCCCGCGTCGGTGGCGCGGTTCGCCGAGTCGACGCCGCCGGGGCAGCTGGGCCATCTGATCGAGATCATCAGCATCGACTTCGACGCCCCGTTCACAATGGCGTGCCGAAATGACGTCGTCGCCGCGACGGAGGGGACGGAGGGGGTGGCGCCGAAAGGGGGTGGCGCCGAAAGCCACCTGCCAATTACGTGGATTCGTCGGCGCGCCTGGAGGGGGGTCATATCTGCCGCCTGCGCGGAAGCGCCCGGCACCGGCCACAAGGAGCTCGAGCGTGCGAAGGACAAGCAGGGCGACAGTCGGCCCCGGCGAGCCGCGCCAAATCATGCCGCGAACAGCCGACGCGTGTGAGCCCGCCGACTTGGTTGCGAGTGTCGACGTAGCCGACATTGGGGGGGTCGACGTGGTATCCTAAGCGGCGTTGGAACAACGACAGGCCACGCCGCGTATGGTGAGTCCGGGTACCACGGCGTGCGTGCTGCCCCGAGCAGTGTGACCCGCCGCAACGGGGCGACCCTGACCTCCTACGGATGGAGCACGCGGCTCAGACGGGCACGCTGCGAGGCCGCGGCTTACCACGCGGACCTGCCATGGCGCCGCTTAGACGGCGCGCAAAGCCGGGCGGCCCCAACATCCAGAGCGATGGAAAGACGGGTGACGTAGTAAACGGACGACGGCCCCTACCATTGCCAGAATCTGATTTGGCGTCGCCACAGAGTGCGGCGACTCCAGCAAGGGCAAACGGATGGGGCGTCGCGGCGACTTAGCGAACGAGAAATGGAAGAGGCCGTGGGGTCCCTGCTCCACTCTCGACGAGCGCGCCACCGCGTCGGCGGAGGCAACGTGTCGCATGCCCACGCTGAAGGACTTGCTGTGGCGGTCACAACCCAATGCGTCCACCAGCGACGGAGGTCAACCGATGAGGGCCGTGCGAGAGGGAGGTGCTCTGGCGGGCCGCGCCGAGGCGTCCGAGTCGGAGTGGGTTGGGCGGGTCTGGGCGACGGGGGCCGCCCAGCGCCGCCGAGCTTCCACTGCGCATTTTTTGTTTCAGATCTCGGTGGATGTTGGTGGCCAGGATCGTCATCGGCTCCCCGCCAGGACAGGGGACCATGTCGACCAACGCAGTGCCCAAAACGGGCTCGCGATTGCAATTTCATCGATCTCGGCCCTAGGATGTTCGCTGGGAGGTTGTGGGAGGCGCGTCGAGGGCCTCGGGGCAGTTTTGCGGCCTCGAATTGAAGCCCCAGGGGGCGTCTTCGGAGCAGCTCGGGGGCCTCTTGGGGCTTCTCGGGGCCCCCTTTGGGCCCCGAGACGGCATTTTGAGGCGGCAGTCTCCTCTTGGGCCCTTCTTGGGGTTGTCTTGGAGCTGTCCTGGGCGCTTCTCGGGCCGCCTTGGGTCCCTGTTGGGCTGTTTTGGGGCGTTTTTTTTTTTTTTTTTTTTTTTTTTTTTTTTTTTTTTTTTTTTTTTTTTTTTTTTTTTTTTTTTTTTTTTTTTTATTTTTTTTTTTTTTTTTTTTTTTTCTTTTCTCTTCTAGGGGTTATAGCTCCGTTTTGGAGCGCCGGGAAGACGCGCTGGCGAGTCCGCTTAACATACTTACGGACCACAAGAGCATTTATGATTATGGTCTCTTGTGGCCCTCCCCCTTTGAGCGTCTTGAAGCCTTCCTTAGGCCGTCTCGGGTCCATGTTGGGCGTCTTGGAGCTTTCGCTCAGCGATTCGATGTCCTGTGGGGCTGTCTTGAGGGCCTCCTGGGCCACTCTTGGCTCGTGACCGCGAGCAAATCACGCGACGGCGCTCCCCAGGGCCCAGGGGGGGCACGCGCCGCGCCCGAGAGATTCCGGCAATTCGGGGTCTGGGCTCCTTGTAGAATCTTTAGGGTTGAGGCTCAGGGAATGGAGCAAGGGACCCAAGGAGACTCCAGCTCGTGCCCAAGGGCACGGTGGCAAGCATAGAGTGGCGTGAACCCGGCGCGACCCCGATTAGGGCACTGTCTTTGGAAAATGAGCCTGGGCGCCAGGGGAACCCGTATTGTTTTATTTTTAATTTGAATGTATGTGCGTATATGTGTGGGGCAACGGGCAGCTGGGGGCGGGGAGCCCATGGAACTCGGGGGGAGTCCGAGGAACCTCCGAGGAACGGACAACGTAAAAGTACGAGGCGCCGGGGCGGGGAACCCGAGGAACCCGGGGAACCCGAGGAACCAGCGAAAAACGGGCACAATCATAATATTTGGCGCCAGCTTTTCCAGCACCAAGTCTTGACCCCAAGCTAGCCCAACTGGGGATAACATTTGAAGGAAGGAGGACACAGGATGAGGAAGAGAAAAATGGAACACGAAGAAAAGGAACATGATGATGATGATGATGATGATGATGATGATGATGATGATGATGATGATGATGATGATGATGATGATGATGATGATGATGATGATGATAATGATGATGCTGATGATGATGATGATGATGTGGAGAACAGGGAAGGAAAAACGAAAAGCAAGGAGAAAGGACGATGATTATCGGGATGGGGGAGGGTGATTGGGAGGGGGAGGAGGAGGATGGAGGAGGGGGGGGGGAGGAGCAGGAGGAGGGGTGACCAGAGGGTGGTAGTACTGGTGGTGGTGGTGGTGGAGGAGCAGGTCGGGACCCAGACCCCCGACGTCATGATTTTTCCCAACCATCCTGTGGTGTTGTGTCCTCGTTTTGAAGAGACGGTGCCCCGCGTCTCCTCTCCTTCCTTCCTCCTCCTCCGCCTCCTCCCCCCTCCCTCCTCCCTCCTCCCACTATCACGGCACACCCTCACACGTTTCGTGGCCCCATAGGAAGCTCCACCGAGGGCCCCAGTGGCTGCGTTGGCATGGCGGCGCCGCACTCATTTCGGCACACCCCTCACACGTTTCGTGGCCCCATAGGGAGTTCCACCGAGGGCCCCAGTGGCTGCGTTGGCATGGCGGCACCGCACCCATTTCGGCACACCCCTCACACGTTTCGTGGCCCCATAGGGAGCTCCACCGAGGGCCCCAGTGGCTGCGTTGGCATGGCGGCACCGCACCCATTTCGGCACACCCCTCACACGTTTCGTGGCCCCATAGGGAGCTCCACCGAAGGCCCCAGTGGCTGCGTTGCATGGCGGCGCCGCACCCATTTCGGCACACCCCTCACACGCTTCGTGGCCCCATAGGGAGCTCCACACGAGGCCCCAGTGGCTGCGTTGGCATGGGCGCACCGCACCCATTCGGCACACCCCCTCACACGCTTCGTGGCCCCACAGGGAGCTCCACCGAAGGCCCCAGTGGCTGCGTTGGCATGCGGCACCCATTTCGGCACACCCCTCACACGTTTCGTGGCCCCATAGGGAGCTCCACCGAAGGCCCCAGTGGCTGCGTTGGCATGGCGGCACCGCACCCATTTCGGCACACCCCTCACACGTTTCGTGGCCCCATAGGGAGCTCCACCGAGGGCCCCAGTGGCTGCGTTGGCATGGCGGCACCGCACCCATTTCGGCACACCCCTCACACGTTTCGTGGCCCCATAGGGAGCTCCACCGAGGGCCCCAGTGGCTGCGTTCGCATGGCGGCACCGCACCCATTTCGGCACACCCCTCACACGTTTCGTGGCCCCATAGGGAGCTCCACCGAATGGCGGCCCGCACCCATTCGGCTCACACGTTTCGTGGCCCCTAGGGAGCTCCACCGAGGGCCCCAGGCTATGGGATAGCTCCACCGAAGGCCCCAGTGCTACCGCCCGCATGCCCCGTACGCCCAGGACAGCGTTTCGTGGCTTCATAGGGAGCTCCACCAAAGGCCCCAGTGCTACCGCCCGCATGCGTCCCGTACGCCCAGGACAGCGTTTCGTGGCACGCCTTTCGTGGCCCCATAGGGAGCCCCACCGAAAGCGGCACCCACAAAGCGTTATTCACAATTGCATATGGTTGGGTTCTTCGCCAGGATAATTTTCATCGCGTCGACCCCATCGGGGGTGGACAGAACCCTCAACAGTGACACGTCGATCAGTGAATTGTCCGTTTTCGGTTCTCGAGAGGGCGCCGTGGCCGTTATTTTCCAGGCTTGCGCCCGCCAGGTTTGGGCCTCAGGTCGTTTTCACTAAACCACGTTTTACTAAAGGGGGATCTGTCCATCCCCGAGAGGTCCTGGGCCCTTTCCCCAGGACCGTTTTTTTTCATCCAGAGTGGTTCTTGGCGGCCCCAGAGCCCGGCGAGGGCCTCCAGAGGCCGAAGGGGGCGAAAACTCCTCCCGTCATGGTTTTTCACAGCGCGAGGGGGTGCGTGGGGGGTGGGGGGGGAGGAGGAGGAAATGCCCAGGGTATTACTCTCGTGGGGGCCAGTTGGAATCGCCGCGGGGGCACAATCGGCTCTCCTCTAGAGGAGGGGCGTCGGGGCGCCAACTTCCCGCAGTTCAAGGAAACAGAATCGTCGATTCTGTAGATTCGCATTGCGTCGTCACTGGTGTCGGCGTTTTTTTTTCGTGGGAGGAAATGGGGAGGAGGAGGAAATGCCCAATTGGATATTGCTGTCGTGGGGGCCAGCAGGCCTCCCCCCGGTGCCACCGCCTCCGCCTCAGAGCTCGAGCTCGTGCTGCCCGGGGTATTTCTTTCATCGCGGGCGAGGACGCCGAATGACGACGACGAAGACGACGACGAAGACGACGACGACGACGAAGACGACGACGACGAAGACGACGACGACGAAGACGACGGCCGATGCGAGGACGGCGACGACGACGAAGACGACGACGATGCCTCAGAGCTCGAGCTCGAGCTGCCCACGCGCCTCTCCGTCCCGCTCGCGCGCGCGCGGGGGGGCGGCCGCGCGTCGTGCCGAGGGCGCTCCTACTTTGCGTCGGAGGGCGCCGACTGTGTACTGGCACTGGTCCTGGCCAGGCCGACCGACGTCGACGTCGACTCCTCCTCCTCCTTTTCCTCCTCCTCCTCCTCCGCCTCCTCCTCTTCCTCCTCCTCCTCGTCCTCCTCCTCCTCCGCCTCCTCCTCCTCCTCCTCCTCCTCCTCAGCCTTCTCCTCCTCCTCCTCCTCCTCAGCCTCCTCCTCCTCCTTCTCCTCCTTCTCCTCCTCCTCCTCCTCCTCCTCCTGGTACCGGTCCCGGCCAGGCCGATCTGGGGGCCCTGGATGGTCGCCGTGGGCGAAGCGGGTTCTGAGGGAAACGGGTCCTGAGGTGTTTCGCCGTTTTCGGACGGTCGGGGCCCTCCACAGGCCCCCAGGACTGTCAGAGATCGGCTTAGGAAGAAGACCTCGTCCTTGGGGAAGGCCCTAAGGCCCCAGGGTCAAGGACCCGTTTCCTTCAGGATCCGTTCCCCCTAAGGACCCTAACGATGGGCTTAGATTCCAGACGACATGATTTCTACAATGCGGACGTTTTTCTTGGATTTCGGTCCCCGAGGCTTTTTTACGGGCCCTGGAATAATCCAAGACGGATCTT
>CAUYUJ010002744.1:57500-86258 GCA_963575745.1 Prorocentrum cordatum
GTCGTAGTAGTAGTAGTAGTAGTAGTAGTAGTAGTAGTGGTAGCAGCAATAGTAGTAGTAGTAGTAGTAGTAGTAGTAGTAGTAGTAGTAGTAGTAGTAGTAGTAGTAGTAGTAGTAGTAGTAGTAGTAGTAGTAGCAGTCGTAGTAGTCGTAGTAATCGTAGTCGTAGTAGTCGTAGCAGTCGTAGCAGCCGTAGCAGTCGTAGCAGTCGTAGTAGTCGTAGTAGTCGTAGTAGTCGTAGTAGTCGTAGCAGTCGTAGTAGTCGTAATCGTAGTCGTAGTCGTAGTCGTAGTCATTGTAGTAGCAGTAGTCGTAGTAGTAGGAAGTGGCGGAGGAGGTGGAGGAGGAGGGGGAGAAGGCAGAGCAGGAGAGGAGGAGGACGGAGGAGGAGGAGGGGAGGAGGAGGAGGAGGAGGAGGAGGAGGAGGAGTAGGAGGAGGAGGAGGAGGAGGAGGAGGAGGAGGAGCACGAGGAGGAGGAGGGCGGAGGAGGAGGGCGGAGGAGGAGGAGGAGGTGGAGGAGGATGTGGAGGAGAAGAAGGAGGAGGAGGAGGAGGAGGGAAGGAACGGTGCTGGTGCACAGACGGCGTCCTCCAGCAAGGGCGTTCGTCTCCGCGCCCGCCCTGTCCCCGAAGGGGCGGGCGGGCGCCCTTCTCGCGCGGGCGGCCCGAGCGGGTCGGCCGCCGCCGCCCAGCTCGGTCCCACGCGTGGCGGCGTTGGGGCCCCCTCGTTTCTGCCTCCCTTCTGCTCGCTCCCTCGCTTCTTCCCTGCTTCCTCCCTCCTCCCTTCCTGCTTCCGCCCTCCTCCCTTCCTCTCTCCTTGTTTCCTCCCCCCTCCTTTCCTCCCTCCCTCGTTCCTGCCTCCCTCCCTGCATCCTCCCTGCCTCCCTGCCTCCCTCCCTGCCTGCCTCGCCTCTTCCACTCGTCGCCTCGTCACCTCATCACCTCGTCACCTCGTCCCTCCGTCCCTCCGTCCTCTGTCCCTCGTCCCTCGTCAATTCCTCTCTCCCCCCTCCCTCCCTCCCTTCCTTCCTCCCTCCCCCCTCACTGCTTCAGTTCCTCGCTCCCTCCCTGGGGGTCGGGCAGGAGAGACGAGGCGTTGCCACCGCGTGGCAGGTTTGGCGAGTGCAGCGAGGCCAGAGCTGGCGGCGGCGCGACTGCTCGGGCCGCGCGCGTTTCGGAGATGCCGAAAAGCAATGGCAACATGTGGAACATGGCGGGGAACGCCTGCAACCGCCTCGTCGCCGAGCGCATGGAGATGCGTAAGCATGAGGCGCACCTGCGGGCGCTGGAGAACACCCGGGGCGCGGTGGACAGCAAGAAGCCCAGGAGGGGGCGGAAGGGCGCAGCTCGGCGAATCGCCTCTCTTTGTCTCCTCGGTGTCGGTCTCCGTGCCCATCCCTGTCTTCACGATCTATCCACATTTCTTTCTCCGTTTTCTCTTCATCGTCATCTCCGTCTCCATCATCGTCCTCATCTCTGTGTTCATCTCCGTCTCTCTCTACGCCCCCGTGGATCATGGGACTCCCCATGCACCACCAGTCCTCGCCCCGCGTGATGACCCTCTAGCCTTTGAGGAGGAGGAGCAGGAGGAGGAGGAGGAGGAGCAGGAGGAGGAGGAGGAGGAGGAGGAGGAGGAGGAGGAGGAGGGGGAGGTGGAGGAGGAGGAGGAGGTGGAGGCGATGGAGGAGGCCGTGGTGGGTGTGGGGGAGAAGGTAATTAGTGGAGGACCCAGCCTTTCTGGGCCTCGGGCTCCATCTTGACTAGGTTTCCTGTCGTGCTCTCCCATGCCGCCCCCGTTCTGCGGGCTTGTGTCCAGGTCCGCTTCCCCTTTCAAGGTTTGTGCATCGCGTTTCGGTGAACGCTAGGTGGTGTCAGCTTAGTGGTGCAAGCTATGTGGTGTAAGCAGCTATGCGGTGTAAGCTTGGCGATGCAGTGTATGTCGTGTAAGGTATGTGTGTGTGGTAAACTATGCGGTGTAATATATGTTGTGTAAGGTATGTGGTGCAAGCTATTTGGTGTGAGGTCTGTGGTGTAAGTTCTGTGATGCAGTGCATGTTGTGTAATGTGTTTGGTGCAGTGTACGTTGTGTAACGTGTGTGGTGTGGTGTACGTGGTGCAAGCGATGTGGTGCTAGCTAGGTGGTGTAATCCACCTTGCAGAGCAGAGCTTGAAACCGTCAACTCCACTGCTCGCGCAATCGTCCCATCCTCACACTCGCAACCTGTTTTTGAACTACCCATGCGTCCGCGATTGCGATGACTACTTGGCACTGGCTGGTGCATCCCTGCGACTGCGCTAGCGCGCGCAAGGTCGCGCGCAGAGCCTCCAGCTGGTTTGGCACAGCCGACGCGATCGCAATGGCGCTTACCGATGGGGCGCTTCAGTGCGAATCGGTGATTTGGGTGGGCGCGTTATCTTGATGATGACGTCGACAACGACGGCAACGACGGTGATAGTAGCGATTGTGGTGGCGATGATCAAGATGACGACGGTAAGGCCAGTCATGGCGCCGATGCTGGTGACGATGATGGCGACGGTGGTGTGCATGTGTCGTTGGTGAATGTAATTATCTTATGACGGCGGCAGTGGTGGCGATTGTCGTTGCCGACAACATGATGTGGCGGCGCTGATGAGGGTCATGGTGAGGACATGTGCGCGCGGAAAAGCAAGACACTTGGCAGAGTTTTGTTGAAACGACAGCTGGCTTGAACATGTAATGGCTCTATCATGACTTTCTTTGGAAACGAACGGTTGTGGACAGATTTCGACGCGCGCGCGTGGCGGCTAGCGCCTGTGGCCCGAATGGTCTTATTTGATACGGATTCGCGTGCTGCGCGCATCCTGGGTCAACGCACGGTGTGATGAGAATGCGGATTTTGGATTGCTATACTCAAATGGTTTCGTATAGCGGTTTTAGCAAATGCGCGCGGGCAGAAATTTCAACGAGACTCCCGGATGGTTTTTGGCTCGAAGGTTCTCACAGAGTTCAACCGCTTGCCGAAATCTCCACGACGGGGGCTGCGGGCAGGCGCCTCACTAGTCCGGCGGCGCGTGCCGCCAGCGTTCAGAATGGTGTTTCGGCCCGTTTCGGTCCAGTTTTTCGCCTCACTATTGTGTTCTGGCTCGCTTTCGTTTGACCTGCATGTCTCTTACTTAGGGCTCGAATGCTGTTTGTTTAACATCTGTTTCTATCACTTGCCCCTCTTGCTGTGGCTCGAATCCTACGCGTTCTATTTTCTATTGCGAATGTTCTGGGGCTCGAATCCAGTGTGTTTTACGTATGCGCCTTTGGATTGCCCCTCTCCTGTGGCTCGAACCATATGTGTTTGTCTGCGTGGCTCTGGCGCGATTGAATTTTACATTGCCGCTAATGACGTACTTCGCGTCTTCTGGCGAGGTCTATGGCGTCAGGCTTCCAATGCCGCAGCTGCCGCATCCACTGTTCTCGCTGCGCCCTCTGGTTTTCTCGGGCTACTAGTCGCTAGTTTTGTCGCTGCCACCGACCATTTGGTCGCTTCCCTCCTCGACGGCTGACCCGCTACCAGGTCCGTTCGTCTCGAGGCCGCCCGCCGAAACGTTGTCACTTCGCAGTGGCTTGTGCATGGGTGCGGCGTCGTCGTCTTATACGGCGACCAGGTGGGGCACGCCGCCTGAGGCGGCGCCGCTAGGGCGCGTGGGTGGGGCCGGCCCATCTTGGGCCTCCCGGCGCGCGGGCGTCAGGGCCTCGCGTGGGGACAGCTCGCTTGCTAGCGCGAGAATGCATCCGCTTATTCTCCGTGACCGCGCCCCAACTGTCCGTGCAGCTTCTCCGCCCCCCGCCCATTCCACCCACCTTTACCAAGGCTGACTCGGCGCGGCATCGTCTTGCACGAAGACCAGATTGAGCACGCCACCGCAGGCGGCGCGGGCTCGGGCGCGCGGGGAGGGCTGGCCCATTTTGGGCCTTCCCGCGCGCGCCAGGCAGGGCCCCGCGCGGAGACAGCGCGCTTGCATGTGAACGGGAAAAGGTCCGCTCCCCCTGCCGCCACCTCCATTCTTATCCTCGTTCTCTTGCACTGATCCCTCCTCTTTCCCATCGTCAACCGCCTCCTGCTGATCATCTTCCCGTTCTTCGTCGTCGCCGTCCTCCGCTTCCTCCTCCTCCTCTTCCTCCTTCTCGTTCAACTGTTTAGTGAAGGGGCGACGTGTCGTAGAGGCGTGCCAGGCGCCCCTGTTGGAGCTCTGCCATGTCACCTGGGCTTTCCTTGCCCCGCCTCGCCGCCGTGCCCCGGTGCGCGCGCTGCATCCTTCCTTGTCATCGTGCTGGGCGCTTCTTCCTTCATTTTTTACGCCGATGGTCCTGCCTGACCTTACCCCCGCTTCCTTCCTTGCCCTCTCGTCGTTGTCGTCGTCGTCGTCGTCGTGATCGTCGTCGTCGTCGCCACTGAAGTGGCCTGCGCTTCCTCGTCCACGTCCGCTTTACTTCTGGCTGCTCCCCGCCCTCGCTGCCCGTGCCCCTGGTGTGCGCGTGGCGCGGTTGATCCATGTTGGATCCTTGCCCCTTCTCTTGAAGGGCCGGCCGCGCGCGTTGCTAGTCCGTTGTGACTAAGTCTCTCCGCCTCGTCGCTGCGCGCCAGGCCGCGACCGCCAAAAGTGTATGTGCGCGTGTGTTTGTGTGAGCGCGCGTGTGTGTTTGCGCGAGAGTGGGCGGGGGCGTTCGCGCGCAAACTCCATAGAAACCCCGCGCACCGCTCCCCGACGGCAGGCAAGCAGGTCCCCCAACACGCCCCTTGCTCCGCGGCCCCCTCCTAGTTCGGACCCGGATTGGAATGGTTCCCCGGAACGGCGGATCCCTGCCAACCCAGCTCCCCAGAATACCGAGGCGGCTCCACTCAGCCCGCGCGGATCCCTTCCGCGCTGCGGACGGACTCCCAGACCCAAACCCAAAACGCGGGCCCGCACTACAGGCAAAGCAGTCCGAAGGAGGCGCGCCCGCCAGCGCCACCCAGGAACCCGCGCGCAAGACTCCTCGCGTTACCGAACACCACAGCCCACTAACGACGGGAAGTGGCGACAGGAACGACCCACCCCACCTGGAAGCGACCTGCCCCAGCGCCACTCAGGTCCGTCTCATCGGCACTGCAATTTTGCTTGGCGACTATGGGATCGCGACGACAGGCTGTACAACAATCCATTAACTGGCATCCGGGCTGGAAGTACCATGTTTAACGCCAGGACTAATGACATGAGGTGGTCGACCGCCTCAAGAAAGAATGTGGCTCCATGTTGGTCATCGTCTGGAACGCCGTTCGCGACCGCCGTATGGGCAGACACGGGTCCACCCAGAACCCAAGCCCCCTGCCAATCGAGTTTCGCAAAGATTTTCTCACCCAACTCAGCCAGGTCGACCTCGACGAGTGCACCAGTTCGGTGTGGCCCTGCGCCTAGCCCCCCTGCAGCAAGGGCGCGTCAGCTCAGACAGGTCCCTGTCCCTCCCCCCCTCCGCATGGCGTCTTGCCTTGCCTCTTAACATATTTCAGTGCACCTGTTCGGTGCCACCCCCTTCCTTGCCCGCTATCAGTGCACTTGTTCGGACCCCCCAGCGCGCCGCCTCTGGCGACTCGCGCTCTCCACAACAGGGTCTCAACGACGAGTTCCCCCAGCTCCTCTCACCGCGTCGCGCCCCGTTCCAGGGAAGGCCGCCGCAATGTTGTCTATCGTTTGTCGCTCCCTTGCGCTCCTTGGAGGTGAGGATCGACCGCTGACTCATCCGTTGCTTTGAGACCCGTGCGCCAGTGCCCCGTCTTCAGGGTGTTCGCACCAGCCTCGGCGCCGGGTGGGCTGGTCTTGCCGCCCGCCCCTGGCGCCCGCCCTGTCGCTCCCTCCCGCCCATGCGCCCCGCCCCGGCCGCGAGCTTGGGCTCCGCCGTTGCGTCTGCCCCACCCTGCCGCCCCCGGGAGGAGGCCCCTGCCCCCGCTGTTGCATCCTCTGTTCGGCTGCGGCCGTGCAGGTTGGATCGCCGGCCTTTTGCAGGATTTTGACGCCGGGCCTCGCCCGCTGCCTCTCCCCCTGGCTGCCCCTTCGCTTCTCTGAGGTGCTGGTTCTGCGCCGCAACGCCCTTGCCTGGTTTTCAGGCCAGCCCACCCAGGCCCCCGCTTGGGGCCTGTGGGTGCTTGGCAGGCCAGCCGAGGCCACCCGCGACCTCGGCATCCCCCGCCCCTCTTTCTGCCCGCCCCGCGGGTCTGCCTCCCCCGGGCAGGCGCCCTTCGTTCGCATGACGCCTGCCGTGCTCGCCGGCCAGTCTGATCGCCGACGGGCTTAGTCGTTTCGCTTCAGTTGCCCTGTAGGCCACCCATGGCCTCGGCTTCCACCGCCCCCCGGCCCGCATCCGTGGGGCTGGCTCGCCGTACCTGCCTCCCCGGGCGCTGCCTTGCGCCTCCTCGCCGCCCTGCCTCCCACTTCGGGCCTGTGGCCGGCCCAGGCTGCCTCGTAGGCCACGCGTGACCTCGGCGCCCTGCGCGTCTTTCTCCCCAGCCGCTCCCCCCGCCCCTGCCATCCTGTCCGGGCGGTGTCGTGCTGCCTCAGTGGCAGTCGCGACCTTGCTTCCCGGGTTTCGCCCGTCGCTCACTGGCTGGTGGGCCGCTGCCCGTCGCTAGCTACCCTTTCGCCGGCCTGGTGGTGGCCTCGTCCTTGTTGCTGTGTCTTGGCGCCTCGCAGGTCACATGTGACCTCGCCACCCCGGGCTCACGCTGCGCGCTGCCTTCGCTCCCGTCGGCCTTCCCCAGGTTGCCTCGCGGGTCACCCTGACCTCGGTACCCTTAACCGCCTCGCTGTGCTGCTTCCGCTTCCAGCTCGCACTGGACCTGTCGCTCCCCCCTCTGGGCTTAAGTCGGGCCTGTCCCCCTACAGGGGGATTTTCGACGAAATATATGAAATATTATCCCAGTGCGACCCTACCTAGGAGTTGGAGCATTTAGGAAAGCAACATCTACATCTACACCGACAGCTACAGTTACATCTACACCTGCATCTACATCTACATCAATATGCTATGCTATGCTGTGCTATGCTATGATGCGCTGCGCTAGGCTAAGCAATGATATGCTATGCTATGATATGATATGCTGCGCTATGCTATGCTATGCTATGAAATGCTATGCGATGCTGAGCTATGTTATGATGTGCTATGCTAGGTTATGATATGCTATGCTATGCTGAGTTATGCTATACTGTGCTATGTCATGCTCTGATA
Organism: Prorocentrum cordatum; assembly: GCA_963575745.1. Classification (NCBI taxonomy): domain Eukaryota; class Dinophyceae; order Prorocentrales; family Prorocentraceae; genus Prorocentrum; species Prorocentrum cordatum. Next base: position 64,732 of record CAUYUJ010002744.1, read on the forward strand.
TGCTTGGCTATGCTATGCTATGCTATGCTGTGCTAATGCTGCGCTGCGCTATGCTGCGATATGCTGCGCTGCGCTAAACTAAGGTAAGCTAAGCTATGCTAAGCTAAGCTAAGCTAAGCTAGGCTAGGCTAGGCTAGGTTAAGCTAAGCTAAGCCAAGCCAAACCAAGCCAACCCAAGCCAAGCTAAGCTAAGCAAAGCTAAGATGATATAAGCTAAGCTAAGCTAAGCTAAGCTAGGCCAGGCAAAGCTAAGTTAAGCTAACCTGAGCTAAGATTATATAAGCGAAGCTAAGCTAAGCTAAGCTAAGCTAAGCTTAGCTAAGCTAAGCTGGGTGAACCCAGGGGGCGCAGACGGGGGAACCGCGGGGCGGGGACCGGGGGAACCGCCCGGGGCGCTTTCCATTGCCCGGCCCCTTTAAGCTAAGAGAGTAAGAACCCTTCTAGGCAGAGCCTAGGTAGGGAACAATTATCCCAGTGCGACCCTACCTAGGGGTTGGAGCCCCTGGGGAAGCAGCATTAGTAGTGACAGTAAAGCTAAGCCATAGCAAAGCTAAAGCTAAGCTAAAGCTAAGCTAAAGCTAAGCTATAACAAAGCTAAAGTTAAGATATAGCAAAACTAGCGCTAAGCTAAAGCTAAGCTAAGTCTAAGCTAAGCTAAGCTAAATCTAAGCTAAAACTAAGCTAGAGCTAAGCTGAAGCTAAGCTAAAGCTAAGCTAAAGCTAGGCTAAAGCTAAGCTACAGCTTAAGCTACAGCTGAGCCACAACTAAGCTAAAGCGAAGCTAAAGCGAAGCTAACGCCAAGCTAAAGCTAAGCTAAAGCTAAGCTAAAGCTAAGTCAAAGCTAAGCTAAATCTAAAGCTAAGCTAAAGCTAAGCTAAAGCTAAGCTAAAGCTAAGCTAAAGCTAAGCCCGTTCGGTCAATCGTGGGGCTATGCTATGCAATACTGTGCTATGTTATGCTATGCTGTGCTATGCTATGCCATGCTATGCTATGCTATGCTATGCTACGCTAAGCTAAGCTTCATTAGGCTAAGCTACGCTAGGCTAAGCTAAGCTAAGCTAAGCTAAGGTAAGCCAAGCTAAGCTAAGCTAAGCTAAACCAAGCTAAGCTAAGCCAAGCTAAGCTAAGACGAGATAAGCTAAGCCAAGCTAAGGGGGCGCGACTGGGGGAACCGCGGGGCGGGGACTGGGGGAACCGCCCGGGGCGCTTTCCACTGCCCGCCCCTTTAAGGTAGAGAGTAAGAACCCTTCTAGGCAGAGCCTAGGTAGGGAAAACAGATAGCCAAAAAAGTCTAAAAATAGTGGGGGGACCATTTTTGGAGTATTTTTTGGCCATTCAGGGGTATTTTTTGACCTTTTTAATTTTTCGCCCAAAATCCCCGACTTGCCCTGGCGCTTGCCCTGGCGGCCCTGGCGGCGCTTGCCCTGGCGGCCACCCTGGCTGCTTGCCCCTCCGGCTGCCGCCCCGCCACTGCTGCTGGTCCCCCGGCCCCGGCGCCGCCCCGCCGCCGCGCCGCGTTCTGAGCGGGCCGGACTTCCGTCTCTCCTCCCGCCCGCGCCTGGTCTTCCTCTCGGGGGTGGACAGAATCCCCAACAGTGACACGTCGATTCGTGAATTGTCCGTGTTCGGATCTCGAGATGGCGCCGTGGCCGTCATTTTCCAGGCTTGCGCCCGCCAGGTTTGGGCTTCAGGTCGTTTTCATTAAACCACGTCTTACTAAAAGGGGGTCTGTCCATTCCCGATTCCTCCTCTTCCCCACGCGCATCGCGGCCTCATTTGAAGTCGTACGCCCTACGTCTGCTCTTCTCCCGCCAGCGCAATCATTCTGCCCAGCCGCCGTCGCAACAAGCGTGTGTGTGTGTGTGTGTGTGTGTGTGTGTGTGTGTGTTTGTTTGCGTGCTTTTGTTTGTGCTTGTGTTTGTGCGTACTTTTGTATGCGTGTTCGTGTTTGTGTGTGTGTGTGCGCGTGTGTGTGTCTGTGTGTGTGTGTGTGTGTGTGTGTGTTTGTGCTTGTGCTTGAATTTGTGCTTGTGTTTGTGTTTGTGTTTGTGTTCGTGTTCGTGTTTGTGTTTGTGTTTGTGTTTGTGTTTGTGTTTTTGTGTGTGTGTGTGTCTGTGTATGTGTCTGTCTGTGTCTGTGTTTGTGTCAATGTCAATGTCTGTGTCTGTGTCTGTGCGTGCGTGCGTGCGTGCGTGCGTCTGTGCGTGTGTGCGTGTGTGTGGTGTGTGTGTGTGTGTGTGTGTGTGTGTGTGCGTGCTTGTGTGTGTATATACATATAACGGCGCACCGGGTCCGGGGGCCCGGGGCCGGGACCTCGACCGCAAATGTGGGCCCCGGGGGGCCCGGAGGCTCGTCGGACCGCCGGACGCCGTCCAAGATCGTTCGCAGGCGGCTTCGGAACGCGCTCCGATGGCTCCAGATGCCTTCAAAGACGCCTGTCATGACACCAAGAAGGTCCCAGAAGCCTCCAAGACGCTCCGAGAGGCAGCCCAAGAGAGGCCCAAAAAGCAAAAATCGTGCCATTCCTATGGGAAAACGTATATTTTTCGCATGTTCGCCTCTTGGGCTTTCACCGCGTCCAAGACGGCCCAAGAGGCGCCCAAGACGGTCTACGAGGCCTCTGGGAGCGCTCCAAGGCTGCGCACGAGTGGCCCAGGACGGCCCCAAGACGGCCGAAGAGAGCCCCAAGACGAGTTCGAGAGGGGTCCCAGACGGAGAAAGCCAACCTCGAATTCCGAGCTTCCGGCCCAAGAGGCTCCAGGAGGCGCCAAAATGCCGCCAAGAGGCGCCAAAAGGCTCCCAAAAGCACCCCAAGACGTTCCGAGAGGCACCCCAAGAGAGGTCCAAGAAACAAAAATCGTGCCATTCCTATGGGAAAACGTATATTTTTCGCATGTTCGCATCTTGGGCTTTCACCGCGTCCAAGACGGCCCAAGAGGCCTCCAAGACGGCCTAGGAGGCCTCCGGGAGCGCTCCAAGGCTGCGCACGAGTGGCTCAGGACGGCCCCAAGACGGCCCAAGAGAACCCCAAGACGACTTCGAGAGGGGTCCCAGAAGGAGAAAGCCACTCTCGAATTCTGAGCTTCCGGCCCAACACATCCCAGGAGGCGCCAAAACGCAGCCCAGAGGCGCCAAAAGGCTTCCCAAATCAGCCCAAGACGTTCCGAGAGGCACCCCAAGAGAGGTCCAAGAAGCAAAAATTGTCCCATTCCTATCGGAAAACGTATACTTTTCGCATGGTCGCCTGTTGGGCTTTCACCGCGTCCAACACGTTCGAAGAGGCTCCCAAGACGGCCTAGGTGGCCCCCAAGAGAGTTCCAAGACGGTTCACGAGGCGCCCAGGACGGCAAAATTGGACTCCAAAATGGCCTAAGAGAGCCCCAAGGCGTGCCCGAGAGGGGTCCCAGAGGGAGAAAGCCACTGTAGAATTCCGAGCTTTCGGCCCCAAGAGGCTCCAGGAGGCGCCAAGAGAGCTCCAAGAAGCCCCCACGAGAGACCCAGGACGCCCCAAGAGGCTCCAAAGGCGGCCCAAGAGAGCCGCAAAGATCTGACCGCAGGTGGCCTCAAGTCGGGCCTCCACGCAGCCAGGACGGCCAATGACGGCTTCAGATTGCAGAACCGATGCCCCCAAGGGACCCTCAGACGCCCCCCAAGAGGCACCCAAGAGGTGCCTCCAACAGCCAGTTGACGAAGCATGCGGAACACCCCAGAAGCTCCTCAGATGCCGTCGCGCGCCTGTGCTTGATAGCGTTGTCCAAGATCGTCCAGCGCCCCCCCCGGCCTGGGCTAGAACCTGAGCGCGCGCGAAGCGCGCGCGATGGTTCTAGTGTGTATGTGTGCGTGCGCGTGCGCGTGCGCGTGCGCGTGCGCGTGCGCGTGCTCGTGTGCGTGTGCGTGTGCGTGTGCGTGTGCGTGTGCGTGCGTGCGTGCCTGCGTGCCTGCGTGCCTGCGTGCGTGCGTGTGCGTGTGTGTGTGTGTGTGTGTGTGTGTGTGTGTGTGTGTGTGTGTGTGTGTGTGTGTGTGTTTGTTTGCGTGTGTAAGAACGACAGGTCGTTGACGCATTCAGCACCGCACATTCAGGAAACTCGGAGCCCTCTCGGCCTCTGACAGCTCGCGGCGCCACGAGGGCGGAGGGAAGGGGGAGGGGCGAATGGAGGGAATAGGAGATACGGTTGGGGATGGGTGGTGGGTGAGGGGGGGACACATAATTAAGCTATGAAGGGGGGGGGGAATGGAGGTGATACAGTGGGGGTTGGGATGGGGTGGGAGGGGGGGGGGTGGACGGGGTCGTAGCAGAGGGGTTGGGAAGGATGGCGTGGCTGGAGGGGGGCAGGGAGGACTGGAAGGGGGGAGGGAGGCGGCGGGAGGAAGAGAGCAACGGAAAGGGAAGGACGGGAGAGGGGAATTGCGCAATATGGAGAGGGGGCGGGATGGAACGGGAAGGGGAGAGTGCGAGAAGGGACGGGGAGGGAGGGAAGGGGAGGGAGAAAGGCAAGGCGAGACGATGAAGGAGTACGAAGGTGAGGGGTGACGGGATGGGAGGACCATGGAGACGAGAAAATATGGAGGAATGGCGAGGGATGGGTGAGGATGGGGATGAGGTGTGCAGGAAAGGATGATGAGGGAGGGGGGGAAGGGGAAACACGGAGGATTCAGGAGCCTTTCGACTCGACGAGGGCTTTGCGACAGCGTTGCCCTTGGGGGAGGAGGGCGAGGAGGGAGAATGGAGGACACGTTGGAGAAGAGCAGCGGGGAGGAAGGACTAGGGAGGGATAAGTGGGGGGAAGAGAGGAAAGGGGAAGGGAGGGGATCGGTATCGGAACTTTCTGGGAACCGGTTGGAAGGCATGTCAGATGAGTGGAGGAGCGATGTACCGAGACAACAGCGACGAGGGAGGAAGGAACATGAAGGTTGGAACGCGGGAAGGGGGAGGACTGTAGAGGGGAGGAGGAAGACGGACGGAGGATCAGGAGCAGGCGGAAGAAATGATGATGTTGATGATGACGCTGATGTTGATGATGACGAAGATGGTGGTGGTGGTGATGGTGATGGTGATGTTGATGTTAATGTTGATGTTGATGTTGTTGATGATGATGACGACGTTGATGATAATGAGGTACATACTGGCGGTGCCGATGAGGATAACGAATACGATCACTATGGCGGTGGCGATCGCGAAGGCGATGACGATAACGATGATGATGACGATGATGATGACGATGGTGGTATCGGTGGTGGTGGTGGTTGTGGTGATGATGATGCTGATGCTGATGATGCTGATGATGGTGATGCTGGTGGTGGTGGTGATGAACATGAGGATGCTGATGATGACGATTACGATCACGATGGCGGTGGTGGTGAAGCTGACGATGATGATGCGGGTGGTGATGGGGAGGATGATGAGGATGATGAGGACGAGGATGAGGATTGTGATGAGGATGATGATGGTGGTGGTGGTGTTGATGATGATGATTACGATGATGATGATGATGATGATGATGATGATGATGATGATGATGATGATGATGATGATGATGATGCTGATTCGGATGATGATGATGCTGATGATGATGAGGATGATGAAGATGAAGATGAAGTTAAACAATGAATATACATATGAATATGAAGATGAATACGAAGATGACGATGATGATGATGATGATGATGATGATGATGATGAACATGATGACGATGATGATGACGATGATGATGATGATGATGATGACGATGACGATGACGATTACGATGACGATTACGATGACGGTGCTGCTGCTGTTGATGATGATGATGTTGATGATGATGATTATGATGATGATGCTAGTGATGACGATAATGATGATGATGGTGATGCTGATGATGATGATGATGATGATGATGACGGTGATGCTGATGATGATGATGATGATGATGATGATGATGATGATGATGAAGACGATGATGAAGACGATGCTGATGACGATGATGATGATGATGATGATGATGATGATGATGATGATGATGATGATGATGATGATGATGATGATGATGATGATGATGATGCTGATGATGATGATGATGATGATGATGATGATGAGGCTGCTGCTGCTGCTGCTGATGCTGCTGCTGCTGATGATGATGATGATGATGATGATGATGATGATGATGGTGATGATGATGGTGGTTGTGGTGGTGGTTGTGGTGGTGGTTGTGGTGGTTGTGGTGGTGGTGGTGGTGTTGATGATGATGATGATGATGATGATGATTGATGATGATGATGATGATGATGATGAGGACGAGGAGGAGGAGGAGGAGGAGGAGGAGGAGGAGGAGGGAGGAGGAGGACGTGGAGGAGGAGGAGGAGGAGAGGAGAGGAGGAGGAGGAGGAGGAGGAGGAGGAGGAGGAGGAGGAGGAAGAGGAGGAGGAACTGTGCAGGTGAAACACCTCGCTTCATGTTTCCCTGGGCCGTGCCACCTCGCTGCATGGTCCCTTGGCACCTGCGAGGGACCACGTGCACCTTCGCCACAAGGCCAAGACCAAGAAGCTCCAGGAGGACCGGGCTGCGGACATCCAACTAGAAAACCGCATCCTGCTGCAGAAAATGCTGAGCATCGACACGAAGCCGTCCCAGGCCCGCGCGCCCCCTCCCACCTTGCATTTCCTTGCGCCTTCCTTCCCCTCGCTCCTCCCTCTCTCCCTCCCTTTCGCTCCATCTTCCCCCCTCCGTCCTCGCTTCTCTTCCTGCTTCATCCTCTCGCCTCGCATCTTCTTCCTTCCCGGTAGTAGTGGGAATCTCTGGATTCCCAGGGCTTCCCCCCATTGGACCTGGCTGTCGCACTTTCTCTTGTGGCCGCTTGGGTTCCTATGGGTTCCTCTGGACTCCTCTGGTCTCGCCTTTACTCTTAGAGAGTTAAGAACGGGACCTCTGCGCACTTTGTTCTGGTGGCGGCTTAGCTTCCCATAGGTTCCTATCGATTCCTCTGGGCTTCGATCTCACGGATTGAGTATGATCGCCAGCATGGCCCCTAAGCACTTGTTTATTGTATTCTCGACGTGAGCCAAGGCATGAACGGGAACATCGCGACGTTTAAGGCACATCAGAGGGCACCAACCATATAACACCACCCGTTAGGGCTCTAAGGCGAGAGCGAGGTCAGAAATCACACTCCCATCGAACACCAGGGTATGAACGAGAACTCGCGATCTTCAAGGCACCATAGCGCAGCAGTCATAGCGCGCTAGCCACAGGTCACCAATGCAATATAGGGAAAACGCAATCTTCAACACATCGTACGCCAGTCGCCACACGGCACCACCTATAGGGCACCAGGGCGAGAACGAGACCTCACGGCCTTCAGGATCGCAGTGCAGAAGCCAAGAAGCCCCACAGGGCACCAAGGCAATAGCGAGAAGTCGCACGAGCCGCGCGACCTCCGCCAGGCGAGGCAGAAGAGGGCGCTCACCTTGGACGGCGTTGTCTTCTGGCTGGCTCGAGCTGGAGGCGAAGCTGCGGACCTCAGAGTCGACTCCGGCGGGAGCCACAAGGAGCCGAAGAACAGTGCCCCTGAGCTGGCGCGCATCCAGCACGAGATTGTCAAGGTTGCGGGGGGTCGGCGTGCACGCCGCCCACTGTCTGCGCTGCCTCCGCACGGGGTACACCTGCGAGAGCGCGAGGGAACTGCTCGTCAAGCAGTGCAAGGCGAAGGCGTTCGCTCTGGGCGCCGACGCCCGCGGGGCCAAGAAGCGGCCCGCCACCTCCGCCCCCAGCTCTGTGTCCCGCGAGCCGACTCTTCGGACTGGGGTCATGTTCGAGGCGACCCAGAGTTTGGAGCAGCATGTCTGACCAGGGTCCTTCTGCGAGCTGCACGAAGGCGCGTACCTCGTGCCGAACTTCCTGCTCCATGCAGCTGCTCTTGGCCGACGGAGGAGTGCTTCCACGCAGTGCCCATCGTGGGCAGTGGCTGTGTCACTGGCCGCTGCTCGGGCCTTGGAGGGGCAGGGCGACGCGCGCGGAGACGGCTCCTGGCAGCCGTGGAGTCAAGCTCCACGGCCGCGCTCGTTCGCGCGGGCCCAGCGGTCGCGGCGGGCCTACTCTGTAAGAACGGTTTTTTGAAGGCAGATCTGCCTTCAAAAAAGCGTTCTTAAGGGGCAGGGCGACGCGCGCGGAGACGGCTCCCGGCAGCCGTGGAGTCAAGCTCCACCGGCCGCGCTCGTGCGCGCGGGCCCAGCGGTCGCGGCGGGGGCCTCGTCGCGGGGCCTGTGTGTCGCGGGGCCCGCGCGGCAGTGCGCGCGAGGCACGCGCGGTGTTGACGAGAAGCCCTCTGCAAATTTGTGGTGCAGTCCGTTGCTCGCAGTTGCTCAGGAGGGGAAGAAACACACAGACACAAGTCATCGTCGACCCCCAGGAGAATGTGGGAAAATAGGGGAAGGGGGGGGGAAGACAAAAACCCAGAACATATGGGAAAGTATGGGGAATCTTTTTAATTTGTGTGTATTTATTTGTGTGTCCTGGGGCCCCTTCACTTGCATCATCGGGCGGTGCGGCGCGAGAGTCTGGGGGGCCCCCCTGCGGCAGCCTCGGGAGGACAGGCGTCGGAGGCAGGCCCCCGACTGCGGCCGCAGCCCGTGCCCTCCCGCCTCTCCCGCGGGCCGGGGTCGCGCCCGCGGGGGGGACGCGCGAAGGAGAAGGCCCTCTCGGAAGGCGGCGTCGGGGGTGGACAGACCTCCTACCCCGACACGTCGATTCAGGAATTGGCCGTTTTCGGTTCGCGAGAGGGCGTCGCGGCCGTCATTTGTGCGGGTCCAGGTCCGTCGGTTTCGGTCCAAGGCCGTTTTCACTAAGGGGAGATCTACTGAAGGGAGATTTGTCCACCGCCGAAGGCGGCGGGACTTCTCAGAAGCCCTCGCGCCTTCTGAGGAGTTTCCTGCGTTTTCGGGTCCGGGGAAGGCTTAGGACGCTTTTCGGAAGGCCGGGGGACCTCCGAGTCTTCCGAGGAGGCCCGCGCCCCTTCTCTCTTCCCCCCCTCGCTCGCCGCCGGTCGAGGGGCGCGAAGCCGCCTCGCCAGGCGCATCTGGCCAGCACAGCGCGGCTCGAGCACGACCGGCGCCGAAGACTTCGGGCGTCCAGGGCCAGCGCGTGTGCCGTCAGTGCTGGCATGAGGACGGGCATGTCCCCCTACAGGGGGATTTTGGGCGAAAAATTACAAATACTCCGAAAATGCCCCCCAAAATGCTCAAGCATGGTCAGAAAATCGTCCCCATATTATTTTTTGACTATTTTTTGAATCTTCTCCCTGTAGAGGGACAGGCCCGACTTAATTCGGGCCGTACGAAGGGGGGGGATTGGGAAAGGGGGGGTTACGAAATCTGCTGCATGCAGCTGGTTTCGGCCCCACTGAGGGGCCCATTCCTCGATGCATGGCGGCCTCCGGCGCCGGGAGGCCCCGGGAAAATCAGCCACGTGAGCTGATTCTCAATTGCTATCCCCCCCTTTCGCCCAGCCCGATGACTGCTGGCAGCACGCCGCGCGAAGGACCTCAGAGGGCGACCGCCGCGGTCTCGGAGGTGAGCGCGGGCCCACGGGCACAGCCGCTGCGCAGGCCGAGCGCGGGCTCGAGGAGCCCGAGGGGCGGGAGCCCCGGGAGCGGGCAGCCGCGCTGGCCTGCCAGGGCCCACGTCGAGCCGATCGGTCCGATCCTCGACGAGCGCGTTCCACTACAGTGCCGTTTTTAACACATGCTCCGCGTGCGGATCATGTATCAAGAATGCAGGAGCAACGATGAGTTCATGCATGAATTTGTTCCCACATTAATAATGTATTAAGCATCATATATTTTAAACAAATCCTATGTATGAAAACCTGCCCTGTACTCGCAAAGTAACTACTCGCAAATGGCCTGGATCCCCCGCCGGGGATCTACGATACATTGCATCAGAGCAGGCAGGTGTTTTTAGGACGTCTGCGAGTAGGCACTTTGCGAGTAGTGGAACGCGCTCGGCGAGATTCGATATCGGCCTCGGCTGTCCCGATTCGATTATGATTCCTCGGAGGTCGATAGACCTCCTGCCCTGACACGTCGGTCTGCGAATCGGATGGGCCGTTTTCGGTCCGCGAGGGGGCGTCGCGGCCGTCCTTTTCGCGGGTCTGGGTCCTCCTCCTCCGCCTCCTCCTCCTCCTCCTCCTACCTCCTCCTCCCGTCGGTTTCGGTCCTAGGCCGTTTGCACTAGAGGGTGGTTTGCTAAAGGGAGGTTTGTCCACCGCCGAGTTCCGATTTTGGGGCGATCCGCTGCGGCCCGATGCTTACGTGGCGCTGTTGCGCATCCTGGCGCAGCCGATCCGACTCGATGTCGATGCAGTGCTGGTGCGGCCCGATTCGACGAGCGTTCCGATCCGTTCCGAATTTGGTTGTTCCTACATTCGCTCTGAGGATGGTCTTCCCTTTCAGCCCTTTCAGCGCAGCCTGCCCCCCTGTTGCGCGGCCTCGGTGCAGGCGCGGCCGTCTGCGGCGCTTCCAGTGGCAGGTCAAGCGGGCCTGCTGCGCGCGGCACGCCGGGCGGTGGATCAGGGGTTCGGCGCGTCTTTTTGCCCCAGGAGGAAGCGAGACGAGGGTGCGCGGAGCACCAGAGGTGGCCGCGCAGGAAGGCCGATGACGACGTGGAGCGCAAGCTGGCGAACTTCGTCCGCGGACGGCGCGGGCGCGCGTCGATGTTGAACGTGCGGGATATGTTCGAGCAGCTGCGGGAGAGATTCGCGCAGGGCGCCGCCGCGCGTCGTGACGCTCGCATCCCAAGGGCGCCATGGAGATAACGAGAAGTCGCGCCCTCCATTTCCAGTTGCATTCGGTCACCAGCCATAGAGTGCCATCCATGAAGCACCGGGGTACGAACGAGAACTCGTGACTTTCACGGCACCCTGTGCAGCACGTATTGGGTATAGCCCGTGTAGCACCACTGTAGGCACGATGCGACCCAAGCTGCAACAACATATTGTACATAAGATAGAACAGCACCTATCCTGAACACCAGGGCAAGAACGAATCGTCGCAACTTTTACAGAGATAGGACACAAACAATGAAGCTTCACGCATAGAGCCCTGGGGCAATAGTGAACCTTCCCAGCCTTCAATGAGATCATCAAATTTCATCCATTGCCCACCACCCACACTGCACCATTGCAATGCTGAGAACTCGCGACCTAATACTGCACCAGCCGGATAGCACCACCCGCAGATCACCAGAGCAAGAAGGATAATTCGCGACTTACATAGCGCGCCAACCATGAAACACCACTGACAAGGCGCCATGACAAGAGCGATACTTCGCGTCTTAATACGACACAAGCCATGGTGCACCACCCATAGAGCGCCAAGGCAAGATTGGAAAGTCGCGCTATAGTTGTGCAGAGCCAGAAAGCACCTCTCGTATGTCATTATGACAAGAAAGCTTAATTATGCACCAACCCCACCACACACCAACCGTCGAGCACCACCCATAAAACATAATGACGACCATGGGGACTCGCGACCTCCATAATACACCGGTCGCCGAACACCACCCATAGAGCATAGCAAAAGCAACAGAAAGTGCTCGCGACCTCCACAGCGCACCAGTTATCGGAGGTGAGGGGGTGAGATCGAAGTGGAACGGAGAGCCCCCCTACCGGGAAATCGGTTTCGGTTTCGTGTTCGTGCGTGCCGTGCGTGCGGGCGAGGCGAAGCTGCGTGGGCGGGCGAGAAATAAGTCTCTTTTAGCTGAGGAGCGGCTGGACCAAAAGTCTCCCTTCCAGCAACCGGTGCCCCGCGGTGTCCCGCCGGTGTCCCGCTCGGGGGCCGGTGGCGCGCGGTGTCCCGCTAGTGTCCCGCCAGTGTCCCGTCGGTGTCCCGATGATGATGATGATGATGATGATAATGATGATGATGATGATGATGATGATGATGATGATGATGATGATGATGATGATGATGATGATAATGATGATGATGATGATGATGATGATGATGTTGACGATGATGATGATGATGATGATGATGATGATAATGATGGTGATGGTGGTGATGATGGTGTCCCGATGATGATGATGATGATGTTGACGATGATGATGATGATGATGATGATGATGATGATGGTGATGCTGATGGTGGTGATGATGATGGTGCCCCGATGATGATGATGATGATGTTGATGATGATGATGTTGCCGATGATGATGATGATGATGATGATGATGATGATGATGGTGCCCCGATGATGATGATGATGATGATGATGATGATGATGATGTTGATGTTGATGTTCCTGATGATGTTGATGATGATCATATGATTTGATGATGATGATTTTGATGGTGTCCCGAAGATGATGATGATGATGATGACGATAATGATGATGATGATGCAGATTATGATGAGGTGATGGTGATGATTTTGATGATGGTGGCCCAATGATGGTGATGATGCTGGTGTTGATGATGATGTTGGCGTCCCGATGATGTTGATGATGATGATGATGATGATGGTGATGATGATGATTATGGTGACGATGATGGTGTTCCGATGGTGATGATGATGTGATGATGATGATGATGATGGTGCCCCGATGACGATGATGATGATGATGGTGATGATGATGTTGTTGTTGTTGTTGTTGTTCATGAGCATGTTGATGATGATGATGATGATGAGTATCATGATGATAGTGATGATGATGATAGTGATGATGATGAGGATGATGATGATGATGATGATGATGGTGGTGTTCTGATGATGATGATGATGATGATGGTGTCCCGATGATGTTGATGATGATGTTGATGATGATGATGATGATGATGATGATGATGATGATGATGATGGTGATGGTGATGGTGATGGTGATGGTGATGGTGATGGTGACGATGATGGTGTCCCGATGACGATGATGATGATGATGATGATGATGATGATGGTGGTGATGATGATGATGATGATGATGATGATGATGATGTTGGTGATGATGGTGATGAGCTGACGATGATGATGATGGTGTCCCAATGATGCTGCTGCTGCTGATGATGATGATGATGATGATGTTGATGACGTTAATGACGATGATGTTGATGATGATCATGATGATGACGACGTTGATTGTGATATCGATTCTGATATCGATAGTTGGATCGATAGTTAGACCGAATGTGAGATCGATTGTGAGATCGATAGTGAGATCGATAGTGAGATCGATTGTGATATCGATAGTCAGATCGATAGTGATATCGATCGAATGAAATAGATCGAGTGAGATCGATCGAGGGAGATCGATCGAGTGAGATCGATCGAGCGAGACCGATAGTGAGAATCGATCGTGAGATCGATAGGGAGACCGATCGAGTGAGACGTTGGTTCCTCCTCCCCCTGAAACTCCTTATCACCCGAAGGACGGTCGTATAGGTAAATCACCACCTGTAGAGCATCAGGGCAAGATTGATAGCTCGCGACATGTTACTGCGCAGGCCATCGAGCACTGTCCGTAGTGCTCCAGGGCAGGGGCGATGACTCGCGACCCTGCTGCTGCATCAGCCTCAGAGTGCCACCCGCCTGTCATCAGGAGAAGTATTAGGACACCGGCCATCAAGCACCAACCATTGGGAGCCAGTGCAAGATAGGGCACCCGCGATCTATAATTCCAATTCCTTCCAGAACAACCGAGAGCCCCTTTGTGCAAACAGTGTTTTGGAGCAGTCACTTTCGGCTCCGCGATTTGGCATCAATGTGACAAATCACCTAGCAGGGGACGTTTTGGACAGGTGCTGGGCCCAACAGGAGGAGAAAGGCAAGGAGGGGCAGGAGTGGGAGGGTTGCAGGGCAGGGGTAGACGGAGGAGGATGCAGGATTGAAGGTGAGCGATCGAGGATGAGGAGGAACAGGAGGAGCATGGGAATATCGATGCGAGGGGTGGATGACTTGGGAAAGGATGGGATGGGATGGGGCAGGACGGAGGACACAGGGGGAAGGACGAGCAGGGCGAGCAGGAGGAAAAGGGTCTGGAGGGTGAAGAGCCAGGGCCGGAGGAGTAAGGATGATGACGATGAGGAGTTTCCGGCATTGGCCAGAATTCAGCCTCTTCTGACACGGGTTCCGCCACGATGGTGTACTTGGCATCGCTCGAACGTGTGCATTTTTTCTCGGCGAGGACCCTGGAGGAGCATCCTGGACCATCGAGCAAAAAAAATACGCACGAAACCGAAAAATGCACGGGAAATGGACGTCCGAGCGACGGCAAGAGTAGAGTATCGCGAAGAAGGGTCCTTCAACCGGGGCGAGGCTCCACACCCGTGCTGGAGCCTGACAAAAAACACGCCGGCGGATCCTCACAGCACTTCAGAGAGAAAACGTGGAGGAGCAACAACCACTAACACCGCCACGTGACGTGCTGGTGCCACGAGCAGTGGAAACCACCAGCCCATGACAGGGACTTGTGATGCCAACCGCGCGTGCGTCAAGGTTCCGAAGCAACAGCGATGACGATCAGCACGACGTAGGCACAGCGCGTATAAAACCGATCCAACCACAAGATGCAGCAGCGTAGTCACAATTCAAGTACTTCTTCACCAATGCCGAAAGCGCGCGAGACCCACGGCGAAACTTTGAATACAGGTGATCAGCAGCGCGCGCATAAACAACAACATCCCAGCGTTCACTTTGAAGACGCTCTTGTTGTCGAAGGCGCTCAAGTAGGCACACGCGTAAGGATGCCCATTTTTGGGAGCATCGGTGGGGTGAGCGAGCTTGGGCAACAGCTGGCTTGACCCCAGATGGCACTTCAGCCAAAACAGATATGGACTGGAGGCTGGGGAGGGGGAGGGGGAGGGGGCGGAGGAGGAGGATTAGGTCCGCAAAGCTGCAGTGGTGCAGCGCGGCCCCAGGCTTTCAAGGACTTGCAGGCGCCGCCACCGGCAAGGACCCTCCACGGCGTGGCGCAGCGCAGGGAGCTAGACAGGATCACAGACGCGAACCAGTCGCTGCTGCAGCGCCTGCAGAATGCCAAGCCCACCATCGACCCCATCAAGTGGGAGGATCGCGACCTCCTCCTCCTCCTCCTCCTCCTCCTCCTCCTCCTCCTCCTACTCAGCTCCTTTCCTTGCCTCCCTTTTCCTTCTCGTTCGCCCGCTCCTCGCCCGCTCCCTCTTCCCCCTCGTTCTTCCCTTCCCCCCTCTTTCCTCGCATTCGCCTCTCGTTCGCCCGTCCCTTCCTCCCTCTTCCCTTCCCCCTCTTCCCCTCCTTCTCCCCCGCGTCATCCAGACTTGCCCCCCCCCCTCCCCCCCGCAACCTCATCCAGACTCCGCCCCCCGCCACGAGAGGACGAGGAGGTGGACCGACAGGCGCTGAAGTTCCGCCTCTCGCAGAACTCCAGCCGCGCGCGAATAGCGAGGCTGGGGATGCCCTCCTCGTCCTCGTCCTCGTCCTCGTCCTCGTCCTCGTCCTCGTCGTCGTTGTCGTCCTTGTCGTCGTTCTTGTCGTCGTCGTCCTGGTCGTTGTCGTCGTCGTCGTCGTCGTCGTCGTCGTCCTTGTCATCGTCGTAGTCGTCGTCGTCGTTCTCGTCGTCGTCGTCGTCGTTGTCGTTCTTGCCGTCGTCGTCGTCGTTCTTGTCGTCGTCGTCGTCGTCGTTCTTGTCGTCGTCGTCGTTCTTGTCGTCGTCGTCGTTCTTGTCGTTGTCGTCGTTCTTGTCGTTCTTGTCGTCGTCGTCGTCGTCGTCGTCGTCGTCGTCGTCGTCGTCGTTCTCGTCGTCGTTCTTGTCGTCGTCGTCGTCGTCGTCGTCGTCGTCGTCGTCGTCGTCGTCGTCGTCGTCGTCGTCGTCCTCTTCCTCCCCCTCGCCTTTGTCGGAATCGAGACAGGCTGCGGTTGCCCACGACGCTGCCGAGGATCCCCGGGGCCGGGTCGAGCATGTCGGCCCGGAGGCCCGTGGACGAGGAGTGGGCCGAGCTCACTGCCGCCGAGCTCGACCAGAAGGTCAAGGGCCTCCTCATCCCCCTCTCCCTCCTGCCCCTCGTCCTTTCACATCTATTTATCTATCTATCTATATGTATGTGTGCATCTATCTATAGATATACATATGTATATATAGAGAGATTTCTCCTCTTCTTCCTCCTCTTCCTCCTCTTGCTCCTCCTCCTCCTCCTCCTCTTACCTCCATCTCCTCCTCCTCCTCCTCCTCCTCTTCCACTCTCTTCTCCCCCTCCTCCTCCTCCTCCTCCTCCTCCTCCTCCTCCTCCTCTTCCTTTTTCTCCTCCTCCTCCTTCTTCCTTCTCCTCCTGTTCCTCCTCCTCCTCCTCCTCCTCCTCCTCCTCCTCCTCCTCTTCCACGTGAGAGGTGGTCCAACAACACGCCTGCAATGCCCACGGGCAGGGCCCGGGGGTTGCGCGCAGGCAGCCCCCAGCGGGCAGTCCGCGCGGCTCTCCACGGGGCCCCCTCTCGGGCAGTCGGCGGCCTCGTTCCCGCCCTCGCGGGAACGGTCCTAGAATTCCGCCGCGGAGAGCACTCTGCATTGCGTTTGACAGGGGTGCGCGGGGCGGCAGAGAACACTTTGCACTTCAGCATTCCGGGGGTGGCGCGGCGCAGCGCGGTCGGGCCGTGCGCCGCGCGCTCATCGCCGCCAGGCCGCCGGGGCCGCCGCGGCCGCGCTGCGGCTCCGCCGCCAGCGCTCCAGCACGCTGCGGGCGGGCGGGTGCTGTCCTCCCCGCCGCCCCTGCCGACAAAGCACCGTGTACTGATCGCGGCCCTCTGCGCATGAGTCAAGGTCGCAACGTATATTGCGGAGAGCTGAAGGCGGACGACGACCACGACGACGACGACGACCACGACGACGAAGACCACGACGACGACGACGACGACGACGACGGCGGTGGCGGCGACGATGACGACGACGACGACGACGAAACACATAAAACATGAAAGTCATGGATTTTACCATCTTGGGATTCTCTTGGAAGTGCTGTGGGGGCTCTTTCGGGCCTCTTAGGGGCCTTGTGGGGGTCTCGTGGGGGCTTCTTCGGCGGTCTTGTGGCCTCCTGGGGCCTCTCGGGGCGGAAGGCTCGAGATTTCGGTTGGTGTTCCCACTTTCTGCAGCCTCTTGGGGCCCTCTTGGGGCCATCTTCGTTCGGCCGTCTGGGGACCTCTTGGGCCGTCTTGTGGCCGTCTTGGGTGTGTTGGGGCGCTTTCGGCAGCCTCTTGGGCCGTCTTGGTGCGATTTTAGAGGCTTCCTGGGCCGTCTGGGAGCGTCGGAAGCTCGACAAGGCGAGGACGCGAAAGGCATACAAGACATGAATGAGCATACATGAATTCTACCTCTTCTTGGAGCTTTCTTGGGGAGTCTTGGGATTTCTGAGGTGGTCTTGAGGGTATCTCTGGCCGTCTTGGAGCGATTGTGGTCTGTTTCAGGGCTCTCTTAGAGCAAGCTGCAGTACAAGTGAGTTCGAGGCGTCTTGGAGGCAAGAGATCGAAGGGGAACGCTTCTCCCAGGCAGGGATGCTCCTCCTCGCCGGGACCTCCCCGCTCCGCCGCCGCCCCCCCCCCCCGCGGGCGAGGGAGGGAAGGGGCCTCCGTTCGACTCGATTCCGATGTTGCTCGGTTTCCCTCCGGCTTGAACGCTTGAGGAGGGCTTAGGCAAAGGAGGGGAGCGGCGGCGACGGCGGCGGCGGCGGCGTCGGCGACGACGACGACGACGACGACTCAAGTGGAAAAGAGTCAATGGGAGAGCGTCGACGACGACAACGACGACGGAAAAGCGCCTCACACACGCCGACGGGGTCGGCGGATTTCCCAAGCAGTTTTTGCAGTTAGGGTTTCTTGCTTTCTTCCTGCGGAATTGGACAGGACAGCCGAGGTTTCGCCTGGTGCCCTGCCTCGTAGGCGCCTCGTGGGCGCATGGTGTTGGGTGGGTCAGTCGAGGTTTCCTCTTCTCCTGCCTTCACCTTCCCTACCGAATTCCCCCCCCTTCCCTCTTCGAGACGCCTCCCTCTTCCCGCCTCCCTTTCCTCTCCCTTTCCTCTTCCTCCCTCTCTCGTCCCTCAGGAGGAGGAGGAGGAGGAGGAGGAGGAGGAGGAGGAGGAGGAGGAGGAAGGAAGGAAGGAAGGAAGGAAGGAAGGAAGGAAGGAAGGAAGGGAAGGAAGGAAGGAGGGGGAGGAGGAAGAGGAGGAGGAGAGAGGAGGAGGAGGAGGAGGAGGAGGAGGAGAGGAGGAGGAGGAGGAGGAGGAGGAGCTGCTTCCCCCCCCTCCCTGCTTCTTCCTCTCTCCTCCTGTCCTTCCTCCCCCTGGTCGCCCCTCGTCCCCCTCACCCCCTCCGATCCTCGTGCGCGGCCTCGAGACCTGCCCCGCGAGAGGTTCGCAAGATGGAGAACACACACAGAGGCACAATTTCTCGTCGATTCCCCCAGAGAATGTGGGGAAATCTGGGAAATGGGGGGGAAGACATAAGCCCAGAAAATAGGGGGAGATTGGGGGAATCCTGTTCTCTGTGCCTGCTTACTTGTGTGTCCCTGGGCCCCTTCGGAGAGGTGCGCGAGATGGAGGGGCTGGAGCCGCGCAGGGAGGCCCTCGGCCACGGAGACTGAGCCGGCCGCCCGGATTCACAGGAGGAGGAGGAGGAGGAGGAGGAGGAGGAGGAGGAGGAGGAGGAGGAGGAGAGGAGGAGGAGGAGGAGGAGGAGGAGGAGGAGAGGAGGAGGAGGAGGGAGGAGGAGGAGGAGGAGGAGGAGGAGGAGGAGGAGGAGGGAGGGAGGGGGAAGGGGGGAGGGAGGAGGGGGAAGGGGGCTGAGGGAGGAGGGAGGAGGGAGGAGGGAGGAGGGAGGAGGGAGGGAGGGAGGAGGGAGGAGGAGGAGGGGGCGGGAGGAGTGCAGGAGGGAGGAGGGAGGAGGGAGGAGGGAGGAGGGAGGAGGGAGGAGGGAGGAGGGAGGACGGAGGAGGGAGGCCGGAGGAGGGAGGAGGAGGATGGAGGAGGGTAGGAGGGAGGAGGGAGGAGGGAGGAGGAGGAGGGAGGAGGTAGGAGGAGGAGGGAGGAGGGAGGAGGGAGGAGGGAGGAGGGAGGAGGAGGAGGGAGGAGGGAGGAGGGAGGAGGGAGGAGGGGGAGGGAGGAGGGAGGAGGGAGGAGGGAGGAGGGAGGGAGGAGGAGGAGGAGGGAGGGAGGGAGGAGGGAGGAGGGAGGGGCGGAGGAGAGGAGGGAGGGAGGGGAGGGGAGAGGGAGGAGGGAGGGAGGGAGGGAGGGGGAGGAGGGAGGGAGGTAGGGGAGGGAGGGACGTGAGGGAGTGAGGAGGAGGGAGGAGGGAGGAGCGGAGGAGGGAGGGAGGGAGGGAGGGAGGGAGGGAGGGAGGGAGGGAGGGAGGAGGAGGAGGAGGAGGAGGAGGGAGTGCAGGCCTCTCGCGCAGGGGCGCTTCCCCCGCCCCTCCTCCACACCGGGGGCGGCCAAGCAGGCCAGCCACAACTGGGGGAGCTGTGGTCGTGCCCCCCTGGGGACCCACCGATCTCGACACCCCTCTCGAGAGGCCGTCGATGCGATGTGTTGCCCCAGGGGGTGAGGACCACAGCTCCCCCAGTTGTGGCTGGTCGGCAAAGAGGAGGGTGATGACTATAGGGGGGGTGGATGTCACGGCGTGGGCCATGATGTTTCCCCAGACTTCATGGCGCCCCTTCTCATATGATCACGTCCCTGGCCCCCCCTTGGGCAGTGCACATGCCGCCGGCCATGATTTGCACCCCCGCCTCTTGGACGTCCCCCTCCTGGCCGCCCCCGACCATTCGGACGGGGCTGGGACGAGGATGAATCCGTTCCAGAGCGTTCCGGAGCGCTCTCCGAGCGTTCTGGAGCGCTCCGAGGAGGCCGGGGCGCCCGAAATGTCCTCCAGAGTCGCGGGGTCTCAGAGACTCTTGCCGTATATCCTCACCCCATTTAATCATCTGTCTGGCTTCGTCTTGAACTCCCCCATCCCTCTCAGTTATAAACGATTCCCCCCTCGTCGCGCCGCCATGCGGGTTGGTAGGACGGGCCAGGCGTTTTTTTTGTGTTTGGTCCTTCCTCCTCGTTGTCGGTGCGGGGCTTGAACCTCTCGACGGGTCAACACATGGAAGGGCGACCTGTGTCAAGATGTGGCTCTCGCCGTAGCGCCGTGCACACTTCAGGAGGGAAGACACACAGACACAAGGAACCGTCGATTTCCAGGAATATATGGGACATATGAAAAGTGGAGGGGAAGGCGAGCATCCCTGGGATTTGTGTGCATTTATATGTTATGCCTCCCTGAGCCTCTTCATCATGTAGTTTTAATATTTCGAATGGTTGAGCAGATGGATGGCGAACTGTTTTCAACATGTGCCAATCGCCATAACGCTGCGGATATTCATTGTAAGAAATGGGCAGTTGCACGAATGGAGTAGAGTCCGTTGTTAGGTTGTGGCTGCTCATCTATTGACGCCGCGTACAGCAATTGCACGGATGGACGGATTTCTGCTTTTTGCGTTGGAGGCTCTCGCCTGAGCCTTGCCCATGTTCGATGGCAGCCATTTCAATCTTAACGTTCGTTGCACGGATGGCGGGTGGTTGTCAAACGATGGATCTCGCTAATGATTTCTTCAACCTCTTGTACAAGCATTGGGAACATTTAGATGGATGGAGGGCGATTCCTTTTTAGAGTTTGGATCTCGCTGGACACTTCCATGGACGTTGTGATCTCATCCCGTTGCCCCTCCTTGAGGATTGAGGGCGATTCCTTTTCAAAAAGGGGGCATCACCTGAATAGCAGGCGCATGATGCTCTCGTCTTTCAATGGGGTGCTTTCCGACGCGAACGAGCATGCTTGAACACCCTGGTGAGAAGGGGATTCAGGACGGGATGTCGTAGTGCAGTATCGTTGATGCATCCTACTTCACTTGTGGCCCCCCTCCTCCTCTTTCCCTCCTCCTCCTCTTCCTCCTCCTTCCCCCTTCCTCCGAGTCATCGTCGTCCTCCTCCTTCCAACATCCTTCTCTTTGATATTCCTCCTCGCCCCTCCCATCTCCTCCCCACTTCGTCCCTCACTGTTCCTGCAAGGGCCGAAGTGAGTACGAGAGGAATGGGGATGATGACTGACAGCACTTCCTGCTCACTTTGGGCAGAGCTCGCTGTCGGGTTCTGCGCGAACGCTGTCCATTCGATGGCGAGTTCGTCTGTTCTTCAGTAATCGTTGCCAGTTCTTGGAAAGCAGCTACTGTTGGGCGTCGTGCCCATTGGTGCTGTCCCATGTCGTCCGCACCAGGAATCGAAGAGGTCGAGCAGGAGGAGGAGGAGGAGGAGGAGGAGGAGGAGGAGGAGGAGGCGGAGGAGGAGGAGGAGGAGGAGGAGGAGGAGGAAAGGATTCTCGAGCCCGCGCGCGAAAACTTTGTGCGGTGGGCGCGGCGCGCGCACTCCGCTGCGCGGTTTCGGGCTCCCCGGAACCCGGACGCGAGGCCTTGTACTTGGAGGACGAGAGTTGACCTGTGGAGAAATGGCCCCTCCGAGGGAGAGTGCAAGCGACCAGTACCACCAAGCCTCTCCTCCTCCTCCTCCTCCTCC
>CAUYUJ010002745.1:2500-12500 GCA_963575745.1 Prorocentrum cordatum
TGCGGCGCTGGCGCCGCATGCGAACCTGCGCGCCCGGGGGAGCGACTGCCTCGGCCAGCCTCCGGTGCCGGCCCCTCCTCCGGGGCGGCGACGCCAGTGTCAGGGGGACGTAAGACCTGGGTACAGGGGACTCGGAAATCCCCGACGAGGTCGTCAAAAAAATGACGAGGCCGAGCCTGCATTTTGACGAGGCCTCCCGCTGCAGACATCCCACGAAACTCCTCCTCGTCAAAATCCGAGGCGCGGTCGTCAAAAAACGATGGCGAACCCGAGTCCTGGCAAACCCGGGTCTTACGCTCCCCCGACAGTGCTCCGCCAGCCCGTCCCGGGCGAGGGCGGCGCGGGGGAGGAGCAACCCTTCCGGGCGATGGCCCCCGCCCAAGGTGGAGGAGGAGGGGGGGCATTCAACCTTGGAGTACCATGTGGGACCTGCTTGAGAGCAGGAACATACCGGGACGGATCTACCATTTCTTCGACCTTGCCCTGCGACGAACGCAACGGCTGCGGTGTCTATAGGCGCAGCCACCCCGAATGCGTCTGTATACGCAGCGACACCCTGTGCGTCCATAGACGCCTCTGGCCAGAGAGCGAGCACGGCATTCAACATGGGCCCCAGATACTGTAGCCCGTAAACTTTGGCCCTCCAAACTCAGCCCCCCGCCCAGGCGCCGCTGGCGGCCGCTGGCGCAAGCGCGGCCGTGCAAAGGGAAAGATGTCCGCGGCCTGTGGCAGCAGCAGGGAGGAAGCGGGGAGGATGAAGGGGCCCAGGGACACACAAATAGATAAACTTGTTTCGTCGGCGGCGAAGCAGAAACAGTCCGCTCCAGCGTGAGGCTAAACAGTGCAACCGAAATCCGAACTGTCCGGTGCGCAAGAGGAAGGAAAGAAGACGAGGGCGGCCGCGGGGGGGGAGGAGGAGGACACACACGCACACACCTATACATATATATATATATATATATATATGTATGTGTGAATATATATGTATATATATAATATACATATACATATAC
Organism: Prorocentrum cordatum; assembly: GCA_963575745.1. Taxonomy (NCBI): domain Eukaryota; class Dinophyceae; order Prorocentrales; family Prorocentraceae; genus Prorocentrum; species Prorocentrum cordatum. Next base: position 3,514 of record CAUYUJ010002745.1, read on the forward strand.
ATATAAATATACATATATATATATATATATACATATACAAATACATATACATATACATATACATATACGTATACATGTACATATACATATACATGTACATGTACATATACATGTACATATACATATACATATACAAAGACATATACATATACATATACATGTCGACAACACTCGAATCACGAGTTACAAAAGAATTAACTCGTGAAATAATACTTTTCATCTTGGGTATGCACATCCACCTCGAGAAAAGCATTAACTCGCAACTTAATACCTTCTCATGCTCCCACCGACACAAAAAGTATTAATGTGCAGGTTAATTCTTCTCATTTCCCACGGACAAGAAAAAGTATTAACTTGCGAATTAATTCTTCTCATTTCCCACCGACAAGAAAAAGTATTAACTTGCGAGTTAATTCTTTTGCTGTCCAACGAGACAGAAAAAAAAACCTCGCAAGTTAATGCTTTTCCTACCCTGGCCAGTGGTAACAGTACTAGTATATGTAGGAGTAACTTCGTGAGGGCAAGTAGTAGTGGTAGTGGCCATAGTAGTAGCACTAGTAGTAGTAGTAGTAGTAGTAGTAGTAGTAGTAGTAGTAGTACTAGTACTAGTAGTAGTAGTAGTAGTTGGTGGTAGCAGTAGGAATAGCCCTAGTAGTAGGAGTAGTAAGAGTAGTAGTAGTAGTAGTAGTAGTAGTAGTAGTAGCAGTACTAGTAGTAGTAGTAGTAGTAGTAGTAGTAGTAGTAGTAGTAGTACTAGTAGTAATAGTAGTAGTAGTAGTAGTAGTAGTAGTAGTAGTAGTGGTAGTAGTAGTAGTAGTAGTACTAGTAGTAGTAGTAGTAGTAGTAGTAGTAGTAGTACTAGTAATAGTAGTAGTAGTAGTCGTAGTAGTAGTAGGAGCACGTGCTAATAGTAGTAGTAGTAGTTAAACTGCTAATCGTAGTGATAGTAGTAGTAGTAATAATAGTAGTAGCTGTAGTTGTATTAGTAGTAGTAGCAGCAGTAGTAGTAGTAGTAGTAGTAGTAGTAGTGGTAGTACTAGTAGCGGCAGTAGTGGTAGTAGTAGTAGTAGTAGTAGTCGTAGTAGTAGTAGTAGTAGTAGTAGTAGTAGTAGTAGTAGTGGTAGTAGTAGTAGTAGTAGTAGTACTAGTAGCAGCAGTCGTAGTAGAAATTTTAATAGCAGTGGTAGTAGTAGTAGTTGTAGTAGTAGTAGTAGTAGTAGTAGTCGTAGTAGTAGTAGTAGTAGTAGTAGTAGTAGTAGTAGTAGTAGTAGTAGTAGTAGTAGTAGTAGTAGTAGTAGTAGTAGTAGTAGTGTAGTAGTAGCAAAAATCGCGGAAGTAGTGGTAGTCCATCTCTCCTAGTCAGCACCTGTCTCTCCCTTCTCTCGTTTCCTTGTAAGCTGTCGTCGCTGTCGTCTGCCGTCGACCTTCTCCCTCCTCTGACTCTCGCTTCTACTCTTCCGCCGCGCTTCCGCGTTTCCCACCTGCTTGCTGTGGTGGTGCACCTAGCCCTCTGAATCATGATCAAATTTTGAATTTGGTACAACTATAGAGAAATATCTGCACAGCCATTTTGAACACAACTCCAAATTCATTTTTTGGTCGCGGCATTAACAAACACCGCGCGCAGCAAAAGCAATTGTCCGGGGCAGCGAACAAAGCTAGCTACACGACACACCGCAAGCCAGCTGGCCCACTTACCAAGCAAAAACGCGGCTGTGCGCGAGCCTCACAGCTAACCTGGAGCATCCAAAAAAAAACTCAAGCACATGCAATTAGACAAATGCAAACTAATTCAATGCATGCCGTGAAATACGCATCTACGAGAGAAATCAAAATGTTATTTCTTCTGAAACTGGAAACGCTCTCTTACGAAAAAACAGACATGCATCAACCTCAAATCAAATTGCTGTCCGAACAAAAATAAACTGAAACTTCATACTCGAACTGATGAATCAAATATTTAACTGAAAAAAAGGGGGCTGCAATATATCACTGGAAAACACTGAAACTGTAAAAAACTAGAAAATTCAATGAAAAATCGAATCAAGAACTGTACTATGTGCAACAGAATTCTGCAACCACAAAAAAAAATCGCAGAGACGCAATTCAAACATTTTCTGTGCCTGAACATTCCACCGAACGCCATCATTTTGTTTAAACGAAAAAAAAAATGTCCTGCAGCGTTTGGGTGCTCAAATTTGTGGCGCTGCTGCATTCCCCCGTCATTTTGGAGCTGGACTGTGTTCTAGCGCATTATTACTCACATTTGCTCTTCTGTGATTCCGATACTGGAATGTGTCCGAGCATATCCGTATACACCTGTTCTGTCCGAACTCGAAATGCGTGTTCTTGTTCTGCGGCATTTCGGTCCTAATGTAATGTGGTGCTCAATGTTGTTGTTTCCGTACTTGATTATTATCCGTTCTTTTGCTGCTCAAATATGTCTCACATTTGCTGTATGGATGTTTTCGTTCAAATGCGGCGTTTCCGTGAAAATTGCTCTTCGCGATTCGAAATTCCAATATGTTCTGCAACATTTCGTTTTCAAATCTGGCATGCGGCGTTTTGTGATCAAATCTGCTGTTTCTGGAATTTTTGTCGTTCAAACATGTTCTACGGCTTTGGGTGCTGCGCTGATATTTCTGTAAAAGTTGAAAACTTCAAAACCTGTTTTCTTGGTTCTCTTTAAAAAAGGAGAGGACAGAAAAAAATCAACAAAAAAGGGAGATAAAAAATAGGGAAAATATTTTTTAAAACAACAAAAAAAAAAAACAAAAAAAAAACGAAACTACTGCTGGTAGTTTTGTGAAAAATCACAAACATAGAAAATCGACAAAAACATACTGGTGAAAAAAATCTAACAACATCGAAATGCCCCGAGAAAATATTCGATCTTGAAACTTATGCATTAAACTCACTGTTCTGAGACAACGTCTGATTTTGATTCGTTTTGCAAGATGTGACAAACAAACACTTCAAAACTGCCCGCGGATTCTCAAATCCAATCGTGCTCTGCTGCCTGCGCTTCTGCGGTACATGTAGGAAACAGCGCCACGCAAAGACGTGGATCACTTGCAAACCCAAGCTGTGCTTCTGCCTTCGTAATGCACTTTTCCGTGATCAATCCAAAAACACGTTCTCCCCACGATTCCTCTGCAATGAATTCCGGTGGGTCGATGTGAATATCTGGAGAAACCTCGTTGTGCGATAAAACCGTAATCGGACGTTATAAATATGCAAAAGCAATTGAAGATAACTGGTAACCCACGAAACAGGTTGCCTCATATATTGAAGATAATCATCGAAACTGGTCTGCTTTTTTCTCCATGGTAATCTTGGCGACTGGTTTGCATTCCTTAACTGCTCGTCACGTCGATTTACGTTTTATTGTGTTATGCTTTTTGCCTGGAAAAAACACCACGCTTTTCGTGAAATTGTTATAATGCTTGCAAACGGTCTAAAAAATCAAATTTCATTGCAGGATGACGGTATCAAAAGATGCACGCACATGTCGTTCTCCCGAATATGCTTATTCAGAATTTCACGTAACGACATATCTAGCAATATAAAACAATAGGCTCACCATAGATATCTTTATATCTCTGCCGACGTTGGATAATGACAGGAAAGATGTGATTTTTCGAGTTTTTCGTTTCTCGTTCCGCAGAAGCTTTCTTCATGTGGTCCGACGTCGCCGTGCAAGAAAAAATCTTTACGAAGTTCCCGGCGGCAGCCAAGTTGACCAGTGTGAGAATCACAAACACATGCTCGAAACTTTAATACTACGGATCAATTACACTGCCGTTTCCGGAATATGCAATATATCGAAAGAGAATGAGGATGGATGACGAATATAAACATCTTCCTGTGCCCGTGCCCTAGCGACGTTCTGTCGGTTTTGTAACTTGGATTCAAAGGTTCCCGCAGAGGTTTACATTCAGCACACGGGCATGTAAGCTGTGGAGGCCGATCGATCCCTGGCAGCCTGAGCTTCAAAAAATCTGTCTTGTAATTCGATGCTCTTAAAAACTGGTCCTGAAACCTGGAAACCAAATCCTCGAGGAAGGAAGGAATCGATCGCTTATTCTATCGTTGTAACGTCTATTCTCTTCGTCGCAAAGGCGCGGAAAACTATAGAAATTACAACCTATTTCCTTATAATTTTCTAGATATGTAAGAATTAACTCGCATGTTACTACTTTTCTATACGTGATATATGTATGTATACACACGAACCAAAAGTATTAACTCGCAAATTAATACTTTCTATCCGGGGTATATGCATACCAACGATCAAAAAAAAAATAACTCGCAAGTTAATAATTTTTAACTCGTGACTCCAGTCTCTTCCTACATATACATATACCTATACAAATATATACATATATCTATACATATACATATACATGTACACATATGAATAGATGATACATATACATAAACATATACATATACATATACGTATACGTGTACGTATACATATACATATACATGTACATATATATATATATATATATATACAAATACATACATATATATATATGCAAGACTGCAAAGGCGCTTCGCGCCAAGCACCTTGGTCCTTGAAGTTTGGTATGCAGGCGGAATAGCAGGAAGGTCATGCCGACAATTTAGCGATAACTCCTTGTTGCCATTTCCGGCATCGCCGCTATAATAATGTTATTCGTGATCCTTCCTCCATGCTTTCTTCCACATTTTCGCCATAGCCTGCGCATTCTCCCCATCCTCCTCAGCTCTTTTTTGCGGAGGTTCCTCCTTGGAGAGCCTTTGGGGGTTTCGCAAAAGTTGTTTCAGGCTTTCTGAAGGCCTTCTGGAGGCCTCCTGGACGTATTCTGGGGGCCTCTGGCGGCTTCCTCGGGCCACCCTGCCTTCAACCGCGGTCTCCTTGAACGACCGGGTCACGATTTGGAATGCTTCGGAGGGTGTCTTGGGGCCATCTTGGGCCGCCATGGGGCTCTCTGAGGGCCATCTTGGACCCGTGTTGTGCCGTTTTGGGGCTCTCCTGGACTGCCTCGAAGCCTCTCCGATGGTTGTGGGGCGATTTTGGAGCCTCCCAGGATACTTCGGACGCCCAGAAGACCGCCGTCTTGGAGCGTCGGGAAGCCGAAACGAGGAGAACCCCAAAATTCACCAAAAACCAACAGAAAATCAATGACTTGTACCTCTTAGGGGCCTTCTTGGGAGTGCTCTTGGAGGCCTCCTTGGGGTCTTGAGGTCACGTCGGTCACCCTTGGAGCGCTATTGTGCTGTCTTGGGGGTCTCTGGGACGTCTCCGATGACCCCCCTGATCGCCTTGGGTGTGCTGGGAAGGCATGGCAAAACGCCCTGCGAGGCCCGGGTGGCCGCTTCGAGGCCCGTCCGGAGGGTCCCAAGCCCCAGATCCCGGGAGTCCGGTTTTGGGGGGGGGTCCCCTCGCCCGGGTTTATAAAAATATAGGAACAGGAATACAAGACTGCAGTGGCGTTTCGAGCTACGCACCTTGGTCCTTGAAGTTTGGCACGCAAGCGGAATAGCAAGAAGGTCAAGCCGACAAATTAGCGAGAACTCTTTGTTGCCATTTCCGGCATCGCCGCTATAATAATGTTATTCGTTATCCTTCCTCCATGTTTGATTCCCACCTTTCGCCATACCCTGCGCATTCTCCCCATCCTCCTCAGCTCTTTTTTGCGGAGGCTCCTCCTTGGAGAACCGCTGGGGGCCTCGCAAAAGTTGTTTCCGGCTTTCTTAAAGCCTTCTGGAGGCCTCGTGGACGTATTCTGGGGGCCTCTGGCGGTTTCCTCGGGCCACCCTGCCTCCAACCGCGGTCTCCCTGAACGACCGGATCACGATTTGGAATGCTTCGGAGGGCGTCTTGGGGCCATCTTGGGCCGCCATGGGGCTCTCTGAGGGCCATCTTGGACCCGTGTTGTGGCGTTTTGAGCCATCTTGGACTGCCTGGAAGCCTCTCGGATGGTTGTGGGGCGATTTGGGAACCTCCCAGGCGGCTTCGGACGCCCAGAAGACCGCCGTCTTGGAGCGCCGGGAAGCCGAAACGAGGGGAACCCCAAAATTCACCAAAAACCAACAGAAAATCTATGATTTGTACCTCTCGGGGCCTTTTTGGGGGTGCTATTGGAGGCCTCTTTGGGGCCGTCCTGGAGGCCTCTTGGGCCATCTTGAGGTCACGTTAACACTCTTGGAGCGCTCTTGTGCTGTCTTGGGGGCCTCTGGGACGTCTCCGATGGCCCCCCTGATCGCCCTAGGTGTGCTGGGAAGGCATGACAAAACGCCCTGCGAAGCCCGGGGGGCCGCTTCGAGGCCCGTCCGGAGGGTCCCAAGCCCCAGATCCCGGGAGTCCGGTTTTGGGGGGGGGTCACCCCGCCCGGGCTTGTAAAAATATATAGGAGCATGAATACATATACACACATACCTATACCGTGTAACGCCCCTCACGGGGGTAGAAACCAACTGGGTGCAGTTTACTCCGTGGAGCGTCGTGGTGTCTCCTCCTCCACTCGTGCGCTTGCGCCAGGCTCGCAGGTGGTCAGAAAAATGCCCCGAACATCAAAGATTACGTTATTAGAGGTTTCGTCTTCGACTCCTTTCCCAGAACCCCGACGTGGTGTCTGTTCATCGTGTCGGCGCCCTTGTTGTCGTGAAATTATCCTCGGAGGGCCTCTTTGCGACGCTCCCGAGAGAGGGGAGGAGGGAGGAGGGAGGAGGGAAGGAGGAGGGAGGAGGGAGGAGGACGGATGGGGAGGAGGCGGATCTCGCGCACGGCGCTATCGGAGCCATCGAGGCTACGGATGAGGTAGGAGGAGGAGGAGGAAGAAGCGGAGGAGGAGGAAGAGTTTTTTTTTCACCCCAGAAAGAGGCGGCAGTCCACCGCCCGCCCCGTTGACGTCCCAGCCCATGTGAATGGCCCGAGCACCACCCCATAAGAAGAGACTCCACTCCAAGAAACAATGTTGACCCAGTCCATGTGAGTGGCCCAAGCACCACCCCATAAGCAGAGACTCCATTCAGGTGAGGACCCAGTCCATGCGAGTGGCCCGAGCACCACCCCATAAGCAAGGAGACTCCAGTACGAGAGATGGCCCAGTCCATGTGAGTGGCATTGACACCACCCCATACTCAAAGAGACTCCAGTGCGAAAGAAGACCCAGCCCATGTGAGTGGCTCTGACACCACCCCGTAAGCAAAGAGACTCCCATTGAGAGAAGACCCAGTCCAGGTGAGTGGCTCGGACACCACCCCATAAGCAAAGAGACTCCAGTGCGAAAGAAGACCCAGTCCATGTGAGTGGCTTTGACACCACCCAGTAAGCAAAGAGACTCCCATTGAGAGAAGACCCAGAACATGTGAGTGGCTCTGACACCACCCCATATGCAGACAGATTCCGTATCAGAGCAGAAGTCCAACCAGCAATAGCCAGGATCGGCGACCCCATCCAACATCATCCTCATAGTAATCGCAGAAAAGGTTGGCCGCCTCGGGCTGCTGGAGAAGATCTGACTGTCCACCATCGCCACCCGACGAGTCCGCATGACACCCAGGGCGCTCAGCAGCACCTCCATGGTCACGGTTAGCCACGGCACGGGCCCTCTGCGCGGCCTTTCTCCAATATGGGTCGGTCGGGTTCTGTTCCTCAATAAGTGCCCAAGCCCAGTGTGGGAACTCCGCCCACTCATCCAATGCCTCCTCGCGCGGCGAGAACTCGCCGAAGTCCACCCGAGCCCGCCGAAGGGGGGAGCGCGCCGCCATGTAGAGCTCAACAGGCATCCGTGTGTGCTTCAACCAGACATAGTGATCAGAGTCAGCACCATGACCATCCAGACTCCCAGGAAGCGAAACAAGAACTGGAGGGCCAGGCCGAAGGCGAGGACCCTGAGAAAGATGCCCAAGCCCCAGGTGAATATCAGCCATACCACTATGAGCAGCGCTACCTCCAGCATCATAAGAGCCATCGCCAGCTTGGCACGGAGCCCGAGCGGGCTGACCACGAACGTCAGGTCCCTCTGTGGCAAGAACAGGGCCCCCACCAGGCCCAGATAGTTCCAGTTGGAAGCGCTCGAGGGCCAGAAGAACGTCAGCCATACCACCACCAGCACCTCCGCGACCAGGGTCGGCGTGAGCAGGAACCCCACCATCAGCATCGCCATCATCAGCAGGAAGAACGTCACCAGCATGGTCATGAGCACAAGCACGATCCACTCCGACCGCATCTCCGTCAGCCACAGCCTCAGGAGCAGGGCCGCCAGCATACAGAGGACGACCCATTAGAAAATGATCTAGCCTTTCCATGAGATCCGTAGACACCCCACAATTATCAAATCCACTAGAAGCAACAGCAATAGCAGTGCCAGGATCCACTCCATCCTCAGTCGTATCCACTGACGTAGTAGCAGCGCCCAGGCCGGGCGTGTGGACCTCAGCCGCCCCATACACCGGCGCGGGATGAAACGCTGGTGCGTCCTTGTTGAAGGGGAAGGGCGGGATCATCGGCAACTCGATGGAGTTGTACCCGCCAACCTGTGGACCAGCGGGAGCATCGGCAGGACCAGCACCCGAACGATGCGGGCGAGGCCGAGGACGCTTAGCATCAGGCCCATCGTCATCTCCACCACTGCGTCCGCTGCGACCGCGACTCCCGCCAGGATCGGGACCACCTCCAGCAGAACCGTCGTCGCCGTTGTCATCATCACCAGGGGGATCATCCCGCCCAGCATGCGGAAGGAGATCGGGAGCAGCAGGAGTTGGCCGATATGTAATAGAAATGTGCGATATGCCCTTCGAGCTCTTATGCCCATGATCGACCACCACGGCGTGATCCACGTTGCCAAGGAGGAAGGACGTCAACGAAATGGCAGCACCGTTCAATACACGAGGATCGCGCCCAGGAAAAAGCTTAATGAGCACCACGACGCGGTCACAGTGGGATGCCAGCGACATGCGCGCAGGCTGCCCCGCGCGGAGCTGGGCCAGCA